>CM050167.1:125275496-125810198 GCA_027410445.1 Discoglossus pictus | reverse complement strand
GAGACCAAAGGTTATGTTACCTGACTCAAGATGAGATGGCTCGCTAACTGTTTTCCCTTAAGTTAATAAAAGTTTTGTCTGCTTAATTAATGCGTTTCTTTTCTTTATACGTAAACAAAATGCTTGTTTGTCTTTAACAGCTTTAGTACACTTGATTTCAATTAACAACACTATTAAAATTAAATTTGTAAATTAAATTCACCTAGAGAAGAGCAACTGCTGTACTCTGAAACTTTTTATTGGTGAATCAAATAGTATTTCAAACAAATACTGAGGTGATTCGCCTTTTAACTGATTAAACAACAAAGCCCCACTTAGGGACACCTTAGTTAAACATTTTATGAAAAGTACATGAGCGGTTCTTGCAAAGTTTAAGTCTTAGATGCTTTGTACCGAAGATAAACAGACAAATAAAATTATTCTGAACTCTATACAGACCCTCATAAGCCTCTATGTAATGCCATCACCTATGGGGGTCTATACAGACCCCCATAAGTCTCTAAATAACCCCAACACTTATGGGGATCTATACAGACCCCCATAAGCCTCTATGTAATCCCACCACATATGGGGTTCTATACAGACCCCCTAAGCCCCAATGTAACCCCATCAATATAGACCCCCATGAGACTAAAATTAACCCCTTCAGTCCAATGGAGGTCTTTTATAGACACCGATAGGACACAATTAACCCATAGGTTAACCCTACAAGTGCCATGAGGGTCCTCCAGGACCCTCATGACACTAAGTCTAAGTACTACATAATTAACCCTAACCATACCTCATTAACCCTAACTAAACCCTATCAACCCCAACTGTCCCCCTTTAACCCTAACTGTGCCTATTTAACCCCGTCTAGGTCTATTTAACCCATCCAAGCCTATTCAACCCCATCTAAGCCTATGTAACCCATTCTAGTCCTATTTAACCCCATCTAGGCCTATTCAATCTTATCTAAGCCTATGTAACCCCTTCTAGGCCTATTCAACCCCATCTAGGCATATTAAACTCCATCTAAGCCTATGTAACCCCTTCTAGGCCTATTTAACCCCATCACTTATGGGGGTGTATACAGACCCCAATAAGCCTCCATCTAACCTCATTTCTTATGGCGGTCTATACAGACCCCCATAAGTCTCTGTTTAACCCCATCAGTTCCATAAGGGTCTATTAAGACCCTCATGGGACAATGGGAACCCCATTATTAACCCCATAAGTGCCATGAGGGTCCTCCAGGACCCTCATGACACTAAGTACAAATGCTACACTTCCCCAATAAACCACTAAATCTAAACTAACCCCCCTCTACCCTACCTATTAACCCCTACTTACCTAATACCTACCCTAACCTATTAACACCTACACTATCTACATAACCCCTCAAAACTCCCTCCACCCCACTAATTACAAAAAAATATAAAAAAACCTATGTTACAAAAAATAAAAAAGCTAAGTTACAAAAAACAATAAAAGACCATTACACAACCCTCACTACAGAAAATAAAAAAAAACACGCACCTGTGTTCCTGCCGCAGATCGCACCCCTTGGAAACATGAAATTAGTCAAGAATAAGAACAGCATAGAAAAATAAACATTCAAAATATTAAACTTAACTTTCTGCCATGTCCCCTTCCTTCCTGTAGTCTTCTCTGGCTGGGCCCCTGGAATAAAAGAAACATAGCAATAGTACACCAATACACACAACATAACAAAACAACAAACATTCTAAATATAAAACTTACCTTTTCGCAATGTCCCCATCCTGCTCCTCTTCTTCTTTGGCTGGGCCCTTGAAAAAAATCTGCTGCTCTACAAAAAAAACAAAAAACGTCACAGAGCTCATCGGAAGACTTTTAGCCCATCAAGTTCAACCCATCCAAGATCTACCCTGATCTGCAATATTTTTTTGCGGATTAGTTGTTAATTGATCCAGAGGAAGGCAAACAGAAAAAGCCCAAGTGAAACCCAGCCAACCGTCTCAAAAGGGAAAAAAAATCAATTCCCTCCAGACCAGAGACACCAGTGACCGGATCTCTTCCTGGATCAAAGCTCCCACCCCAATTTACCAGGATAACCCTGAATACCCTTTTTTTTTAAATATATCCAATCCCTTTTTAAAGTTATCTATTGAATCCGTTGTTACCAACTCCCTTGGTAGAGAATTCCATAGATTAACTACCCTTACTGTGATGAACGATTTTCTTTCTGTAAGGTGAAATCTTTTTATTTCTAACCTCAAAGGATGTCATCGTGCCAGTTGAAAACCTCTTGGCACAAAAAGCTCCCTTGACAAATCTTAATATTGACCCTGGATGTATTTATAAAAGGTAATCATATCCCCTCAAACACCTTTTTTCTAGAGAAAATACGTTTAATTTGGTCAGTCTTTCTTCATAACTTAGCCCGTCCATCCTTCCCAGATGCATAACCTTACATTTATTCGTAGTAAATCTCATCTGCCATTTAATTGCCCATTTCTCTAATTAATGCAAATCCGTTTTGGAGGTAAAGTACATCATTTTCTGATTTAATTACCTTGCACAACTTCAAATGGAGACATTACTTTCCAGTCCTACTTCTAAGTCATTAATAAATATGTTAAAAAGGAGAGGACCTAATACTGATCCCTGAGGAACCCCACTTACTACATTAGTCCAATCTGAGTATGTTCCATTTACAACAATCCTTTGCTTCCTATCTTTTATCCAGCTCTCAATCCATGTGCATATATTTACTGCAATTCCTGTATCCCTTAGTTTGCACAATAGTCTCCATGTGGCAATGTATTAAAAGCCTTTGCAAAATCTAAAAAGACCACATCCACTGAGTTGCCTTGATCCAAGTTCCTACTAACCTTCTCATAGAAACGAATTTGAATTGTTTGTCATGACCTATCCCTCACAAATCCATGTTGGCTCCTACTTATAATCCTGTTTGAATAGACATATATATATATTTTTATTAACTTTTTATTGAAAGAAAAAAACAATAGACAATAAAATTGTGTCAAACAATATAACATATCTCACATATTCTATGCAACATGTAAGAAGTCACTTTGGTTTTTCAAACATTTTTCTTTTTTGTTTATCACAGTAATATGTAAAACATACGTAGAAAGTTACAAAAGGTTTTGAACATGTTTACACAATATAAAACAGACATATCCAAAGAAGGGGCAGGGAAACAGAAACAGGAAGCCAAACCATCAGGTTGGAGGAATTTTCACCAACCTGGGATATGAGAATCCAGATATCCCAGCAGGAGGCCCATCGTCTATATCTCTCATCAATTTCGGCTGAAAGTGAACTCGTGGCCTGAATGAACCTGATTTTTTGAAGTACCTCACTATGAGTCGGGGAAGTAAGTTTCCAGTATTTTGCTATAACACATCTAGAAGCCAAAAATATCTGGTTTGACAAAAAATGCTCCACTTTGGCAAGCACTGTGACTAGTAGGCCTAAAAGAGCATCCTCTGGCTTTTATGGTAATGGACTCCCCCAAAGTTTTTCTAATAAGTCATATGTTGCCATGTTGCCACCCATTTGTGCCTGATTCTCAGACAGTCCAAGAGCATGTGGAATAAAGTACATGTGTTTGCACAACCCCAGAACAATTTTCAGAGAGTGACTGGTTCAAAAGGTGGAGTCTTGATGGCATGAGGTACCACCGCATTATTGTTTTAAAAGCATTTTCTTTTATTTCTCCCTGGATCAAGTAATGTTTAAAGAGGAGTTATTAGCTTGTTTAAAGATCCTATCTAGTGCTATATGTAAATCAGATTCCCATACAAATGGATAACGTGATTTAACCTGACTGGTGAACTCAGAGATGTGGTTGTAAATGGTGGAGATATTACCCTTACCCCCTGGATTGTTGATGCAGCATCGCTCAAAGGATGTTTTAGCATTATATTTATTAGTCTTTGCAGTCTGTGTTAGTGACTCATTGATTACTATTAGATTAAGTCACTCCTGAATTATGTCTGTGATGGTGGACGCTGTAACTCTTTGTGTAGCCACCCAAGTATCCGCAACTATCGTTAGTTTGTTTTTTATCCACCATTTCATCTGGGCCATCTTACTGAATTGGTGATCTTTATGAGGTTGCCAAAGCGGGGTTAAACCTGAACCTACACTTAGGAGGTTTGTCCTTCTGTTTATTTCTTTCCATAGTTTCAAAGAGTGATTAATGCAGATCGGTATCTCGTGTGTTCGCAGTTCCCGACATGTGCTAAGCCATAAGACATGAGACAGCACCCATTGTTTGTCCTTTAAAATTTGCTTCTGAATTTCTACCCATACCGGTATGGCCTCTTTCTTGAACCAGTTTGTGATTTGAGCCAGCCTTGTGGCTTTATAGTATTTGATTAGGTTAGGGAAAGCTAACCCCACATTGTGGCTCTATTGACTCTTATTGTTCAAAGCAAATTTAAAGAGTCTTTTTTGCATCAACTTGAGATCTTTTAGATTGATTGTTGTTGGGATTGTCCTAAATAAATATAGGATTTTGGGAATCACATTCATCTTGATGGCATTTAGTTTTCCTAACCACGAAATGTTAAAGGATGACCATCTTAAAATGTCTGCTTTGATTCTTTTAAAAACATGAGGAAAATTTGCTTTGTATACTAGACCTATAGATCTTGGGATATTGATTCCTAGATAAGTTATGTATTTAGGGCCCATTTGATGGGAAAGCTCTTCTCAAGGTTATTTTTCAGTACTTGAGGTAGCGTAATGTTGAGGGCTACACTTTTGTTTGTATCGATTTTGAACCCTGAAACTTGGCCAAAGTTCTCGAGCTGGTGGACAAGGTTAGGTAAGCCGGTTGTTGGTGCAGTTAGTGAAAGCATAACATCGAGATTACGTTTGTATTCTTTAGGGCCTACCTGCATTACCCTTATGTTTGGGCAGTTTCTAATTGTTGCTGCTAGAAGTTCAAGACATAGTGGAAATAACAAAGGTGAGAGTGGGCAGCCATATCAAGTACCTCTAGTAATGTTAAACCGCTTGGAAACAAACCCCTGGTATGCAATAAATGCTACAGGACCAACATATAAGGGCATAATGCCTTTCAGAAAGGCTTCAACAAGGCCAAATTTGGACAGTGTCTTCCACATAAAAGCCCAATCTATTCTATTGAATGCCTTCTCTGCTACTAAAGATAGGAGCATTAATGGAATTTCATCTTTAGAAGCAATATCTATCAAGTTAAAAATTCTCCTGATGTTATCAGGTGCTTCCCTACCTGCGATAAAACTTACCTGGTCTGGATGGATCACGTCTGGCAACAATGGGACCAATCTATTTGCCATTATTTTAGAGTATAATTTAATGTCTGTGATAATTAATGAGATCGGTCTGTAAATACCACATTGTGCCGGGTCTTTCCCTTCTTCACAATCATTTAGTCTAATTGGGGAGCCTGAGAGAAACCCGTTGAACAGCCCCTGGAGGTGAGGTAGTAAGGGATCTATGCATTGTTTGTAATAGTAGTTTGTTAATCCGGACCAGGGGCAGCATGTGATCTTGAGGCACTAATTGCCCATTTAATTTCCTCTGTCGTGATCGGGTGTGCAAGGGCCTCTACCTGAGATTTATCAATTTGCGGAATCTTAACAATTAATTATTTTTGGAATAAATGTATCCACCCTTTGTGCTTTCAGCTTTCTGGCCAGCATACTGTCTGGCTTATTGGTGCTTCTGAAAAAGCTGGCCTGCGTACGCTGTAGTATGGAGACCATCTTTTTCCTAAGTACTGTATTTAAAGTTTGTTTATATTTCAAGATCTCATTGTAAGTTTGCGGGTCATTCTGTGTGGCAAATAGAGATTGCAATTCTGAGATTCTAAGATTAAGGTCGCTAATTTGCGCCCGGTCTGCTTTTTTCGCAGCTACCCCAACTGAATACAAACTCCTCTAATCACCGCCTTATGGGCTGCCGACACTCCCGCCTTGTCTATCTCGCCATCACTATTAATTGCAAAGTATTCTATAATTGCCTTGTTAATTTTATCTTTTATGATTAGATCATTTAGTAGGCAGGGAATTAATGCCCATGAGGGGGAGCGACCCCCTGGTAGGAACCCAGATAGGGAGGTCAGGACTAAGTCATGGTCCAACCGTGAGATGGTCTCAATGGATGCTGCTAATTCTTGAGTGAGACATATGTCTTGGGTAGTAAAAGGTATACTCCCTGTCAGTAGAATTCATTACCCTCCAGACGTCTATCAGACAATTAGATTTTAAAATATTTTTAAGGGCCTTGGTAGCTGTGGGAGTTCTGGATGCCGAGGAAGCAGTTGATTTGATTGATCAAAATAGAGTGTTGCCAGCTTGTGATTAAGTCTGAAATTTTATTGAAGATTTTTTTTTATCAGTATTTGGCGCGTACAGATTGAGGAAGGTTATTTTACGTTCATGGATGGTGCCATGAACTGCCAAATATCTACCCTCGGGGTCTGTCTGAGTATGGGTGTGGCGGAAATTAAGTCTGCGGTGAATTAGGATTGTCACCCCTTTCTTTTTCTCTTTTGCGGTGTAGTGGAATGTTTGTTTGTATGCTTTCCCTCAGAATTTGCGGACTGCTAGTTTCTTAAAATGTGTTTCCTGCACCAAAATCAAATTTGACTGGTTCATTCATGCTCTGAGCGTTGTTTGAAATAATATTGATAATTATGTCTCACCCTCCTTCTGAGTCTAAAGATTCGGGAAGATATAGCGAGGGAGATATGCAGCTGCCTCAGATTATTTGGTCAGATGAGACTCCTGCTGGGCCCTTCCTAGGACAACTAGAGGAGTCAACACTCTGTACAAATTGGTATCAGAATAAAATAAAATGTTAGGACAGGCCGACAAAAGAAATAACGACCATAAAGAGAAAAATACAGTTGCCTACAAGTTAGTCTGAGGTTGGGTCTGAATTTAAGCAGTCACAAACACTTCAGTAACTTTGAATAGTACTAAGCTATTCTAAAAACAATGTATAATAGAAATATATAACAAAATGTGAATGTAGTATAACACTACTTCAAGGAGAGCGAACGCTGTCCTCTTAACTAAGTTGGTGAATCCAGTAGTATGAATAACTAATACTGACTGGATTTGCCGGGGTGTTAACGTATAGTAAAGCCCTTAAGGGACACTAATAATGAGCACAAAAATGTTAATGTGAAAAGTGATTATACAGAAATCTGGCTAGCCTTGGCTAACGGCATCTGGAGTTAAAAAATTATAAGGCAGATTTGAGTGGAACAATGGAACAACATGCTACACAACAATACATGGCAATATCATGGTGAATATGTAAAATTCAGCTTATTGTGTGCCCTTTCTTGTTGCCCTCTGGGAGGATGGTTAAGGTCTCTGCCAAGGAATTTGAGACCAAGGGTTCTCTCTCGGGTGGGTTTACCTACAACAAGATCTCTGGGGCGTCTGTTAGATTAATGTCCCAGGTGGCCAGCTGGTTGATCCCTTCCTCTAAGGATCTGATGGTAAAAAAATTGCTGTCTCTGGAAATAGTCAGATGAAATGGAAAACCCCAAGAATATTTCCAACCATGAGCCAGGATGCTGTCCTGTAATGGCTTCATCGCTTTCCTTTTGTATAATGTTAACTGAGATACCTGGGATACCACCCTGGAATGCTCTCATGAAAAGTTCTTTAGTAGTGAAATAGTGAAAGAATGCAATGATATCTTTGGGAAGTTCAGTCATGGTTGAGCGGCCTCCAAGAGCTCTGTGGATCCGATCAAGCCTATATTGCTCAGAGTCCAAATCTGGTAAAAGAAATTCACAAAGCTGAGACATATATAGGTGGAGGTCAGTCACTGATTCAGGCACATTTCTTAACCTGACGTTCTGTCTTCTCCACCTATTTTCAAGGTCTTCTTGAAACATCAGTTGGCGAGCTTCTTGCTCTCTTAACGCGACAATTTCCTCCTCGAGCTTGTGGTGAGATTGCCTTAGCTCATTGTATTTCCCTTCAATCGAATCAGTTTTAGCGCCAACTTTTTTTTTTAGATGTCAGGTCTGCTGAGACTTTTTGGATTTCTGCTTTGATGTCCTCTCTGAATGTGAGGATCAGGTCTTTGAGGTCTTGGATGTCACCTTTGGTTCTTGGAGCCGTGTGTTCCATTGTTGCTGTAGAGGATGCTTTTGATTCAGTCTGATTTTTTTGAGATGCTGAAGGGGATGATCTTGGCAAGTAATGAGACTGTATATTCTTGCTACTTTTCTTTGTGAATACTCCAGCCATGACATGGGATAATTTGCTTTGTCACTTTCGCTTTTGCAAGTGTCCCAATTAGACGGGCATAACAAAAAAGTATTACATCTTAGGGAATGTTGGTTCAATAATGTGAATAGGCATACAAAACCAATACTTAATTGTGTTTAAGTCCACTTGTGAGTCCCCACCTCTCTCCACTAGGTGTCAGTGTCCAATCAATGAATTATCAGACTCAGGGAAACTGCAGAGTTGGATCTGCAAAATTTTCTCGACAGCAAATATATTAGGTAGGAAGCAAATGTAAAAGGAGGAAGAGCTGGATTAAAGTTTAAGAATATTAAATACAAATAACTAAGCAAGTTTTTATTTTTCCAGTCCAAAGTGAAATGGCTTTCAGTGCCCTCTGGGATATGATTAACTTTTCCCTTTAAATTTTCAGCATTAGGCATCTATAAGGCCTCAGATTCTTAATAGATCAATCCACTTATGAAAAAAGTGCAAGCTAGCAATGAAGTTGCTGCTTGTCTTCAATTTAAAAATTCAGAAAATGTTATACCTGCAGTTGGCAGCTTGATGACAGTAGAGAGTACACAGAGATGTAAACAAGGAGGCTGTGATGAAAACAGTTTCTGTTTCAATGTCGTATGTAATTGTGTATTTATAAATTTATAAAGCAATTATCACAATGCAGAAGTAGGCTGTATTATTTTTTCATAGTCTCCCACATAAAATGCATGTTATATCCTTATTATTTGAGAGATGAGCTGCTGGATCTTTAATAAAATCAGCAATAATACAGCTTATTATGTATACAATCCAGTTATTCTTCAATGTGTTACATAGAAAAGATCTCCAGTAGTTTAAGACCTATAGATTAGAACTGTATAGGTTTGATCCAGTCAAGATCTGTTTTCACCAACTTTAAGTAACATGTTGATCAGTGTTACAGAGTTCTTTGTTCTGTTTCAGCAGCAAATATTTCTGAAAAAAGTTTCCAAACTTGATTTTTAAACCAGCTGGGACCTCCTGTGCACAATCCTGGTCATATATATCAATTTGGTGATATAAAAGTCACATTATATATGATATTATCTGATTTTTCAGCAGAGCTCATGGAAACACATCTTCTCTCCTTGATTTTTCAGCTCCTCCCCTCTGAATAGACATATTCATATATATTATCCCTTATCAACCCTTCTAAAAGCTTTCCCACTACAGAAGTGAGGCTTATAGGTCTATAATTCTCGGATTTGCTCTTGCTCCCTTCTTAAATATAGGTATCACCTCTGCTTTTCTCCAGCCATCTGGTAGAGACCCTGTGTTGAGTGAATCTTGAAAAATTACATATCAGGGTTTGGCTATTAAAGAACCCAGTTCCCTCAGTACCCATGGATGTATTCCATCAGGACCCGGGGGGGTTATTAACATTTAGTTTTTACAACCTCTTTTGGATTTCTTCCTGCGTTAAGCAATTATTTAGTGAAGGTAGTGTAGCCCCATTATGTTGCAGTGTCCCAACCACTGGTACCTCCCTTGTATATACCGAAGAAAAAAACAATTTAGTTCATATGCCTTTTCCTGGTCACTAATTGTCAGACGGCCTGTGTCACATTGTTATGTTCCTATAGCTTCCTTCTTGGCCTTCTTCCCATTTATATACTTAAAAAATATTTTAGGGTTAGTCTTACTCTCTTTTGCAAAACATTTTTCATTTTCTATTTTAGCCAGTCCAATAGCCCTTTAGCAAGCCTTGTTGATTTCCTTGTACTCGGGTAAAGCAGTCTCTGCCCCCTCTTGTTTGTATAATTTAAATGCCTGTTTTTTTACTCCGTATCTTGATCTCTAAATCATTGTTAAGCCACATTGAATGTGATTTACTCCTTTTACTTTTATTCCGACATGGTATATGCCGATGTGTATGTATATTTAGCATGGATTTAAATGTTGGCCATTTATGTTCAGTATTTTTACCTGTCAGTTCTTTGTCCCAGTCTATACTTTGTATTGCTGCCCTTAGATCGTTAAAATCTGACCTCTTAAAATTCAGAGTTTTTGTTGGCCCCTTATAGTTTTGTTTTTTTAATTCAATCTCAAATGAGACTGTGTTGTGATCACTGTTTCCCAAAGGTTGCCCTATTTCAATATTTGATACCATATTGATATTATTTGTGATGACTTAATCCAAGATAGCTTCATTTCTAGTAGGTTCTTGTATAACCTGGGCCAGATAATGATCCCTGAGTGTTCTCAAGAACCTGCTCCCTTTACCCTTACTGCTGGTTTCACTCATCCAGTTTATTTCAGTGTAGTTAAAATCTCCCATTATTAGAACTTGCCCATGCTTAGCTGCATTTCCAATCTGTAACAATAATTGCATTTCCTCACTATCAATTATATTTGGGGGATAATAGCATACTCCCACCAATATTCTTTTGGAATTTGCTGCTCCTCTATTTAACTCTACCCACAAACATTCAGCATTACTGCTAGTTCCAGCATAAATATCTTCTCTGACTATAGGCTTAAATTCAGGCTTAACATACAGACAAATCCCTTCTCCCCTTTTACCATTGCCCCTATCTTTCCTAAATAGGTTATAACCATCCAGATTAGCAGTCCAGTCATGAGAATAATCCCACCATGTTTTAGTAATGCCTATTAAATCCTATTTATCATTTACTGCTAATAATTCTAACTTTCCCATTTTTCCTGTTAAGGTTCTGGCATTAGCAAGCATACACCTTATGTTATGAGACTGTACTTCTGGAGTGCCTGCCACTATACTTCAGTTACTTAGCAGTACCTCCCTATTGACTATACTAACCCTCCCACCATCTCCTCCGACATGACCTTACCCCCTCTACTCTTACTACCCCATAACTTCTATCTAGTCCCTCCCCCCACCTATTAGTTTAAAAACTCCTCCAGACATTCTACCATCCTATCCCCTAGCACAGCAGATTGTATCCAAGTGCTCTAAAAACCCAAACCCCTCCTTAGTGCACCACTTTCACTTTTTTAGCCATGCATTAACCTCCCTAAGCTCCATCTGTCTCCCTGGGCTAGCACTGTCTCCCTGAGCTGTTGTGTTTATTTTTTTCTCATTTTATGTTTCTTTTGTTCCGATAGGGTGCAACCTGTGCTAGGAAACCCGTCGTCACTGAAGGGACATCTAGGCAAGGTAAGTGGTCTTATCTATTCTATTTTAGGTTAGATTTATGGTTTTTAATGTAATGTAGATAGGATTAATGCATTGGAGATATGGTTAATTTATTTAGATAAAGTTAATGCATTGAATATAGAGTTAATATATTTTTAATGTATTGTAGATAGGCGTTAGTAGTATGTAGTTAGGGTTAATAGTATATAGCTAGAGGTTTAATAGTATGCTTTAGGGTATATTTCAATTGTAATTACTGATGTAATGTGATGTGATGTGTATTTGTGCATGTTTTTTCTTTCAAGTGAGTAATTCGTTTTTTTTATTTTATGTAGTGGGGGAAGGTGATTGTGTAATGTTCTTTTGTTATTGTTTGTAATGTTCTTTATTATTTTCAGTAACTTAGATTTTTTTATTTTCTGTAACCTAGCTTTTTGTTATTTTTAGTAACTTTAGATGTTTTTATTTTTGTAATTAGTGGGGTGGAGGGTTTTAATAGGGTGTTAGGTAGGTAGTGTAGGTGTTAATAGGTTAGTGTAGGTGTTAGGTAGAGGGGTTAATAGGTTAGGGTACAGGGGGGGTTGGTTTAGATTTAGTGGTTTATTGGGCGGGGGAATAGTGTAGTGTTTGTTCTTAGTGTCATAAGTGTACTAGAGGACCCTCATGGCACTTGTGGGGTTAATAATAGGGTTTCATTGTAGTATGACAGTCTCATAGACACTTATGGGACTGATTGGGTTAATGGACCCCCATAAAGTGATGGGGTTTGATGGAGGCCTTTGGGGGACTGTATAGACCCCCATAAGTGTGTGAGTAAAATAGGCTTAGATAGGGTTAGATATGCCTAGATGGGGTTAAATAGGCCTAGATGGGGTTAGATTCTGCTTGATGGGTTAGATAGGCTAGATGGGGTTACATAGGCTTATCTGAGGTTAAATAGGGCTAGATGTGGTTAATAGCCACAGTTATGGTTAAAGGGGGATGAGTTGGGTTTGATAGGGTTAGTTAGGGTTAATGGGGTATGGATAGGGCTTATAGTGTAGTGCTTAGACTTTGTGTCATGAGGGTCCTGGAGGACCCTCTCGTGGCCAAGCAAGATTAAAGACTTTGACAGAGCTAACCTGCAATTGAAGTGGGCGCAAAAGATTGCAGTTGGACGACCAGAGGCCACCATTAGATTAGCTAAGTAGCTTTAGGCGGCTTCTTGCAGCTACTTTTTCCAAATAGTAGCATTAGAATGAGGCCCATAGTCTGGATGTTTCTCTTGTTGGCGTATAGGTTTTTTGGGAAGCTTGTGAGCTATTCCTTGGCGTGCAGTATGACTGTATTTCTTTAGAATTCCTTCTCAATGACACTCCTGACATCCCCTATTTGAAACTTATAAATAGTACAGTGATTTCTTGTCCACTCTTGTCACTCTGCTTATGTGAGTGTCCCTGCTTTGGGGGTAGCGTGTGGTCTTTACATCTTAGTCTTTGTTGTTACTTACAATAATTTTTTCACTGTATTTCTTTTGGGCTTTCATACCAGCGTCTATTGACCCACTTTTATTTTTGACCCAGGACCAAACAGTTCTTAAGTCTTTTAAATCTGTGTCCTCCACAGGTGCTAATGTGTTTGAAACTGTAGATACTTTCTCACTGACCACTGCTTCTGGATCCTTGTCCAGTTGGGTAATTTCTCCTCTGACCAGACTTTGCTTCTATTTATGATATTTTGCCTAGGAGCAGGTGTTTAGTGTTAAGTATGATTTGTCGTTGTCAGTGCGTGCTTGACTCTTTTAGTGGGGGCAGTGTAAGGTTTCTTAGTGGCCTGTTGGCTGGTTTGTTCTGCTTATACTTCTCTGTAGGAAGCAATATCATGCGCAGCCCCTAGGTGAGAGTGTCTCACTGCAGCCTCTTTGCTGTACCATTTCAGCAATGTTTTGTGTACAGTCTCTTGAGTTTTCCAGTAGTGGAGGGAAACTTCTAGGGCTTTTGTTGCTTAATCAGTATCTTAGGTCTATTAGTGCTCTGCATTACTTAGTGTTGTCTCTGCTGCATATGAAACCGAATCTTACTGGGGTTTATATACAAACTAGCGACTTGCCCGTCAAAAATGACGACAATAAAATTTGAAGCCTGACAATGCGAGGCTCTTCCCCCTGTAACTTGCGGGCCTCGCAATGAGCATCTTCAGCGCTTATTGCGCATGCGCAAGCTCGTAATTTTAACATTGCGTGACGACAACTCGCAATTACCACAACTATTATATGTGATTTTTACAGTTCCACCTGTACTTCTGGCAAATAGAGAGAGTAATGCAGGGGCAAATTTCAGTCTGTGAGTCTCTCCTGCACACTTCTATGCAGGCAATGTGCTTAGCTCTTGTCAGTCATGTATTGCATTTTGAGGTCAAATTCCTATGAAGAACTTGACTTAAGTATTTATTTTCCCTTGATTTTATGATTGTGTTGTTTTCGGTACTACCCTTGATAGGGCAAAAATGTAGGTTTGAACCTCGATATATTGGACTATTATTAATACACTCTGCAGGTCTGTGGAACGTCTGTTATTGTTTTTGGTGGAACCTCCGCCAATACTCAGGCTGAATATTGCGTCGTTCCCTGCAATAAAAGAGATTCAAGCCTCCATAACAGTGCTCATGCACTGGGTACTCACAAACTTTTAGATGAGACGACCTCCTGCTGGGAAGCGCGTACCCGAGACCTAGAGGTTATGTTACTTGACCCAAGATGAGATAAAGAAAAAGAGTTAAATCAATCTGGTTTAACAGTCTTACAGCACGCTAACTGTTTTTACCTTAAGTTAATAAAAGTTTTGTCTACTTAATCATGATTATTTTCTTTATACGTAAACAATAGGGCTTGTTTGTCTTTAAAAAAGCTTTATTACACTTTTAAAGTATGATTTCAATAACAACACTATTAAAATTAAATCAGTAAACTATATTTACCTAGAGGAGAGGCAACTGCTGTCATTCGTGAAATATCCACCTAGAGGAGAGTAACTGCTGACATTCTGAAATCAAATAGTATTTCAAACAAATATTGAGGTGATTCGGTGGATAAGTACCACTGCTTCTCGGTACCTTCACGCCTCTTACTGGGTCCGTGTAGCGGCCCCTGCTGACACTTCATGTCTCCCGCTCTGCGGGGACTCCTTTCTTCCCAGAGTAGCGGTGTCAGCACCTTCTTCCCACTATCCAACCAGGGGTTTACCTTACCAGGCGGCTGTCTCCAGGCTGCTCTGGACAGGGGAAGAACCAGAAGCGGACGAATCACACACCAGGTCCGTCAGGCCTGCGGCCACGAGGCAGCTTAGATGGTTTGTGCTGCTTCAAAAAATATATAATTTGGTGCAGAATGGTATTCTGAAGCTGTGTTGTACGCTTTGCGTTCCAAATGGGCACGACTTTTCCCCCAAATTCTTATTATCAGTTATTGATACATGAGCTCTTCCAGAGCACGTCCGTTCAGTTTGCCAGGCAGCCCATTGATGATTTTTTTATCCTCTGCCTTTTTTAGTTGACCACTTTTTTCAGATTTTTGTTTTATCACCATACTGTATGTGTGAAAAACTGGATTGGATTACACAGTCCAAGAGGTTGAATCATCTGTTTCATTGAGCATATCTAGACAAGTTGTAAGTGCTATGCCCATTAATGGTTTTCTTCAATTAAATGGAGTGATTCCGGTTGCAGTGGTGTAGTGACCACCATGCTGACCCTGGTAGGTGCTAATGCATCATACTATTCTAGACTATGACATTACCCCCTTTAGGTATCCCCTTTTTCTAACAAGCCTCTTGTTCTCCAGGATCCGCCCACACCACACGCATGATATTAATGGCACAGTCCTTGTCCATTTCTGATTGTGCTTTGTGTATGAAATAAAGCTTTGTTATAACCGTTCTAACCGTGTAGATGTGTTTTCACATTCCTATATATGTAAAACTAATGAGCTTCTAGTTACAGCAATAGATCAATACATATAATAATAACTAGCGACTTGTCCATCAAAAATTACGGCAATAAAATGTGAAGGCTGGCAATGCTGTTTGCCACCACAGTGCAAGGCTCTCCCATCTCTAACTTGCGAGCCTCGCAATGAGCGTCTTCGGAGCTCATACCGGGACTTGGCAATGAGAGCTTTTGGTGGTCATTGCGAGCCTCTCCAACCGTCTTAATTTACGGTCCTTATGATGAGCGGCTTTGGCGCTCATTGCAAGGCCGTATCCATGCTTATTGCGAGCCCCGTAGTGTGCGCCTTCACCACTCATTGCAGTCCTCGGCAAACCCGCCATGTTTCATGACTCACAATAAAGCACCTTTGGTGCTCTTTCGAAACCCTGCAATGTTGCGCTCATTGCTAAACGTTGTCCAACCCCGCCTAATCGTTCCTCCCAATGAGCACCCAAAGGCACTCATGGCGAACCCTGCAATGAAGTGGCTTTGCCGGCTCATTGCCGTTTTAGCAAGCTGCACCTTATCCGGCTTTGCAATGATCCACTTTTGGCGCTCATTGCGACCCCTCATGACGAGTGCCTTCAGAGCTCATTGCGAGTCTCTCCCCTTGTGTACTTATAGGCCTGTGTGTAGTTTAGAGGCCTACTGCCTTGGGTTAAGTGTTATTGCCTTGTATTAAGTGTTACTGGTTTGTATTAAGTCTTAGGGGCACCGTATTTACGTTCCTTCGTCCTCTTTTTACATCCTTCGGCCACGTTTTTACGTCCTTCGACCTGGTTTTTCGTCTTGTTTCATTTTTTTCGGCCAACGTTTTTTTCTTGCTCATCGATTTTTCAATATGCCTTCAAATGAACTTGAAACTTCACTCACAGGCTCCTGGCTCTCTCCCTATGCTGGTGTGTGAGTGTGTAAGTTAATTTGAGTAATTTTTGTGTATTTTTTGCAAGTCTTTCCAGTTCGGCGGTTTCGCTGTTAAAGTCGTATTTTTGAGAGCCCCACAGTCCATCTACGTGCTTCGGGTACTAAGTAGTATCGGCCAAAAATATTGCGTCCCGCTGGTCGTTAGGATGAGCGGCCTGTGGTGCTCATCTCCACCAGCGTAATGGGAGCGCTCGAATGCCTAAGTCCCGTGGTCATGGGATGAGCACCTGCGGAGCTCATCTCCACCAGCACCTTTGGTGCTCATTGCCTAAGTCTAGGGGGTCATCAGGATCTCCATCGGCTGTCATTGCCGGTCCGCAAACGCAGCCCTTGCTTTTGTGAGGGCCGCAGTTGCAGGGCTGCCTGTGCAAGCCCGCAATTTTACCATTGCGTTACAAACAACTTTTGGCAACCACGCAATTACGACAAATACGAAGGCCTAAGTCCCGCAGGTCGTTGGGTGCTCATCTCCATCAGCACAATGAACGCCTTTGGTGTTCATTGCCTTAGTTCAGTGGTGGCGCTCATCTCCACCAGCGCAAAGAGCATCTTCGGCGCTCATTGTCGCCCGCTACCGCAGGGCCCCTTGCTTTGTGAGAGCCGCAGTTGCGTGGCTTCGCTGTGCTGAGCCCGCAATTTTAACATTTGCATTACCAACAACTTTTGGCAACCC
This sequence comes from Discoglossus pictus, assembly GCA_027410445.1. Classification (NCBI taxonomy): domain Eukaryota; kingdom Metazoa; phylum Chordata; class Amphibia; order Anura; family Alytidae; genus Discoglossus; species Discoglossus pictus. Next base: position 125,793,247 of record CM050167.1, on the reverse strand, counting down.
CACAATAACGACAACTATAAATGTGATACTACCATGAATCAAATAATATTGGTGAAGTGCTTCATTTATATATAAGGATCAAGGTAAATGACTTATATTGCAATTATTTACTTGCAAGGTATGTATCTTTAATCCAAAATTAACAGGATCACCAAATGTAGAATGAAAAGCAAAAACAGTCTATCTCAGGATAAGTTTTATATATTAAAATGGACTACTACCTAAAGATGTAAATGAAATTCCCAAGTTTGACCATGTAGTTGTCACTATGTGATTATTATTTGTTTGATCTTCTAACTTGTAACAACTTTGATATTTGTGTTGTTCATAAAATAAATACAATTGCCCTATTGAACAGCTAAACTAAGGGCTCTTCATAGAAACCCTATATCTACTTGGATATTTAACTTAAAAAAATGAAGTGATTATGTAGGACCTATATATGGATAGTGACAACGTAAATTGTGATAAAGAAAAAAAATGTATTTTACTTCAGTGTCGCTTATATAATCTTGTGAGAGTTAGTGAAGTTAGATTATTTGTGAAAAATAAAACCTTTTGAAAAAATATATTTTATGACTCTTATTTTTTTATTTTATTGATCCGCTTACTCAAAACCCCCCTCTAAGATCAACAAGTAGTCTTAGATGAAGTAGTCTTAGATATATCGTCCAAGCCTTTGAATTTTTTTCTCTGCAGAGTTACAATCTCAAAAATTGCATATTGCTATCCAAATGCTACAATTCCCCCTTGCTACCCGCCAGCCCATGGCCCCAAATGCCAAAAGTCGGACCACAAGTTACGGGTTTTCAAAGAGGACTCGCAAAATGGCTTACAGACTAATCGGTAACACTGTTAAACACAATAAAAACAAACCAAGGGACTTTAAAATATTGCAAAAGCCATGGAAGGCATTAGAATTACTTGCACAACAATCCACAATGATCAAATATGTAAATATAATGGAGCAAATCTAGGTGTATCAGATATTGAAAGGGATTTGGGTGGAGTGCTTGTGGACAACCACCGAGGAACAGTGCTCAAAGCCAAGCAGCAGCTGCAAAGGGCAAATTATAATATAGCATGTATTAAGAAGGGTATAGAAGCAAGGGAAGCAAATATAATTCTGCCACTATACAAATCTCTAGTATGCACTCATTTGGAATATGGAGTACATTTTTGGGCACCACTTCATAAAAAGGACATTTTAGACCTGGAAAAGGTACAGAGGAGGGCAACAAAACTAATAAGGGTAATGGAGGGCTAAGTTATGAAGAAAGACTAACCAAATTAAACTTATTTTCTCTAGAAAAGATGCATCTAAGAGGGGATATAAAGATTTTTGTGCCAAGAGGTTTTCAACTGACAAGAGGACATCCCTTGAGGATAGTAGTAAAAAGATTCCACTTAAAGAAAAGGGTTTCTTCACAGTAAGGGTGGTTAATCTGTTGGAATTCTCTACCAGAGGAGGTGGTGACAGCGGATTCGATATATAACTTTAAAAGGGGTGGCTGGATTTATTTCTAATTAAAAAGGGAATTCAGGGGTTATCATGGATAATTAGAGAGACAGTATTGATCCAGGGAGAAATCCTATCGCCAGTATCTGGGGTCAGGAAGGAATTTTTTTTTTTTCCCCTTTGGGGACAATTGGCTAAGTCTCACTTGTGTTTTTTCTGTTTGCCTTCCTCTGGGATTAATTATGATTAAAAATAAAATAAAAAAATAATTAAATAATTGATTAATAATTAATTAACAACTAATTCATTAATATTTAATCCGCCATATTGCAGATCAGAGGAGATCTTAAAAGGTTGAACTTGATGGACTGAAAGTCTTTTTCAACCTTAATTACTATGTAACTATGTAACTATGTAACTATGTAAATAATAACATATTTTTATTGTCATATGTTGGAATGGTCATGCATATGCAAATATGAAAAGACATTGCTGCAAGATGCCTGAAAGCAAGTCAAGACACACTACCCTCATTAAATTGCAAATCATATACATGAAAATGGCTGCAATATTAACCCTTTCTCACTGACAGAGGCTTAATGTGGCCCCTAAAACATACAAACATTATCTGATATACATCTCACTCATCACATCAACATTTGGAAAAACAAATAGTGTCCATATTTCCACTGTGTTTCCATTTAGTTGTGGTCCAACTCTCTCTGAGACCCTATGGGCTGCAGCACATTTAGCGGGATACCAGCCTGTTCTGTTTTTACAAGGTTTGCATGCTAAATTACTGTAGTGTGTTACCAGTTTCCTTCTCTAATGAACTGGGATTTGTTTGACCTCTCTGCTATCACCTGCCCACCTACACTGGCTCTACATGGATAGCTCACAGCTTCATTCAACTACACAATCCCCTTCACCCACCACCACTTAGCAATCCACACTAATGTAAATTGATGAATAGCAGAAGAGGTTACAAAATGGGAATGGCTATATATACTAGCACATGGCCACCAGCAATGGCGTGGGACTTACAAGGATGGGTGTAGCGGAGATTACCCCTGATGGTGAGGAGTGGCTGATGATGCCTGTGCCTCTGCAAAGCCTCCATGGTGTTTTTGGGACCCCTCCTGATGGTTTATTGTAGATTGGTGTATGTTTCCCCTTCAGTATTGCTAAGTAGTGGTGGTTGAAGGGGGCTTGTTTACTGCAATGAAGCTGTGAGCTATACAATGTAGGGCCACTCTAGGTGGCCACGTCATAGCAGAGAGATCAGACAAATCACAGTCCACTAGAGAAGGCACTGGCAAACCCAATCCAGTATCACCTATCATATTCCTATCAGGCCCTCAGGGGAAGGTTTATGCTCCACAGTATCACTAATTGGACTTAGCCTGTGTATTAACCCTTTATTATTATTATATTTAATATTTAGTATTATAAGATCCACAACACAAGATGGGATCCTGCTCCATGCTGATAATAGTCAGTAAGCTTGAAACAGCTGTGCGTGGATAGAATTCTCAGCTTGTGTATAATCCAACCTTGGCTTTGCATAAAAGCTGTGTAATACAGCAGGCATAAGCTTAGAAGATGCCATGTTTAAAATGGGCTATGGATTGAAGAGTGAGGCATTTGTGGGCACATTTGCAAGCCCATTCTCAGCTTCCCAGAATGCAGTGTAATAACTGGTTTTCTCGGAATTCTGAGCTGGAAACAAGTTTTTTTTACTTCATTCAAATATGTACACAAATGTATTATTTATTTACTATATATATATATATATATATATATATATATATATACATATATATATATATATTTATATATATATATATATATATTTATATATACACACATGCTTTTCTATTTTGGAAAATATCTATGTAAAGATGTGTTTATTAGTTTCTCAATGAAGTAGAATTATTAATGCTTCTTTGTTCTGTAACAGACATTACCTAAGACATTCTTCAAATACTTGGAGAGATAAGGTTTATGTTTATTAAAATAATAGGATACTCCTTCTAATTTCCCCTATTTTAGTAGACTTTAGGTCTGTTTCCAAGAACATAAATTTGTTTCTTGGTATACATAACTGACACTCCTTATCACGAACATGTCTTGTTCATTGTTTTATTTACGACTGATAAGTTCAAAGTGTATTGAACTGATTTAATTACAATTTTGTTGTAATTTGAAGGTTCAAGAGCACCCACTGGTGTTCTAAAAATTTAATTGATGCTTAATATGTTTCTAGAAAAGAATACATCATATTAAGAGTTAAATATTTTGGGACATCATTAGGATTTCTGATTGGTTGCCAAATACATAGCCTGATTGGAATTTCTAATAAGCAAATTATGTTTTAGATATAAACATGTAGAGAGGAAGAGAAAATAATAGGACATCTAGAGAAGGACACACATACACACACCCACAAACCTACAAACACAGACTCCTGGACTGACACACTCCAGGGAGAAACTTCCTAAGTACTTCTTTGGGCATTCAAAAACACATACAGCCTTCGATTCGGTAAATTTAAAAGGGCTCTATTAAAGCACATAGCATATTTTGTTTACAGAAGATTTAGTTAGTGAAGACCTTGCTTTTGTATAGAAGTTCACTAACTAAAAACTTCTGCAAAAAAATATGCTATGTGCTTTAATAGAGCCCTTTTAAATTTACAGAATTGCAATTTAATAAGGCTGTTAATAAACTCAAAATGCATTCTACAAAGAAACTTCCACAGCTAACTAACAAAATAATTTATACACTTACATACCAAGAACTGCTGAATAGTGATGTCCCAAACAGTTTGCCCGCGAACTATTTGCGGCGATTTTGGCATGTTTGCGAACGGCAAACATATGAACTTTTCGGTTCGCCCCCTATTCTTTATCATTGAGGAAACTTTGACCCTGCACCTCACAGTCAGCAGACACATTCCAGCCAATCAGCAGCATACATTCCCTTTCCAGAGCCTTCCATCTGAAGGACAGCAACCTAAAAAGCCCATTTTAGGGCTAGAACATCATTTATTTTATTTTATATTTTTTTTCTGTGTAATTCCATATGCCGGCCTGCCAGCGTGTGTGTGTGTGACAGGCTAACACCAAACAGCTTGTATTGTGCTCAGTGAAATAAAACAACACTTTTTTGACTGTAATAGATTGAATAGCAATTGCCTGCCTACAGGCGTGTGTGTGAAGCCTATTGCATCTACTCTGCCAACTTTTGCCAGTGCATAGTGATACGTCATATCTTGTGCAACCGTAGTGAACAGTGACATAAAACAACACTTTTTTGACTGTAATAGATTGAATAGCAATTGCCTGTCTACAGGTGTGTGTGTGAAGCCTATTGCATCTACTCTGCCAACTTTTGCCAGTGCACAGTGACACTCATATCTGGTGGCACCTTAGATTGCAACTGCAGTGCCCCAAATTTAAAGTGGGAGGACCGACCAAGCATCTTTTTCCATCTCCCGCTTCCTAAAATCCATGCCATATACACGTCCCCTGATAGTGGACGTAACAGGGATTAAACCGATAGGAATAGTACTACTTAACAGTACACACCTTATAATAACGCAGACAGAGGCAACGCGTATAATCTTCCATGCTGGGCAGTGGAAGCCCCCAGACTCTGACCTGTGTATAATCTTCCATGCTGGGCAGTGGAAGCCCCCAGACTCTGACCTGTGTATAATCTTCCATGCTGGGCAGTGGAAGCCCCCAGACTCTGACCTGTGTATAATCTTCCATGCTGGGCAGTGGAAGCCCCCAGACTCTGACCTGTGTATAATCTTCCATGCTGGGCAGTGGAAGCCACCAGACTCTGACCTGTGTATAATCTTCCATGCTGGGCAGTGGAAGCCCCCAGACTCTGGGAGTCTGAAGAAGAGGAGTCAGAGGAGGAAGGTGGCTTTGAGGAGGTGGAAGACCAAACACAGCAGGGGGCTTGTTGTCACCTTTCGGGGACCCTTGGTGGCTGGGGGGAGGAAGAGACCTTCAATGACATCAGTGAGGACAAGGAATGGGACATGGCTAGCTTGGTATCCAACCTTGTGCAAATAGGGAGTTTGCGGTTGTGCAAAGGGACTGTTTGCGGTTGTTTGCGGTGCATTAAACGGGCAGATTGGTCTGTTACTGTGAAGCGGGTGTAACCCTTACACTACCTGATTGATACAACATTATACCTGATGTTTTAAAGCATGTTATTCCAAACAATTTAGAAATGTTAGGTGATTTATGCTCTTTATGGTTTAAAACCAGAGTCTGCATCAACTACGTAATTTTCCGTGGGAGTTTTGCCATGGATCCCCCTCCGGCATGCCACAGTCCAGGTGTTAGTCCCCTTGAAACAACTTTCCCATCACTATTGTGGCCAGAAAGAGTCCCTGTGGGTTTTGAAATTCGCATGCCCATTAAAGTCTATGGCGGTTCGGCGATGTTCGCCCGTTCACGAACATTTGATGAAGTTCGCATCCGCTGTTCGCGAACCCAAAATTTCATGTTCGCAACATCACTACTGCTGAAATATAAGAAAAGATCCAAACCTTCATTGGACTGAGATATATGATGAAATCAAGTACAAAAACCAGGTATGATATAAAGTCTAATATTTCTTTAAATGTTTTACTTTTTCATTACTCATGGAAATATTTTTTATTATAACATGAAAAAGGTTGCTATATCAATATTTATCTGATATATACAATATGCAACTAAAACTTGTAAATTATAAGTCGATGTATAATTTACAAATTCATTTTTTTAAATATGACAAATATTACTTTATAGCAATCTAATATGTTCGATAATTAATTGTAATGAATAAACATTTTCTATTTTGAATTAGAGATAATATTAATACTCAGCTATACATTGATATGATATTAAAATGGTATGATATCTTAATTAATAGATATTTGTAAACATACCAAAAATAATCAAAACTATCTTGAATGTCATAATTACCATATTGCATGTCTTATATATGATTATGTGGACAATGTGATAATAATTGATAATTAACAATTGATGTACCTTGATATATATCTGTTACAATTGTTTATACCATCTTGTTATATTAAAATATACTAATTATTATTTTTATTCATTTATAATAAATATATTCTCACATAATACAGTTCTGTTTATTTCATGAGGCCAATGCTCTTAACCTTCCTAGCGGTAATCATGAGCGTGGCTCGGGGTTAATTTCCTCTTCCTAAATCGGTAACCCCGAGCCATACTCGGGGTTAGTGCAGGGAGGATCCGGAGGGTGCCCAGTGCTGCAGAGTTTCCCTGGGCCCCCTCAGCACACCATTCCTCCTCCTTTCTCCCCCTCCCCATCCTCATCCTTCTCATCCTCCTCCTTCCCATCCTCCTCCGTCCCATCCTCCTCTTCCCTCTTTATCCTTCCTCCTTCTCACCTCTCCCATCTTCTTACTAGCCTCCGATCAGCTCCTGCTGCTGATTGGAGCCCTGCAGGGCGTCTTATAACTTTCTCTGGAACCGGTATATGCTAATGGTGTGATGTCACAAGCGCGTCACGTCATTAGCATATGCCAGTTCCAGGGAAAGGCATAAGATGATCTGCGGGGCTTGGATCAGTAGGAGCTGATCGGAGAGAAGAGAGGGGAGAGGGAGGAAGGAGGGAGGATAAGGAGGGAAGAGAAGGATAAGGGGGAAAGGGGGATGAGGGGAGAAAAGGAGGATGAAGGGAAGAGGAGGATGGGGGAGAGGAGGATGAGGGGGAAAAGGGGGTAAGGGGGGAAAAGGTGGATGAGGGGGAAGAGAAGGATGAGGAGAGAAGAGGAGGATGAGGGGGGAAGAGGAGGATGAGGGGGAAAAGGAGGAGGAGGAAAAGGAGGAGGATGATGGGGAAAAGAAGGAGGATAAGGGGGAAAGGTAGGAGGATGACGCAGGAGGAGGATGAGCGGGAGGATGAGGAGGATGAGGGGGAAGGATAAGGAGGATAAGGGGGGATGAGGAGGATAAGGGGGGAAAGGGGGGAGGATAAGGGGGAGAGGGGGGGATATGGAGGGGGGCGGATTAGGGGGAGCGGGGGGTAATGGAGGAAGAGGATAAGGGGAAAGGGAGGAGGACTGGGGGAAGGGTTAATGGTGTCTAAAGGCGGTATGATTATGTCAGTATTTTAGAATGTACCGCTTTAACATTCTAAATACTGACATAATCATACCGCCAGGGAGGTTAATATAAGGTGTACTAAGAATTTGAAATTAGTCGAAATTGGCAAATATATAAAATATGTAAATGTTTAATTAATATTAATAAAGGTTATTGATATTAATAATATTACCATATTAATTTCCAAAACCCATGACACAGCCCTTGATCTTTCATGTCCGGAAACATTTTGATCACTAAAATCGCAAATCGCTATTCAATTGCAAAAATCCCTCAAGACCGCACCTGCTGTCAAGCCCGCAAACTGCAAATGTCGGCTCAAAGCTTACAGGTTCCAAATAAGACCCGCAAAGGGTTTACAGACTAGTTTGGAACACTGCAAAACACAATAAAAACACACCTATGCATGAAAAATATAGCAAAGCAATGGAAGGTTTTAGAATTACTTGCACAACAACTCCAAAACAATCAAATATTTTAAAAAAATACATTTATATTTTTTTCATAGGTTGTAATGGTCATGCATATGCCAATATGAAAAGTCATGCTGCAAGATGCTGAAAGCTTTTAAACACACACTACCTCATTAAATTATAACACAAATACATGGAAATGGCTGCCATATTAACCCTTTCTCACTCAAAGAGGCTCTAATGTGGATCCTAAAAATACAAAGATCATCTTATATACATCTCACTCATCACATCTATATTGGGAAAACAAATACTGGACAAATTACACCGCCACTGGCATATATCAAGTACCAGGGGAACATTTTATTTGAGGTTGTTCGGTCCCTCTGTCGTGTCCTACTCTCTGTGACTCTATGGACTACAGCACACTTACTTATGTCTCTATCTGTGCTTATCCACAAGGTTTGCATAAAAACATACTGGAGTGAGTTGCCAGTTCCTTCTCTAGTTGACTGCGATTTTCCTGACTTCTCTGCTATGACCTTCCCACCTACAGTGGTCCCACATGGTATCCTCACAGTTTCATTCAGGTACACAAACCCCGTCACCACAACCACTTATCAATGCTGAAGAGGACCAAGGGAACATACACCACACTAGTCTACTCTAACCCATCAGGAAGAGCCGCAAAAACACATGGAGACTGTGCAGAGGCACGTGGAGCAACAGCCAACTCACCTCCATCTTCGCTACGCCCATCCTGGAAAGTCCCACGCCATTGCTGGTGGCCATGTTCCAAGATGTATACCCATTATCATTTGGTGACCTCCCATTAAGTGTTTTGCTATTAATAAATTCACATTATCACCTGTCATATTCCTATCAGGCATTCAGGAGAATTTTGATACTCCATAGTATCACAAATGTGACTTTGCATGTGTATTAACCCTTTATTATTATATATTATATATATTATTATTTGATATATTATATTACTATTATTATTGTTATTATTGTTATATATGTATTAACCCATTGCATAGTAACTACGGCTCATTAGTTATGTGACACAAATGGGATGTATGTGGATGACCCAAAACCCAAACCATTGAAAACACACTGATCCAGGGGGAATGGTATAACAAAGCTTTATTTTATACACAGAGCACAATCAGAAATTGACAAGACTGTGCATTAATATCATGGGTGTGGTGTGGTCAGATCCAGAGAGAGCAAGAGGCTATTGTTGGGGAAAAGGGGATACCTACAGGTGGTAATGTCATAATCTAGAATAAGCATGATGCATAGCACATAACAGGGTAACATTTGGTCACTACACCACTGCAACCGAAATCTGATGAAAAAAAGGATAATCAGAAATCACTCCATTTAATTGAAAAAAAAAAACATTAATGTGCATAGAACTTTTATCCAATCCAGTTTCACACATACAGTGTGTTTCAAAAACAAAAATCTAAAAAAATGTGTTAAAAAAAGGCGGATGAAGGGTAAAAAAAATAAAAATATGCATGTATATTACAGTGCTAAATACTGTAACTGTAGCAATATACAAACTCACCTGATTCCGATCTGCAAGCATAACTAACTATTAGCTAGGTCTCTGGAGCACTCACTGGCCGTGACCATTAATAATGATGTGTAATTTTGCAATAAATGCTTAGCTGTGACCAGCGTCAGTGGTATAGGTGTACTATCACCTTCTCCATATGATATTATTCATCAACATTGATATCACATCCATCAGCTATACAGGTGATAGAACATGTTAAAGGATACTCATGATATCAGCAATAGGGGAAAATACCCATTAATACAGAGAGGACACAAAGGTCAACAGCCAGATTCAATGTTACTTACATCAGACCCAAGGATCTGTTTTCAGACTGATATTGAGGTCAGGATCACATCCTTCATTAGTGCATATATTAATGCTGGCTGTCATAAACATGCCACTGTGAGACTCTGCAAGTCCACCACCATAATGGTATTAGTCTACATTTAAACTATCAACAATAATGTCTTAGATATCTGGCTATAGGATAACTTTAAAATTGTGGGAGCTACATGTTAAGGGAGGGGAGGGGGGCTGTCATTGAAGGAACTCCTACCTGAGAGGCACTTTGAAAACATTAAACCTCACACATTTCCTTCACAATGCTTGCACATGCAGAAGATACTTTACATAGTTACATAGTATTTAAGCTTGAAAAAAGACTTTCAGTCCATCAAGTTCAACCTTTTAAGATCTTCTTTGATCTGCAATATGCTGATTAACTATTAATTAATTAGTTGTATAAAAAAAATAAAAAAAAGACAATTCCCTTCTCCCTGGATCAATACTGCCTCACTAATTATCCATGATAACCATGAATTCCCTTTTTAATTAGAAATAAATCCAGTCCCCTTTTAAAGTTATCTATCGAATCCGCTGTCACCACCTCCTCTGGTAGAGAATTCCACAGATTAACCACCCTTACTGTGAAGAACCCTTTTCTTTCTTTAAGGTTAGATCTTTTTACTTATAACCTCAAGGGATGTCCTCTTGTCAGTTGAAAACATCTTGGCAAAACCTTCATGGATCTAATTGTACCTAAGACAAAACAAAACCATAACACCTACAAAATTAGGCCTTAAAAAGATAGGGACTGCAGTATATCTTCTCAACAGTATTCCTCATTTAACATCAATTGGTGAAATGTTAAACCGAATGCTACGTGTCCACAGAGAAGAGGATCATGGACCATGGGAGGTAGCCATCTGCATTCAAAATAACACCATCACATAGGCCAAGATCCAAGACTCTGTGGCCAGGCTAGATTAGGGTAACATTTGGACATTTTGAATAGATTGTCACAGAGGAGTGCTGTTGAGAAGGCACAAACATATGCACAGCCCCTAGGTCCAATTCCACCTAGCCACAGGGCCCCGTAGCTGGCCGCCATCTCCTTGGTGGTGGTGGGGGGGGGGGGCGGCATCCCCCGGGAGGCAACGGCACCTGCAGTGGCGGTGATGGAGGCATGGGAGGGAAGAGGAGCGGCCAGACTGCGGATGGATGGTGGATGCCTCCGGGGTGGAGGAGGTGGGGCTGGGGACCAGAGCGCATTGCATGTTGTCTGCATTCACTTGCTGGATTGTGCTTTAGCCTGCCCCCATCCTGAGCAGCCCGGCAAGGTAAGATTCAGTCATCAGATGATGCCTCCTCCCTATTGTGCCTGGCCAGACTGCAAATGGATCCCCTGGAGACATGCCGACTGCTGTTGCATGATAGCCAGCATCTCTGCCTGCACAGCCTGCCTTGGTGTTGGGGATGGAGGTCCCTGGGCCATTGCCTGGTGAGGAGGAGGCGGTGGTGGTGGCCTAGTGGGGAGGGTCTGTGGCCCGGCTGGAGATTGGTTTAATAAAGTTGGTGGTGTTGGTGGGCCTGGTGGTGGTGGTATTGCCAGCCGACGCACTGCTGAGGGGAGGAGGAGGTGGGGTCAAGCCCAGCTGGTCCCTCCAGTAGTAGGGACCTGGCGAAATGCTGAGTCTCTGGAGGAGGGGGATAGTGGGGTCAAATCCCGTTGGTGTGGCCGATGGTCCTGCTGGTGACCCCACTAACCAGATGACATCCTTCTCCTCCAAACCAGCGACCCCGCCTCCTCTTCCTTCCTCCTGCTTGCTCCCGGCTTCCTGCTCTGATGGAAGCAACGCCCCCACGTCTGCCTCACCACTGGACCCAGACCTCCTTGATGCTGAAAGAGGGAAAATAAAGGCATATGTTATTAGTACGATGAATAAATTGTTTTGTGTTCATTCCAATCTATCTGAAATGGATGACCTGGATGATTCTTCTAATTGCAACTCAGAATAGCTATCATTTGTTAGATGTGATCTATTATTTGGTTCTTGAACTTGATTGTTCATGGCTCTGTCTTGATTCCGGCTACAGTCTGTAACTGCATACGTTGCAGTGGGCACACCAATAAATGGACTCTTTATTGGTTTATTACAGTTGTTGTGCCCATGAATGACAGTGATTTGTCAGCTTCATAGATTTAATAACGCATTCATCTATCCCTTGTTAATTCCATGGAGCTGACATGTTAGTGTCCTTGTTGGTCTTCATGTACATGTGTAGTGTGTGTGATGTACATGGGGTGACTAACGATCTGCTGGTTACAGGCGAAAAACTCTAGGGGATGACAACATTTGAATTCTGCTACAAAACAGAGACTTTGCGGCTCATAGAAGAAACTGTGTAAATATACAACCTATTTACTTATAACAACATTGAATCTCCTGCCATTTTTTAAGAATGTGTGTTGCTAAGACTTTCTCTCCAAGTAGAAGGTTGCTACAGTTACAGATATATTTAATTGATCAAACCTGCAACTACAGATCTGAAGGCTAAACCCGTAAAACATTCAAGCGCCTGCAAGCTGTTTGTGGGCTGGAATACATAGCAGTCGCAGTTACAATCCAATTTAGTAACTATGGTGTGCGCCACAGCCCTTGGAGCCAATTGAAAATGACCTAACTGATAATGATTGACAGGAATAGATAACAAAACTGAAATTCGGACGAAGTAGCAAGCAGGTCCTGGCATTGGTGGGTTTTCAGCTTAGAGAGAGAGAGCAGTGGCGTTCTCAGAGCAGTTTCTTGACTTTTTTTAAATTTATATTTCCAAGCACTTATTTCACACATTAAACACATATTATCTGATAACACAAAATATACATCACACTAGCGACTTGCCTGTAAAAAAATTACGGTCAATAAAATTTGAAGCCATGGCAAAGCTGTTTGATACACGATGTTAAGCTTTTATACTCTAAGGACTTTCGGCGCTCATTGCGAGCCTCTCTGTGTGTTTCCTTTGGCTCCTCTCTATATTTTTTAAATACTAATTAATTGATTAATTAAATAATAAATTAATATAGTTTACCTTTTTCTAATTAATATATGTAACAATCAATAGCCTGAAGAGGTAACAATCTCTTTTTATTGTCCTGCAGCATATAATGCCCAGTGGGACTGTTGCTGGCCTGAGTAGTCAGTTTTATGAATGCTCCAACTGTGCATTAGAAATATGCTGCATGCGCGAGGGCAAACCGTTGGTTTATTTGAGTAAAGCGCTACTTTAGATGCGTAATGTTGTCAGTGGCAAGTTAGGATTGGAAAATAGTGTTGTTTGTCTATGAGCTACGCGGTTTGTGAGCAGAGCGGTACAGAGTGAGAGAGACAGGTACAGAGAGAGAGAGACAGGTACAGAGAGAGAGACAGGTACAGAGAGAGAGGGGTACAGAGAAAGAATTACAGAGCAGGAGCGCACACAGACAGCGCACAGAGAGAGTGCACAGAGAGAGTGCACAGATAGAAAGCAGAGAGCGTACAGACAGAGAGCGCACAGAGATTGACAAACAGAGAGCACACAGACAACACACAAGGAGAGAGAGCGCAGACAGCGAGTGCACAGAGAGAGAGAGTTCACAGACAGAGAGCGCACAGAGAGAGAGTGCACAGACAGTGAGAGTGCGCAGATCACACACAGACAGTGCACACAGAGAGCAAGAGAGAGCGCAGAGAGAGAGCGCACAGAGAGAGAGAGTGCACAGACAGCGCACAGAGAGAGAGTGCACAGACAGAGAGCAGAGGCAGAGAGTGCACAGAGAGAGAGAGAGAGCCACAGAGATCACACATACAGAGAGCACACAGAGATCGGCACTCAGAGAAGGAGGGGTACAGAGAGAGAGAGTGCACACAGACAGAGAGATCACACACAGACAGCGCTCACAGAGGGCGACAGCGAGTGCATTGACAGAGAGCAGAGAAAGAGAGCGCACAGAGAGAGAGAGAGACACACAGAGAGAGTGCACATAGAGAGCGCTGAGAGATCGACAGAGAGAGAGTACACACATACAGCACACACAAAGAGCGAGAGAGAGAGCACACAGAAAGAGAGTGCACAGACCGAGAGCAGAGACAGAGAGAGTACAGAGAGAGAGAGAGGGACACACAGAGAGTGCACAGATAGAGAGAGCACACAAAAAGAGAGCGCACAGAAATTGACACAGAGAGGGAGCACACAGAGTGCACAGAAAGAGAGTGCACAGACAGAGATCACACACAGAGCACAGATAGAGAAAGCGCACACGCAGAGAGCACACAGAGATCAACACAGAGAGGGAGGGGTACAGAGAGAGAGAGAGCACACAGACAGCACACAAACAGAGAGCACACAGAGAGAGAGTGCACAGACAGTGATAGTGCACAGATCCCACACAGACAGTGCACACAGAGAGCAAGAGAGAGCGCAGAGAGAGAGAGCGCACAGACAGAGAGAGCGCACAGACAGCGCACAAAGAGAGAGAGTGCACAGACAGAGAGCAGAGGCAGAGAGTGCACAGAGATCACACAGACAGAGAGCACTCAGAGAGGGGGTTGGGTACAGAGAGAGAGAGTGCACACAGACAGCGCACACAGAGAGGGACAGCGAGTGCACTGACAGAGAGCAGAGAAAGAGAGCGCCCCGTGAGAGAACGAGGGAGGGAGAGAGACACACAGAGAGAGTGCACAGAGAGAGCGCACAGAGATCGACAGAGAGAGAGAGTACACACATACAGCGCACACAAAGAGCATGAGAGAGAGCGCACAGAAAGAGAGTGCACAGACAGAGAGCAGAGTCAGAGAGCACAGAGAGAGAGGGACACACAGAGAATGCACAGATAGAGAGCGCACACAAAAAGAGAGAGCACAGAAATTGACACAGAGAGGGAGGGGTACAGAGAGAGAGCACACAGTCAGAGTGCACAGAAAGAGAGAGAGTACACAGACAGAGAGCGCACAGAGAGTGTGCACAGAGAGAGAGTGCACAAAGAGCAGAGACAGAGAGCGCACAGAGAGAGAGTGCACACAGACAGCGCCCCCACAACATCTAGAGACAGAGATCGCAGACAGAGAGAGAGAGAGCACAGACAGAGAGAGCGCATAGTGAGAGAGAGGGCGCACAGAAAGAAAGAATGCACAGAGATCGACAAAGAGAGACAGGGGTACAGAGTGAGAGAGTGCACACAGACAGAGAGCACACACAGACAGCGCACACAGAGAGCGAGAGAGAGCACACAGAGTGCACACAGAGAGAGAGTGCACAGAGAGAGCGCACAGAGAGAATGAAGAGAGCACACAGAAAGAAATGAGAGCGAGACACACAAGACAAAGAGAGAGAGAGAGAGGCAAGGCCCATACGTGAGGGCCGTACGTGACTGGCTTGAGGGGGGAGAGGCTCAAAATGGCTTACGAGTTGCAGGGTTAAAAAAAAAATGATTTTACAGCCGCCATTTTTTTCAAGCCCATAACTCGGAAACTGTTGGGAGACCGCCAAAAGACACCAATGAATTAAAAAATTAACTTACAAGGCAAGGAGCCTGTAAGTGAGGTTGCAAGCTAATTTGATATCTAATTGGTTGAATTTCCCAAGCCCGCAAATGGTTTCACACCTGTAAATGCAAACAGGAGCTCCTCTGTGGAGGGAGGAGAAAGGGAGAGGGGGGAGATGGTGGAAAGAGACACAGGGGATGGAGTAGGGGGGGAAGAGACACAGGGGTGAGAGAGGGGGGGTCGAGGGTGTGAAGAGACACAAGGGAGGGAGTGGGGTGGAAGAAAACACAGGGCAGAGAGATAAGGGGAAATAAACAGGGGAGGGAGAGAGGGCAAAGAGACAAGGGAGGGAGAGAGTGGGGAGAGGCTCACAATGAGCGGCAAAGGAGCATATTGCGGGGCTCAACACAAGGCCCGCAAAGTAGAGGGGGGAGAGGCTCGCAATGAGCACCTTTGACGCTCATTGCGGGGCCCGAAAGTTGTGGGTTGGCGAGTTAAAGGTCGGAGAACCTCGCATTGTGTGGCAACCAGCATTGCCAGGCTTCAAATTTTGTGACCGTAATTTTTGACGGGCAAGTCGCTAGTATATATATATATATATATATGTGTGTATTGATATATATATATATATATATATATATCAATGCACACAAATATATATATGAATGCAGTGACACTGAAACAGTGGGTGGGTTTCCTGGTTTATGTATAAGCTATCCTAGGCTTTGCCTAAAGTTGTGTAACACAGCAGGCATATGACAAAGGAGCAATGTTTGAAATTGGATTGGATTAAAGAGCGAAGACTTTATGAGCACATTTGCATGTCCCCGCCCAGGTTCCCAGTGTGCAGTGCAATTCTGTATTTCTCGGAATTCTAAACAGGTAATATGTTATTTTAACTTTAGACTTTCAAATGTGAGCACAAATGTCCTATTTATTTACTGTACACACATATCACATATTATAAATGTCAAACTGCGATTTGTCGTCACGTTTGCTCGCCTCGCGTAGCTGTTGAAGCACAGAAGTCTTCTGAGCTCTGAGCACTTAGCCGATGAGCGCCGATGGCGCTCATCGGCTGTGAGCCTCACATAGCTAAGGAAGCAGTTAAGGCATTGAAGTACGTGGGACTTAGGCAGAAATGAGCGCTGAAGACTCTCTTGGGAGCCTTGCGAATCGAGGCGCTCCTGCGAACCTTGCAAAGCGAGGAGAGCCGTTGAGGTTTTGAAAAACGCTGGACTTCAAGCAGTTAGGAAACACAGACTACAAGCAGCTAGGCAATGCGGGATTGCCTTAGGCTGCAAGCAGTTCGGAAAAAATTGCGAGGCATGGAACTTAGTTTCGTCACTCAAAAATCGGCTTAGCGAGAAAAGAAATATCGGGCGAAAAAAATGAAAGCGGGTCTACACGACCCCGAACCGCGCAAAACACTGCCAGCCGCGTACCACTTTTACCCAGGAACGTACAAGGTACAAAATACACTATTACAAAGGACGGAAAATGCTTGTGAGGCGCGAAACACATACACAATCGCGGCCATTTTACAACACTAAATGCTTTGCGTATTAATTAATAATGGAAAATAAAAATGTATACTTTCCACTGCACTAAAAATTTTTTACTTTTTACACTCCACTTATATATCTTGATTACTGCTCATTGGCTGCCAGTGATAGCACTCTCAAAGTCGTTGCATATTTAAATCACTTTCTTATGCTCTGAGACCTGAAACTTTTTCTAATTTACACTGCACTAAATAAATTGTATATTTAACACTGTACTTATATATCTGTCTTTGCCATGAGCGCCGAAGATGATCGTTGCAAAGCATGAAACTTGAAGGACACGAGGGGAGAGGCTCGTAATGAGCACCGAAGGTGCTCAGAGGAGCAAAAGTACACAAGGGGAGAGGCTTGCAATGAGAGCCGAAGGTCCTCAGAGGAGTAAAAGCTTTACATACTGTGGCAAACAGCATTGCCATGGCTTCAACTTTTATTGCTCCGTCATTTTTGACGGGCAAGTCACTAGTATATATATCACATATTATAATTGTCCAACTACGATTCGTCGTCACGCTGTATTGCATGGTGCGTACGACTTAAGGGGAACGACTTAAGGGGAAATAAACAGGGGAGGGAGAAAACCGTACCTCTTTGCCGATCGTACGACTTTGCGATGAGCGCTGCAGGCGCTCATTGCCTGGCGAGCCTCGCGCAGCGAAGCAAGCCGTTAAACCGTAGCACTTTGGCAATGAGCGCCGCAGGCGCTCATTGCAGGCGAGCCTCACGTAGCGAGGCGAGCCGTTAAACCGTAGCACTTTTTTACACAAGATGTAGGACTTTGAAAAAAAATATGACATGAAAAAAATTACGAGATAAGCGGCGGAACCAAAACAATTAAAAAAACACTAAATACACACAAAAAAATAAAAAATGGGGAACCAGGCAAGACGTCTGGGAGTGAGTTGGAACTCCAATTTACATCGATTTAGACGAGTTGCAAAGATCGAAATTCGGCTAAGCGATAAAAAAATGGCAGCCGAAAAAAATGAAAACGAGACTATACTACTACGAACTGCGTAAAACACAGCCACAGACGTATGTGCTCGAAAAACAACGAGACAAAGGATGCGCAATAACCGCACAGTGAGTAAAAAAAGACAGTAGCGAGTACATTTTACGAAATGCAATTACAGATTTACGCATTAACACAGATTTCCCGCCTTTGTCTCGCTCCACATCGGATTTCCCGCCTAAAACAACGCATTTGTCTCGCGGAACAGCGGATTTCCCGCCTAAAACAATGCATTTGTCTCGCGCACAAAGCCTATATATAGGGCACACTTGACACAGAACACACTTTCTCCTCAGGTGAGGACAGTCTGACTGGACGTTTTCTGATGCCGGAAAATCTCAAGAGATTGTTATCTCTTCAGGATACTGCTTCAGCAATATTACATTAAAAAAGGTAAATATCATTTATAATTATTAATTAGTAAATTGGTACTTACTTAATAATATATATATATTAATAATAGAAAAATAATATTGTGCTTACCTGTGTGAAACAATTGTTAATACCATTCATAATGTACATTAATTAATTAATCATTAATATCAAAATTAGTTAACGTTTAAGAATGTGAATAAAGAAGCAACACATTGATTCATTAATTATTAATTTACATTAATGTAATAATTAATTTGTTATATATCGTGATTACCTGTGTGAAAGAATTGTAAATAACATTCATAATGTACTTTATTTAATTAATTAATTAATCATTACTAATCATTAATATCAAAAAAGGTTAACGTTTAAGAATGTGCATAAAAAAAGGAACACGTTGATTAATTAATTATTAATGTACATTATTTAAATAATTCAGTTCTTATATATTTAGTATAAAATAAACCAAAAAGAAAAAAAAAGGCTATATACTCATGCTTACATCTTGATGTTAGATTTAGTCACACATTACTTTAATATTAATGAACATTAATTGATTCTTATTTCATTAGTAATGTACATTATTTTAATAATTCAGTTGTAACATACTCATTTTGAAAATACCCCTCAAACAAAAAAAAAGGGAATAGACTCATGCTTACGTCTTGACGTTATATTTAGTCAGACAATAATTTAAGATTAATACACATTAATTGAGTCTTATTTAAAGACTAACAGTAATATTGATTGTATGTTTTTAATCTATGCTTACTTATGTGTGTTCATGCTGATTGGTTGATATATTTATTTCATGTTTTTAATCTATGCAAAAATATGTATGTTAAGCCTCATTGATTGATACAGATGAAGCAACATATTACACATTAATTTTACTATTTTGTATAATTGCAGTGAACTGTAGCTGAATGAACAGAGATAGTGACGTTTGGACCCATTGAACATCATAAGGATAATTTTGACAGTTGCAGAATTTAAATTATATTACTACAGCAAGATATTAAAAAATATGCTTTTAGGTTTTTAATGTAGCCAAATATATGTCTGTTGATGTTCATTTAATGATATCAATGAAGCAAAAGATTAAAAATATTCTCAATTTGATTTTACAGTTTCTTTGGATCTGCAAGGGAATCAACACACAGCGTGACATTTGCAGCCTTTGAACAACATCAACATTATCTTCACAGGCATAAAATTTAATTTTGTAGTGATGCATAGAAAAAGGCTATATTATATTTGGTGAAAATGGAGGGTACTTATTGAGTCATTAACGTATGATATTTAGTCATAACTTGAAAAAAGTTGAAAAGACAATACTAATTAATAATAATATTTTAAAAAAATAAGAAGCTTACAACACTTGCAAAAAAAAGAAATTGATGGTATGCAGTGAATTCAATCAAAAAGGAATGGAATTGAAGGATAATAATATAAATATAGATATGTGCAGCTATTTCCTATTTAATATATGTCAATAAAATACTTTGAAAAATGGTTTCATTTCTTTCATTCTAAAGTGCAACATTTTAATATGCTTGATTAGTTTATTCATCTACTTTAATGGAACAGTACAAAAAAGAAAAAAAAATGTATACAAAACAAAGAACAAACAATAATTACATCCCTATTTACAATTACAGATTAAAATGGCGGAGAATGGAGAAGACAAAATCGAACGCAAAAGAAGATTGGCAAGGGAAAGGAAGCAAAGGTGGAGAGATGCTCAGAAACCGGAACCTTCACAACGCTTGCGAGAAGAAGATCGACAGAGACTTTTAAATAAAAGAAAGATGAGTAAGAAAGCCGCAAGTGAGTGTGTTGGGGCTTCCAAGAAACGTAAAAGTAAACAAAAACATCTCTGTGAACCATTGTCCAATGATTCTATTTTGCAGAATGGCTTAAATGTAGACACACAAGAAAACAATGTACATATAGAAAGTGGGTTTGATATCTATGTTGAAGAAATGCATGACAATGTGTTTACTACTGCAGTACAAGTAGATACTCATTATTGTGGGTTACTTAATGTGGTTTGTCAGTTTTGTGGGGCCTATCATTTTATAAAGGAAAGACCTACTGATGGAAATGTCATTAGTTGTTGTCAGAAAGGAAAGGTGAAACTTCCACTAAGACACCCATTTCCATATTATTTAGAATGCATTATGAGCGATCCAACATTTCCAAATTATAATAATTTCAAACAAAACATAAGGTCTTATAACAGTGCAATTTCATTTGCTTCAATGGGTGCAACATTAGCCGAAAATGTACCAGGACATGGTCCTTACTGTTTTAGAGTTCAAGGTCAAATTTACCACCGAACTTCACATTTACACCCACAAGAAAGAGAGCAAAGGAAATTTGCACAGTTATATGTCTTAGATACAATGGAAGCTGTGGAACAAAGAATGACACTTCCAGAAAATAAACAGTGTTTGCGCATAGTCTTTGAACAGCTGGATAAAATTATGCAAAAAAAAACATTTAGTCAAGCATACAAACAATTAGCACAGCTTGAAAAAAAACAACAGGAACATGCTGAAAGACATCAATTGCCTACACCAAGAGTAAATATGGTGTTAAAAAGGGATCGCAACACTGATCAAAGAAGATATAATTTACCTACAGTAAATGAGGTTGCCATGGTGTTTAAAAATGAAGATGGTGAACCACCTTTTCAACAGGATATTAGAATATATCCACGGAATGAAGAACAACCATTTATCAACATCAATATATTAAGCTGTAATTTAGATCCAATGACATATCCCATTTTCTTTCCAAACGGGGAACCTGGATGGGAACCAAAATTACAATTGGAAAGTTATCCCAATACTAAACTTTGTATTAGATCTAATATTTCCATGCTGGAATATAAAGTGGCACAAACTGCTATCCGGGATTGTTTTAATCCAATTTTACATGGAGGCAAACTCACTCAACAATGGATTATTGATTCATATTTACAAGTTGAAGCCAATAATCTAAATTTCATTAAATATCAACAAAATAAATTACGAGTAGAACAGTATTGTGGATTAATGGATTATGTGGCAGATTTAGCTTCCAACAGAGACATTCCAGCTGGAAAAGCATTTATTTTGCCATCCACTTTCCAAGAATCTCCTCGCAATATGCGAGAAAGGTATAATGATGCCATGGCTATTGTCACAAAATTTGGAAAACCAGATTTATTTATTACATTCACATGTAATCCACAATGGCCAGAGATCAAGGAAAATTTGAATCTGGGACAAACTACTTCTGACCGACCAGATTTAGTGGCAAGAGTATTCAAAATCAAACTCAATTCATTAATACATGATATCACTAAAGCACACTTATTTGGACAATGTGTGGCTTTTGTTTACACCATTGAATTTCAAAAAAAGAGGATTGCCACATGCTCACATACTTTTAATACTGCAGGAAAAAGATAAGTTGAACACTGCAGAGAGAGTGGATTCAGTAATTTCCGCACAATTGCCAGACCAAGAAAAATATACAAAACTTTGGGAGATTGTTACACATAGAATGATTCATGGCCCATGTGGAGAGATGAATCCTAATTCACCATGTATGGAAAATAAAAAATGTACTAAAGAATTTCCAAAACAATTTCAAATGCAAACTTATGCAAATTGTGATGGATATCCTTTGTATAAAAGAACACAAGTACAAACAGCTATTATCCGTGGCCAAAAGGTTGATAATAGATTTGTCGTTCCAAACAATCCACATTTGCTCATCAAGTACAAAGCACACATCAATGTGGAAGCTTGCACTTCCATTAAATCAATTAAGTATGTGTATAAATATATATACAAAGGATATGACGCAGCTACTGTTGTTGTACAAGGTGCTGCAAATGAAAACAAAAATCCAATTTTACATGATGAACTATCAAGTTATTTAGATGCTCGGTATGTGAGTGCTCCTGAAGCAATGTGGCGCCTTTTGAAATTTGAGATGCATGATCGGTCACATGCTATTTATCGTTTAGCTGTTCATTTGCCTGAAAGTCAGTTGGTTTGCTTTACTGCAGGAAATGAAAGAACTGCATTATATCAAAGTGAAGACAGATATACCACACTTACTGCATGGTTTAAATTAAACTGTCAGGATACGCAGGCCAGACAATTTTTATACATAGAGATACCATATCACTATGTATTTGTAAATGGTCTATGGCGACAACGAAGAAGAGATGCACATAAAATTATACTGTCAGTCCAAGGTACATTGAACGTTTCAGCTAAAGATTACTTCTGCTACATGTTCCCGGTGCACAGAATTTTGAGCATTTACGTACAGTGAATGACATCGTTTATGATACATTCCTATTAGCTGCAAGACATCAACATTTCATAGCTGATGATACAGAATGGGAGAGGTGTCTGGAAGAAGCAGCACTATGTCAAATGCCTAAGCAAATGAGACAACAATTTGCATTCATTTGCATATTTTGCAATGTACCTGATGCTTTCACTTTGTGGGAAACATTTAAATTAAACATGTCAGAAGATTTCTTGAAACGTTACAGAGAACCAATAGCTCTGTTAAAAACATTGATGGAAATACAAGAAATATTGTTGGCTCACGCATTAAATTGTGCAAGTTTTAATTTACCAGATCCAGGACTTATAGATGACATCAATTTTGATGATTATGACACTGAGCTACAAAAACAAAAAACCCAAGAAAAACTGGCAACTTTAAATACTTTACAGTTAGAAGCATTTCATGCCATTGCAAATGCTACAGATGATGAAATGGTCAAAGACCGGTATTTCTATCTAGACGGCCCAGGTGGATCAGGAAAAACTTATCTCTACAATTGTTTGATGAGTTATATTCGATTACTGGGTCAAATAGCTATGCCATTTGCAACAACTGGAATTGCTGCACTTTTGTTAGATGGTGGGAGAACTGTGCATAGTGGATTTAAGCTGCCAGTTCCCATTTTGGAAACATCAGTGTCAGATATTCGATTGAATTCCTTACAAGCAAAAAAATGTAAACTAACTAAACTAATTATCATAGACGAGGCAACAATGATGTCATGTCATGCATTGCAATGTATTGACAGATTTTTAAAAGAAGTGATGGATAATAAGTTGCCATTTGGTGGAAAGGTGATGCTGTTAGGAGGAGATTTTAGGCAAACATTACCTGTTGTGCCACACGGAAATAGAACGGAGATCATTGAAACATGTATCAAGACCAGTAAACTGTGGCAAATATTTACACATCTCAAATTAGAATTAAATATGAGATCTGAAGGCCAAAATGAATTCAATGACTGGCTCATTAAAATCAGAGAAGGAAAACATCCAGAAATACAGCATTTACCAAATGATACCATTGAAATTCCATCAGAAATGGTTTGCAACGAATCACTCATATCAGCCATATTTCTAAACACTCTTAATAATGAGGATTACTCAGACATTGCAAACAAAGTGATATTAACATCAAAAAATATCAATGCCTTGAATGTAAATAATGACATTTTAAAATACATCAATGCACCACAAAAGAATTATTACAGTGCAGATTCGATTCTGTCTGATGATAAAGACAGTGAATCGAATTTTAGTATCGAATTTATTAATTCGTTAACACCATCTGGAATGCCACCACATATTTTACAATTGAAAAAGGCGCAATTGTCATGTTATTGCGAAATATGAATCCAAAAAAATGACTTTGTAATGGGACCAGCTTAATTGTGCATGAGTTAAAAGATAATTTTATACATGCAGAAATTATAACTGGGACCCATAAAGGTTAACACGTTTTTATACCAAGAATTGATTTAGCTCCAAGTGAGAGTGGTTTGCCTTTTGTCCTTCAAAGGAGACAATTTCCAGTTATCATGGCATTTGCCATGACCATCAATAAATCCCAAGGACAAACTTTTAAGTCGGTTGGGATTTTTTTTAAAGGAACCAGTTTTTGCACATGGACAACTCTATGTGGCTTTTTCAAGGTGCACTAATCCAAAAGAAATTAAAGTGCATGTTGAAGAAAACGAAACTCAGGGTAATTTATTGGACGATGGATATGTTTACACCAAAAACATTGTCTACTATGAGGTGTTGGAAAGATAGAGGACAATGGTTTCATTTTAATGCCAACATTTTATGGTACTCAATATGATTACACAAAAACAATATTTCAAGTAAAACATCTGAAGAATGGACAAAAAAACATAGAGAACAGTGGTTTGACTTCCAGTACAAAATTAAAGTACTCTGGGACTCTTTAAATAGGGGACCACTATTTCACTTATGAAAATCGATGTGATATTTGCAGAAAGGACAAACAAAAATAAAAACAAATTACAACAAAAACAACAGTAAACTATCCTTAAACAGATTGGAATGGGTTCAAAGTTTCATATTAACATGATTGGCCCCACAAAACAATTAACTGCATTTTTCAGGATTTACAAGAGTTAAATGTTATTGTTTGATGTTACAATTTCAGATGTTAAATATGTGTATTTTCTATTTTTTTAAAATATTGTTAAATATATATGTGGTATAGTCAAACATGTATTGTTAGTATAAAGTTGAAGCATTTCATCATAATTGGAAATGTATTATTTAAAGACAAAGTATTGATTCAGGGAGTAATCCGATCGCCAGTTAATGGGGCAGGAAGGAATTAATTTTTTTCCCTCTTTGATACAATTGGCCAAGTTTCAATAGGGGGGTTTTATTGTTTGCCTTCCTCTGGATTCAATGCGAATTTAGTTTAAAAAGAGTTTAACAAAAAAGTTACAAATGACAAAAAGCATGTTAATGTTAATTTTTTTTACTTACTCTAAGTTAATAGAGTCCGCAGTTACTCAGTGATAAATATGTATTGAAAAGTGTTAGTATTGTTAAAAAAAATGTTGAACGAATGTTTAATATACAAGTTGCGTGTTACAAAGTTTCATGGTAGACTTTACAATATGTATGCATTAAAAAGTAAGATATTATTATATTGTTATTATATATATCACAATTAAAAGACTGAAGATTAAAAAAAAAAAACTGTTGGTGAAATATAAGTTGAAAGTTAAAAAAATAAAAAGTAAAAAAAAAAAAATGTGTATTTATTTTAAGAAAAAAAAAAGGGGGACAAATGTAGCTGAGTCATTTTGTGTTGCAAACAAATTTCACAACATTTAATTTTTATTGACCGTCATTTTTTGACGGGCAAGACGCTAGTGTATATATATATATAGAGAGTAATAATACACATAGGTAAACATATAGATAGGCCACAACATCCGCACAAATCCACCCCCTCCCTATACCCCAACAGATAATAAATACACATAGAACATATATTTTTCTTTACATCACAGATATAAACACACATACTTATTTTAATATATCCTTATATTATTTATGGGATGATGATGAAGGGTGCAGAGAGGAGGAGGGAGGAGGGGAAAAGTAGGGAGGAGATAGAGGAGAGGGGTCCCTGGGGAGTGGCATGGAGGGATGGAGGTAGATTGCACGGAGGGAGGGATAGAGATGTTCAGGGAGGGAGGGATTTGCCCATAGTTATAGGAACATTGAGCTCAGGGTCAGCGGGGGAGGGGCCTGAACCTGGGGTGGGTAGTGGCGGGGTTAGGTCAGGCCTCATTGTCAGAGCAGGGATAAGGCTTGGAAAGAGGTGGCAGCCGCAGTCAGGCAGTTGGCCTGGTGGATAGTTTGTGAGGTCCATCAAGCATCACTTTGACGACAGCACAGCAAAGGTGAGGAGGATGATGTAGCAGGAGGAGAGAGCAGCTACAAGTGTGGGAGAGGGAGCTCAATGACATGCTGAACCAGGTGCCCATCGCTGGAGCTCCAGGCCTGCCGTCCCCACAGGACCCAGCCTCACTGTCAGGTGAATATCCTATACATCAACATTCGCCCACATGTATACTAAATGTACACCACATGTACACCACACACACATGGCCAATTGAATAGGGCTCTAAATAAGCACATAACATATTTTTTTTAAAGAAGTTTTTAGTTAGTAAGCATCTATCCAAAAGCAAGTTTTTCACTAACTAAAATCTTATTTAAAAAAAATATGCTATGTGCTTATTTAGACCCCTATTCAATTGGCCAAATCGCAATTGAATGAGGGCCATAGTTAACACTAAATCCATGTCAGTGATGGCCACTGTTGAGAGTGTTATGCCAGCTCCCAGGATTCAGATAGCGGTAGATGGATCATTTATCCGCAGTCACATACATGAAGCTGACAAATCACTTCCATCACTGTGTACAACATGAGTTACCATCCAATACAGGGCACATGTATGTGCTTGTAACATATGCAGGGTACATGTATGGGTGTTCAGGGTACATGTATGGGTGTGCGACATATGCAGATACAGACTTTGTAGGGATGGAAGTGCATTTTAGTGTACTAGCCTATCAAGGAACACATCTCTACAGCACCTAAATAACTACTGCTGAGATATGAATATGCATGTACAGGCTGCAGCTGGAATCCAAGGGTTGGCATGAGCCAATAACAGGCAGGCTCATGATCCAAATACTTGATAACATCTAGCAAATAATAGCTCCACACAGTGGAAATTAAGTGAACTATCCAAATTCAATACATCTAGATGTCCGATAGCTAGGAACACACGGATATTAATGGCGTAATCGATCTTATTAACTCATATACCTTACTCATCTCATTTGCAGCTGGCAGGAGGTCTTGGTCTGATGGTGAGCCAGAGGCGGGGTACTGGCTCAATTGGAGCCGAATGACATGTACAGAGCCTCTGCGGATGAGGAGCCAGCATAGGAGGAAGAGGAAGGAAGAGGAGCA
Organism: Discoglossus pictus; assembly: GCA_027410445.1. Lineage (NCBI taxonomy): Eukaryota > Metazoa > Chordata > Amphibia > Anura > Alytidae > Discoglossus > Discoglossus pictus. The sequence continues at coordinate 125,766,020 of CM050167.1, read as the reverse complement.
GAGGACCAGGGATATGAGGAGGAGGAGGAGGACTACAGTTTTATGTGGTAAGTGGGGGACCTGACGGTCCTTTCCCGTCTTCTCCAACAAGGCCTCACAAGACAGCAGCAACCGGAGGCTCTGCAGGGAGGTGAGGAGGTATCATCAGATGGTGGAATCCTATCTGGCCACGCTGCTCCAATCATCGGACTACCAGAGCAAGCTCATCCAGACGAACATTGACTTTATGCTGCACGCTCTGTTGCCTGGCACTTCTTGCCTCTTCAGGTGCTGCTGCATCCTAGGTGGATGCCCCCCCCCCAAGACACCCTCCCCTGTCAAGAAGGCTTTCTGGCACATGGGATGGGGGCCCTGTGTCTAGACAGAGGAGGATGTAGGTTCTGCAGCTATGCTTGTACCTTCTCAACAGCGTTCCTCAGTGACTATCTATTGGTTGAAGTGTTGACACAATCTAGCCTGGCTACAGAGTGTAGGATAATGGCCTATGTAATGGTGATATTTTGTACGCAGATGGCTACCGCCCAACACATGGTCCATGACCCTCTCTTCTGTGGATACGTAGGGCTGTGTTTAACATTTAATCAATTGATGGTCACTGAGGAATGCCATTGAGAAGAGATGCTGCAGTCCCAATATTTTTTAAGCCCTTAGTCTTTTTTCAATGTATTTTATATTTTGATTTTAGGCTCAGTTCAGGTCCATGAGGGCATCTTCTTCATCTGCAAGCATTGCTAACACATAGTGTGAATGAAAATGATACACAGTGGCTATCAGATAGGCATTCTCCCACTGACAAACCCTCAGAATCATTTAGCTCACATGCCCTGAATATGATCATGAGTCATGTTTTTGAACACTTGGTAGGTGTTGGATATAATATGTACTAATGCAGAAATAGTGGTGGACTTACAAAGTCCAGCAATTGCATGTTAATCATAGTCAGCCTTGATCCACACATAAGTGAAGCATGACATCCTCTCAGGTATCTGAATATGAGAACACATATTCTTATCTGATGTAATGAAAAGACATCACGGCTGCTGACTCTTGTATCATAAGCTTCATTTAAAATAATATGTGATAACACCTGTATCCCAGATGAATGTGATACCAATGTGGCTAAACAATCAACTAAAATAGTTGTGGTAGTTACGAATTGTCAGTCATGTTAAAAGTTATGGGCTTGAGCATGCGCAATGAGCCCCAAGTGCTCATCGCAAGGCTCCCACCACTTTGCTGCAATGAGCGCTGAAGGCGAAGTGAGGAGCTGAATTTGCGGCCCGAAAGTCGTAGAAGGGCGTAGGGATGAGCGCCTATGGCGCTCATGTCCACCAGTGAAAGGAGCGCCTTTGCCGCTCCTTGCCAGCAACTGCAGCCCTCGCTTCGGGTTGCAGTTGAGGCGGGCTTGCTATGCGAGCCCGCAAGCTTTAGCAACAACCCGCTTGCTGACAACTATATATGTGATTGGTGATAGTTCTCTTGGATCACTGACTGTGGTCACAGCTAAGCATTCCTTATGAGATGACACATCATTATTAATCGCCGCGACAATTGATTTGCCATGACAAATAACTAATGGTTAGTAATGCTTGTAGATGAGTATCAGGTAAGTTGTTACAGTTACAGTATTTGGCACTGTACTGTACAAGCCTTCTGTTTAAGATTTTAATCCTCCTTGTTTAGGTTTTGACCACCTTTTTATCATAGTTACATAGTATTTTAGGTTAAAAAAATGTATTTTAGCCCATTAAGTTCAACGTTTTAAGGTCTCCTCTGATCTGCAATAGGCAGATTAATTGTTAATTGATCCGAAGAAAGGCAAACAGAAAAAATCCCAAGTGAAACTTTGCCAATTGTCGCAAAATGGAAAAAAAATAATTCCTTTCTGACCCCAGATGCTGGCGATCGGATTCCTCCATGGATTAATACTCCCTCTCTAATTAACCAGAATATCCCTGAATGCCCTTTTTTATTTGAAAATATATCCGATCCCTTTTTAAAGTTATCTACCGTCACTATAATCTGATCTCCTATGGATATATTCATCTCTGGCAATGTCTTTCTGTGCAAAATGAACCCCTTATGTTCAGTATCTGTCCCTCTGCTTCCCCTGTTCCTGGGACCCCACTCTATACTTTATAAGGTTTCTTAGGGACAGAAAGCCCAAAAAATAATGATGAAAAACGAACAGGCATAAATAGACCACACTATAAAATCACTTGAGGGAGATAACACAATCCACATTGCATAGAAGAGAGAGAACCAGATGCATCCATAACCTGTCAATCAAATGGCATAATAACTCCCCTAGAAGTGTGACTAAAGAACAGGGAGAATAGGGAATATGTAAACCACACTACCAGTTCTGGGGAAGGCATCAAACAGCACCTGAGGGACAGCCAAGAGAGGAGAGCAGTGGACCCAAAGAGAAAGGCTGTATAAACAGCAAGAAATGGCATCATAAAAAAGAAAAACAAACTAAATAACTGGCCTGAGTAATCAGAACCACCGTGGGTACACTGCTCCTCAGACTCCAACCCCAGGGCCAGCAGTTTCATAGCAAACATCCACATAATATTACAACAACCTACATGTAATATATGTAATAATCAGCATACATTGAAACAATGATACATTAGTGGAACTAAGCCATGGAACAACATATATGTCACCATGCACCCAGAACTCTAATACATAGGTGAAAAGCACCATGAGGCCCCAGACCGGTGTCATATGGATGAGCATAGTCCATCCTTTCACATAATGTTGCACATAACACCTAACATTTGCTTGCAGTGTGCCATCTTTCTCAAATAATTATACATATTTACCATCGAACATATTTTCAGAAATATATTTTTTTATGGTATTGTTTATTGTTTACTGTCTTTTTAATGGCTGCTACGGCACTCATACGTCTTTGAAAAAGCCTTTGTGAGTCCAATTTGGAACCCGTAATATTTTTGCTACATTTTGGCTACATTTGAGATTTACGGGTTAGAAAGCAATTGTAGGCTTGTTAGATTGTTGTAATTAAATATGGATTTTGCGTCTTTACACTGGTAACATTTGCGGTCTTGAAACATCGAAGGAGGAAATAGGACGGAGCTACGTTTTTGACCACCACAGTTATTTTGAGCCTGTAACTGGCAAATAGATTGTGAGTAGTAAAATGTAGCCAATTAAATATCTGTAACATTTAAGGGCTCGATTACGGGCTCCAGTAATTGCGATTTGGACAATTAAATGGGGGCCACAGTAAATAGCCTGTGTGGCTTTGTATTATCTGTTACTGTCACCACTATCTGTGTGGCCAAAAGCAATACTATCTTTCAGCCTTATTAAATTGTGATTCAGCAAATTGAAAATGGCTCTATTTAAGCACACAGCATATTTTTTTACATTAGTTTTTAATTAGTGAACTTCTATCCAAAAGCAAGGTCTTCACTAACTAATCACTTCTTTAAAGAAAATATGCTATGTGCTTAAATAGAGCCCTTTTCAATTTGCCGAATCGCAATTTAATAAGACTGTTTATTTATATGTATTTTTATAATATACCATGTGGGCTGTTATTACAAAGAACCTGAGTTGCTCAGCATGATTCTGTCAGTATTCGCCCCCCCCCCCCCCATAAGATACTAACTAAATACATTAAGTTTGATGATTTTACGATCCTTTTAATAGCCTGTGTGGAGAAGTATCGTCACTTTTTAAAAATACATATTGAATATGCTGTTATTGCTAAGAGCCTGTGTTGCCTAAGTCTGCAAGGCTTACAATTGTTCTTTGTACAGTTGAGTCTGTGTGGCTATATAGCCATTTCTTACACAGCCTATAATGGTAACTTCTTTATCATTATATACTATAGAGAACTTATATATTGCATCAGCAAGGTTATCTAACAACATAATTATATATGTGGTGATGAAGGACAAGAGAAATGAACATTGTCATTAATAACTCACTCCCTATAGTACATTAATTGTTATACAATAAACAACTTGTTTGGTTTATATTCCGTGTTCCGACTTGATGAGTTCGTGTGACTCACAAGCACATTACAAGTGTGAGTTTTTCCAAATATTTTGGTGAACTTATGGTTCAATAATATTGATATAATTTTGTGCTAGCCCACTTAAGATATATATATATATATGAAGAGTGAGGTAGCCGTGAATGTCCAGTCCAGTTGTATAATCAGAGTATTGCAGTGAATAGTGATACCTTTTTTATTGGACAAACGTATTCATAATAAAGCGACAAGCTTTCGAGAGATAATGCCTCTCTTTAACAAGTCAAAAAGCGATACTACAAATATAACAAAAACCCTTAATTGGACTTCCAATGCTGATCTATTTCTCACTTAATTCTGGCCAATGAATTTTGTTTTTCTTGTTTTTCCAATTTAATTTTTTTTTTTTTTAATGTTTTTAGTTAATTTTTGTATCAGTATCACTTTTTGAGGTACAACTATTCACTGCTATATATATATATATATATATATATATATATATATATATACAGTGTATATATATATATATATATATATATATATATATATATATATATATATATATATATATTATTAACCTTTTCTTGGAAATCAACTTAATGTGGTTATTTTGGGTTACACTTTCAATGACACACGTATGAGGATCAATATCTGTAGGATCACAGCATTTGCTTACTGTCAAGTGTTATTCGTTTTAAATAGTCATTTTTTTATTTTAATGAAACATCAACAAAGAAATTATGTTTTAATATTATCTCTTGCCTATGTGTTTATACATATAGTATCGGGCAATATAATAATGTTTTGAGTCTAAACTCCTTTTTACACTTAAGAACATTCACCATATGACACATGGCTCTTTCTTTTTCTTTATATTTGAATTCATACTATTTTTGTCTTTTATCATGCCCACTTTGGCATGACAGGTTCCTTTGAGAGTCCCAATTTTAACTTCACTCTCCAAGATGTCTGGCTCCAGCTCATTGGACAATCTATTGAGGTCATCATTGCAGTTAATATCCTTCCTGTACAGATCTTCAGTGTATTCCTGCCATCTCTTCTTTATCTGATCTACTTCTGTAAAGTCCCTACCATTTTTGTCTTTCATCACGCCCACACTGGCATAAAAAGTTCCCTTAAGACTCCACATTTTCTTAAAGAGATCTCTTGAGTTACCCATTCTGTTATCTTCAATCTCTTTTCATTGCTCATTTTAGAATGACTCCTTACCTTGTCTCTTCTTGGTATCCTCTGGAATTCTGCATTCAGTTGTACAAATCTTTTCCTATCTCCACTACCTTTCCTTCTTTCCCAGGCTACCTTCAATGTGTCATCACGTAGTCAGTTTGGCTTCTTAATTTTCTTTGTTTTGGGGATATTCTTTGTTGCTTTTTCCTGGATAATGTTGCAAACTTTGGTCCAAAGTTCTTCAGGCGTGCTATCTTCCATGTCTAGTCCCACAACTACATATTTACTGGGGATATTATTTATTTTGTATTTATATTTGTATCTGCTTGGTCTGATGATTTTCCCTCTTTTCTTCAATTTAATTCTGAACTTTACAATAAGAAGCTCATGATCTGAGCTGCAGTCAACGCCATGTCTTGTTTTTTCTGGCAGAGCTCCCCCATCTTTGGCTAAAAAGTATACAGTCAATCTGATTTTTATATTGTCCATTTGGTGATGTGTAGAGTCGTCTCTGAGGCTCTTATGTAATGTTTTCCAATTCTATACTTTGTCAAGTTGTACTCTTTTTTTTTTAATTATCTTCTGTTCTGTGTCACTTGCCAACACTCTCAACTTTCACTGCCTTCCTTGCCCATCCAAATCCGTTGGACATAAATTTTTAATTTCAAAGACAGGACACTCAATTTTGTGTTCATATTGTCAGTGCTTCACAATAAAATATTATTTGCTGTATGACTCCAGCCATGTGCCATTCACACTCATCCATGTTTCTTTGAGAAACTGAAATCAAGGTGTAATTAATTCTTATTACTATCATAGTCATTTTAAATACATGTGTGGAATACTTATTTTTATTTAATTCCCAATATAAAGACTGGGGGCCTCGTTCAAATCCGATTTGGCCAAGTAAATAGGGCTCTATATAAGCACAGAGCGTATTTTTTGACAGAAGTTTTTAGTTAGTGAAGACCTTGCTTTTGGATAGGAGTTCAATAACTAAACACTTCTGTAAAAAATATGCTCTGTGCTTATATAGAGCCCTATTCAAGTGGCCAAATCGCCATTGAATGAGGCCCTTGGAGAGCACTATAGCCATCTCTGTTGTCCTATTCAAATCTTATAGTATAACCTTCTAAACAAAAGATAGCAAGGAAATACTACTCATACAGGTTCAGAAAAATAGTAATAGGCCTTTTGTGGTGGTACCCACTATTATCCCCTTGGAGGATCCAAAGACATCCCATACTGGGAAAAAAAGGTTTATAGAAAGAACCCAAAGCTAAAGTACGACTTCCTGATACACTCTCCCGACCTTCACTATCACATATCACACTAGACTATTCACCCTCTCAGTATAACACCTACTTCAAAATACACAATATGTATCCCCCATAAACCTGAACATTATAAGGTTCCTGTGTATACATATGATTTAATATGCACCCTTACAAAACCCTTAATTGGACTTCCAAATATTATACATACTCTCGAGCACTTCCAACAAATTGCTGGTTTCACAGTTGACAATTCTAAACCTAAATGTATTCCTGTGAGTCTTCCACCCCATACTATGAAGTTATTACAATTGAACTTTAAAAATGAATAGATAGCTTCATTTTGAACACTTGCAAACCCAGAATAGCCTGCTACATCATGTACAGATACAAACAGATGGGTTGATTAGGCCTGCTCAGTTTGATCCAGTACAATATGGCTGCCAGGAGTTGTCACAATAAGGTGTGACACTTATTCAGGCAAACTGCTGGGTCAATTTAGGACACTATCTTACCTCAAAGCATATTTCATCTAGAGCTCAAAAAATGCCCCTAGCGACGTAATGCGGCACCTACTAGAATATACATGACGTGCCTAACCCCAAACAAATTATGATGTCCATATTGAGGCCAGCCATACAATACTCACTTCAGTCACTAAGAAGACAACTGCTGAAAAATGGAAATCTGACATAATGCCAGATGGACACATGATGCTTAAAAAAAATATTTTTCCATAAATAAAAGGACTACCTTACTGTAACAACTCTGTGATGCTCTACCATCCTTCCTTAAGACTTGGGACCCATGAACCCATTACTCTGCTGCTAATTCACCAATACTTTTGCTCTCCTCCTTTACCCATTTTGGGTACATCTGATTCCCATTATTCCCTTCCCTCCATAATTGACCCTAATATAAGTCCTTACTATCAAAATGGTTCATTACAACATTGGACAAACAAAAGGTCATCCCTGTCCTTTCTCATCATCCTTTTAATTATTTAATTATTTATATTAAGGCACCTATAGAAGAAAAACACATATCATTTAAAAATAATGTTTCTATACTAGAAATGTTACAGATTTTATAATGTATAGGGCAATCATTTATGTTGTAAATGATCCATCTTCATGTGTACAATTTATGTTGCCTGTTACTGACATAATGTAAATGCACCTTTTAAAATTACAGTATAAATTTATTACAGTGAGGGTCTACCTGCATGGAGTCAGAAGTGTATAGACTAGAGGTAAATTATTAATTGGTGGGGGAGTATGAGGGGTAATGAAGAGCAAACATATAGAGAGACAAGATACAAACTAAGGGCCCTATTCTATTGCCCAATTTGTAAATGTATACACACTTAAAATTTATCTTAATATTGCCACATATTCTATTAGCTACTCGCAATTAAAAAAAATTTCATCCACAGTCACTACGTTCCAGCCAAAGACGCAAATTGGTTCTTAAAACTCCATCGCTTTTGGCACAGCTCAAATATTAGAAGCTCCAAATAATTGCAGTTACACAAAATCGATATTCTATTAGACCTGAATCTCTAGGTAACAAATAAAAAAAAAGGATGACTTTTCTATAAAAAATATTACTGGTACTATATAGGACTCGCAATGGCTTTTTCAAAGACAAAAATTAGAGCTGTAACAGAAATTAAACACACAATACTGTTCTTTAAAAGCATGGGAAGGCATAGAGAGCCTCCGATTAGACATTACATCTAAACTCCATGTTTTACTGACATCATGATGACGATCTCATTTACTATTGACTGTGTCTAAGAAGTAAATTACGGGCTTTGCTTAAATATTGTCAATTCATACGATCACGCTGTCATGCCCAGGGCCTGACTGGACTGTTGGGGACAGTGGCCTAGGCCTGAGCTGGCCAGAGTTACCCTGTTTATTACTATGGTTATGCATTTTTTGTTGCTTATGGTTTTAAAATGAAATTTGTATTGTGAGTATTATAATTGTGTTACAGTGTGAATATGGGTTTCTCAGGGACAAGAGAGCTATGGGGTACCATAATAACTTACATGGACATTAACAGGGAGGTCATACAATGTTGTTAGCTTTGTGCTGACTCACCCCCCCCCCCCACCCAACCACTTGAACAAATACAAAAATCAGGGGGACTTAAGTGGCATTCTGTGAATTAATCCTAATATTCTATGGGATTGTATGGTGTATTGAGTGGTGGAGAATATCCTGGTCTATTGAAGTAGGCTCCTGGTTTTAGTACTTGGGTTTGGTCCATCTTCTGCTATCAGAGGTGTAAAAGGCCTGCACGATTCTGCTGGATAGGTCTGAACCAGGTTCTTACCAAGTCCAATTGAAGTAGCAGATCATGACACACGCCCCTTAAAATCCTACTTAAAAAGGTAGGGTTTACGAGTTAAGTTTTAAGGAGGTAAATTGCAAGCTTGTGTCAATAGAATACATCTAAACATTTAGAGAAAAAAAACACCCACAGCCAAAATGACAGATTAGCGGCGTTTGCAAGCTTCTAATAGAATAAGGTCCTAAGTTTCCTTTATCGATATATAATTGTTTGACTAATACTTTATATACTAAATGATGATGCTTTGCCACAATTTTAATCCTCAACTATTAATATCTTCTGTAAATTGAATATTTTGGATATAAGGATATATTTACAAGAGCTCTCAAGATAGACTAATGCAGTAATAAGAGAAAACATATCCATGTGAATGTGATTATAGGTTAGCTAGTGAAAAGCAGCATAGGAGATGGGCTTGCAAAGACGAGCTGATCATTACTGGAGGCAATTAAACAGTTCTATGGCAGACAGATGAACCCAGTGCAGAATATAATATATGTGAGCAAATCAAATAATCATGTTCAGCAGTCTTTTTGTGGCTGTCACATTATAAATGTTAAATAGCTGTTTATATGTGAAATATTACTGGACAAAACATTGTATTTTAAAGTATTATACGTGGGAGAAAAAAAGAAAAGCAGAAGGCCAAGTTCTGATATAAATTAGTAACGCTGCTCTTACTGTATAATTATATATAATTTATAATTATATAGTAAAAGAAGTGTAAGACTTTGTCACTCGATTGAATACAAAGTTTACGTGTCTACTAAACTGTATTACAGAAATAATGTTGGGAAATATTTTTTTATGATAATTGGTACAAGTGCAAGTGTGTGTAGTCTACAAAATCAGGCCTTCACTGTTGATAATATATAGACACTCTCTCTCTCCATGTACAACATGGCACATTATTGCAATAAAAGCTAAAATACACCCAACAGACAGTCCCACCCAATGTACCACTGGCCATCATAGTGTCAAAATGTGATAGGACCTATGCAACATTGACTTAATATCCAAAATTAGATTTAGGACAATGCAAAAAGAGACCCTCCATGTTTATGCATTAATGATATGGAACACAACTATATCATTATTATTATTATCATCACTAGCGACTTGCCCGTCAAAAAATGACGGCAATGTGATGTATATGTTTGTGAAGTTGTTTAGTTATTTAAATATATTTTTGACCCTTGTAAGTATTGTGATATGAACATGTATTTTTGTAAAATGTTGATGTAATGGTTTTTTAAAATGAAATTTGTATCTGAAGAATTGTTCACTTTAATATACATAGAATCCAGAGAAAAGTAAAAAGTAAAAAGACTTTTTGAAACGTGCCGAATTTTAACATGAAGTTTAAAATATATGTAAGCAATAACCTTGAAAGTATATATTTTAAAAATTTAACTTTATTTTTTATGTAACTTTGGAATTTTTGCAAAACATTTGTCTAATTTTGAACATTATAAACAGGAACATAGTAAATACATTTTGTAACATAATTTTGAATTAAAAGTATTAACATTTGAATGTAAAAACAGTTTAACTTTAAATTAATCAGTATTAACATGCAATTTGAATCAGAATAATTGTTAAGTTTAATATACATTGAATGTAGAGGAAGGCATACAGTAAAAACTCTCCTTAAACCGTACGTAATTAAAGTAATTCATTACTGAGCAATCTCATCTTAAGATAACAGAGAATATTTACATTGTGACTTAAAAGGTGCTTGAGCTCTTAACATGAACTTTGTAATATGTTGAATGAAATAACTTGAAAATATTGTTTTTAAACTTGTAACATTAGAAATATTAACATAGTGACTTAACATTTTAACATAATTTTTCATAGAAATGCAAGGCAAGTATTTTGTGAGGCGAATTATCCATAAACATGACTTCCATTAATTATGACTGAATTAAACAACCAATTGTTTTGTATTTTTGAATGTTTTTCCAAAATGTTTGCATGGCTTTAGTTTGTATCCTGCAAAGTTATAGTACTTCATAGTAGACAATGTTTTTAGTAAAAATACGTCCATCTTCTAATAAATCACCTTGACTTTCATTGTTTTCAATGTAAACTTTAATAGCCTGTGGATTTTTGCAGCGTGACAACGCACTGTACAATTGACCATGTGCAAAAACTGGTTCTTCCAAGTAAATACCCACAGATTTGAAAGTTTGACCTTGTGATTTATTAATGGTCATGGCAAATGCCATAATAATGGGAAATTGTCTTCTTTGAAGTATAAAAGGGAGACTACTTTCACTTGGTGCTAAATCTATTCTTGGTATGAAAACTCTCTCTCCTTTATGGGTCCCAGTTAAAATTTCAGCATCTATAAAATGGTCCTTTAATTGTTGAACAATTAATCTTGTGCCATTGCATAGGCCTTTTTTGGTGTTCATATTTCGCAGTAACATGATAATTGCACCTTTCTTTAGCTGCAAAATATGTGGTGGCATTCCAGAAGGAGTTAAAGAGTTAATGAATTCAGTTGAAAAGTTTGCCTGACTTTCATTGTCATCAGCAAGTACAGAATCAGCACTGTGATAATTTCTTTGTGGTGCATTAATTTTTTTAAAGATTTGATTATTGAGTATTAATGCATCTTTATTTTTACACGTCAGTATAACTTGGTTGGCAAGCTCGGAATATTCTTCGTTATTTATGCTCCCTTCAAATATAGCCGATATAATATCTTGTTGACAAATCATATGAGGTGGGATCTCTACAGTGTCGTCAGGTAAATGTAGTATTTTTTCTATTCTGCCTTCTCCAATTTTAATAAGCCAATCATTGAAATCAGTTTGGCCTTCTGATCTCATATTTTGTTGCAGTTGAAGATGGGTAAAATGTTTCCATACTGTACTTGACTTTATACATGTTTCAATAATGTCTGTTCGATTTCCATGTACAACGACAGGTAATGTTTGTCTAAAATCGCCACCCAACAACATTACCTTTCCACCAAATGGAAAAATATTATCCATGACTTCACGAAGCAAACGGTCAATACATTGTAGGGCATAGCATGACATCATTGTGGCCTCATCTATTATAATTAATTTACATTTCTTCAATTTCTTTGCTTGTAAGGATGTCATGCGAATATCTGACACAGAATTTTCTAAAATAGGCACTGGCAGTTTAAATCCACTATGAACAGTTCTTCCACCTTCTAATAAAAGTGCAGCAATTCCAGTAGTGGCAAACGCCATTGCTATTTTTCCTTGTGCTCGTACTGAACTCATTAATAAATTGTACAAATATGTTTTCCCTGATCCGCCAGGTCCATCAAGATAGAAATAACGCTCTGTCACCATGTCATCATCTATAGCATTTTTAATGGCATGAAATGCTTGCAATTGTAGTGTATTTAAAGTTGCAAGTCTTTCTTCTGTTCTTTCTGCTTGTAGTTGAATGTCATAGTCTTCAAAGTTAATGTCATCTATAAGACCTGGATCAGGCAAATTAAAACTTGCACAACTTAATCCATGAGTTAAAAAGACTTCTTGAATTTCCATTAACGCTTTTAAGTGTGCAATGGGTTCATTGTATCGTCGCATAAAGTCTTCAGCCATATTACTTTTAAAAGTCTCCCACAAAGCTAATGCATTTGGAGCATTTGAGAAGATACAAATAAAAGCAAATTGTTCTCTCATCTGTCGTGGCATTTGACATTGTGCTGCTTCTTCTAAACATCTTTCCCACTCTGTATCATCAGCGAGTAAGTTTCTATGTCTTGCAGCTAAATGGAAGGATTCATATACAATGTCATTAACAGTTCTTAATTGTTCAAAACTTTGTGCTCCTGGAACATTTAAAAGTAATATCCGTAAGCAAAAACGTTCAACATCTCTTGGACTGACTGTGTAAATTCGTGGAATTATTTTATTGCCTCTGGTTTTTCTTGCTCTCCATAATCCATTCACAAAAACATAGTGATATGGAATTTCAATATATAAGTATTGTGTTGCTTCAGCATCAGTGGAATTTAATGCAAACCATGCAGTTAGTGTAGTGTGACGATCTTCACTTTGGGCCAATGCATTCATTTCATTTCCAGCATGGAAATAGACTAAATGTCGTTGTGGCAAATGTACTGCTAACCTATATACTGCATGTGATCTATCATGCATTTCAAATTTTAAAAGCCGCCACATAGCTTCTGGCGCACTGACATAGCGAGCATCTACATGAGATGCAAGTTCATCATGTACTAACTCACTACTTTCAGGGTTGTCTGCACTTTTGACGACTACAGTAGCTGCATCGTAACCTTTGTAAATATATTTGTAGACATATTTAATGGATTTGATGGAAGTGCAGGCTTCTACGTTGATGTGGGCGTTGTACTTCATGAGTAAATGTGGATTGTAGGGTACTACATATCTATTGTCCACTTTTTTTCCACGAATAATGGCACTATCTCCTTCTCTTCTTTTATAAAGTGGATATCCATCACAATTTGCATATGTTTTGTCTCTATAATCTTTTGGAAAATCTTTTGAACATTGATTATTTTCCATACATGGTGATTGTGGATTAAGGTCTCCACAGGGTCCATGAATCATGCGATGAGTAACAATCTCATATAGTCTACCATATAGTTCTGGATCTGGTAGTTCAGCAACTATGACTGCATCCACTTTGTCCGAAGTATCTAATTTATCTTTCTCTTGAAGTATTATGAGAAGATGTGCATGTGTAAGGCCTCTTTTTTGAAATTCAATGGTATATACATAAGCAAGACATTTGCCAAATAACTGATTTATAGTGAAGTCACGTATTAATTCATTTAATTTGATCTTAAAAACTCTGGCTACTAAATCTGGTCGATCTGAAGCACTTTGTCCAAGAAGTAGATTTTGATTAATTTCTGGCCATTGTGGATTACATGTAAATGTCACAAATAAATCTGGTTTTCCAAATTTTGTCACAATAGCCATAGCATCATTGTATCTTTCTCTCATATTTCGAGGAGATCCTTGAAAGGAAGATGGTAAAATGATGGCTTTGCCAGCTGTCATGTCTCTGCTTGTAGCCACGTCAGCAACATAGTCCATGAGTCCACAATATTGCTCTACACGTAGTTTATCTTGTTGATATTTTATAAAGTTTAAATTATTTGCCTCAACTTGCAAATATGAATCAATAATCCATTGTTGTGTTAGTTTCCCACCACATAAAATTGGATTAAATTCATCTCTAATGGCAATTTGAGCAACTTTAAATTCAAGCATAGAAACATTATTTCGGATTCTGGCTTTAGCATTTGGGTAACTGGGAAGGGTTAATTTTGGTTGCCAACCTGCTTCTCCATGTGGGAAAAAGATGGGATATGTCATTGGATCTAAATTTGGACTTAAGATATTAATATTAATAAATGGTTGCTCCTCATTTCTGGGATATACTCTAATGTCTCTTTGAAATGGTGGTTCTCCTTCATCATTCTGAAAGACCATTGCAACCTCATTTGATGTTGGCAAGTTATAACGACGTTTATCAGTATGTCTGTCTCTTTTAAGCACCATATTAACCTTTGGCATGGGTAATTGATGTCTTTGTGCATGAAGTAGTTGTTCAATTTCTACTTCTGCCAATTTTTTGTAAGCTTTACTGTAGGGATTGTTGTCCATAATGTTATTTAGCTCTATAAAAACACTGGGTAAGCATTTTTTATTTTCTTCCATCTGCATACGTTGGTCAACAGCTTCCATTGTATCTAGGACATATAGTTGAGCAAATTTTCTTTGCTCTCCTTCCTCTGGATGTAAATGTGAAGTCTGATGATAAATTTGTCCTTGGACTTTAAAACAGTAAGGACCATGTCCTGGTACATTAGCAGCCAATGTTGCCCCCATAGATGCAAATGATATGGCACTATTGTAGGATCTTATGTTTGTCTTAAAATTTTTGTAATTTGGAAAAGTAGGTTCAGTCATAATATTTTGTAAATAGGTTGGAAATTGTTTCCTTTCTGGAAGTTTGAACTTTCCTTTTTGACAACAACTAATAAATCGTCCATCTCTGGGTCTCTCCTGTTTAAAATAATAAGCCTCACAAAATTGACATTGAGTACTCATGTCCCCACAACTATGAACCTCTACTGCTAAAGAGTTCAGTAAAGGACAATTTGCAAAGCATATCGGATGTTGACTTTCATATTCATCAGATGAAAAGTCATGAAATGTTTTAACAACAGGTTCTAAATGTTTAGTTTTTTTCGTGGATTTTCTTGGTATATGTTGTCCTTGTTTGGTTGAAATGTCCTGTAAGTTTTTAGTAAGAGTTTGTAAATGCTTTGTTTTTGTAGTTGCTTTTTTTGGTCTGTCTTGACTGGTATCTTGTAAAATGTCATCTGATGTTTTAGGAACAGTTTGTAAATGCTTTATTATCTTTTTATTTTTTTTGGTTGTATCTTTCATTTTTGCAGCTGATATTCTTTTATTTGCAAGTCTTTTGCGTTCTTTTTCTCGTCGAATTTCTTTCTCCTCCGGTGTCTGCTGGGCGGCCCATCTCTATTGTCTTTCTCTAGTTTGACGTCTTTTCTTCTCTTCTTTGGTCTCGTTATCAGCCATATTAATCTGTAAAGGAAAAAAAATAAATGTAATTGTGTATATTTTAATTTGTAATTCCTGTTAAAGATTCTTGTGCACAATTGGTGAAATAAAAGGAAAATCATTAATGTATGATTTATACTTAGTTAAATTTATAATTCCTGTCCTCACTGGCTTAGAATTTGGCCAATGGAATACTGCTGTAAATAAGCATGTACCATATTTTTTTAAAATAATGGTTTTATTTATTAAAAACGTTGTTTGTGGATAGATATTTACCACTGCAAAACTTCTTTGCTAAAAAAAAAAGTGATGTGGTTATTGAGCTATGTATTGCATAGTAGCAATTTAAATAGAATAAGGGAGATAGTAAAATAATTTTTTTATTTTTCTGTTGACACGGATGCAACTGAAAGCAGTTTCTTTAGTTTTATACTTTAGTACTTATTATACTGTACCTTGGTTGAAGTGTGATTTAAATCCGAATGTTTGTTGGTCCTCGGTTCAAAATCGTTGTCCAATGGTGTGGTCCTCTGTTGGAAGTCCTCGTCCGATGGAGTGGTCCTGTGGCGATAGCCCTCGTCCGATGTTGTGGTCCTGTGGCGATAGCCCTCGTCCGATGGTGTGGTCCTGTGGCGATAGCCCTCGTCCGATGTTGTGGTCCTTTGGTGAAAGTCCTAGTCCGATGGTCTAGTCCTGTGTTGAAATTCCTCGTCTGCTGGGCTGGTCCTGTGTTGAAATTCCTCGTCTGCTGGTCTGGTCCTGTGTTGAAAGTCCTCGTCCGATGGTCCGGTCCTGTGGAGAAAGTCCTCGTCCGATTGTCTTCACGCAGTATCTGTTGTAATATAAAATAGAAAATGTTGTTTGAGTGAAATGTCTTTTAAATAAGTAAAAAATGTATGAATTTGGCTGTATTGTATCAGTTATGGTTATTTTTTTCTATATTTTTTTTTTTTACTTTCTGTACAATCCCATGACTTTTGTTATTCTTATTTAAGGTTCTTAGTAAGGCTTGTGGGTTGTGATATATTAAATAAGAATATAAATTTATTTAGCTATGTGTTTATGTTATTTTTTGTACAATCCTGTTTTGTGCGCACCACTTGTGGTATACTTATTTAACCTTTATTGGGATGGTTATAGTTAGTGAAACATGAAATAATATAATTAATGTAGTTTGCTATGTGTTTGTGTTAGTTTTTGACAATCCTGTTTTGTGCGCACCACTTGTGCAAAAGTTATTTATTCTGGATTGTACTGGTTATAGGTTGTTAAACATTAAAGAATAATGTTAATGTAGTTTCCTATGTGTTTGTGTGATTTTTTGTACAATGCTATTAGGTGCGCAACACTTTTGTTATTCTTATTTTTGCTTCTTTGTAAGGCTTATAGGTTGTTAAACATTGAATAAGAAATTCTGTTATGTGTGTAGCAGTTTGTGTCTCATTCAATTGCGATTTGGCTAATTGAATTGTGCCCTAAATAAGCACATAGCATATTTTTTTTAAAGAAGTTTTTAGTCAGTGAAAAACTTTCTTTTGGATAGATTTTTAGTAACTAAAAACTTCTTTTAAAAAAAATGTTATGTTGTTATTTAGAGCCCTATTCAATTGGGCAAATTGCAATTGAATGAGGGCCTTTGTGTGTACCATATGTTGCATAGTTTGCCCCTCATTCAATTGCATTTTTTACAATGTAATAGTACTCTAAGGCCGTCATTGAATTGCAATGTTGAAAATTGAATAGGGTTGTAAATAAGCACATCACATATATGTTTTAAAATTGAATAAGGGCCTAAAAGTGCTTATTTATAGCCATATTTAATTGTCCAAAATAGCAATTGAATGAGGGCCTTTGGTTACTGCATTTGTTATATTGTCAGCTCCTCATTCAATTGTGTTTTGGCCAATGGAATAGAGCTCAATATCAGCACAGAGCATATTTTTTTACCGAATTTTGTATTTAGTGAACTTGTATCCAAAAGCAACGTGTTGACTAAATAAAAAGTTCCTTTAAAAAATATGCTCTGTGCTTATATAGAGCCCTATTGAAATGGGCAAATCACATTTGAGTGAGGCCCTTGGCCATTAAAGATATATAGGTCCTCATTGAATTGCAATTTTGGCAATTGAAGAGGGCTCTATATAATCACATAACATATTTATTGAGCAAAGTTTTTAGTTATTGAAAACCTTGATTGTGGTTAGAAGTTCTGTAACTAAAAAGTTCTGTATCAAAAATATGTTATGTGCTTATATAGAGCCCTATTCAATTGAGGAAGTCGCAATTGAATAAGGCTCATGGTTCTTTCTTGTTTATACTTAATACTTTACCTTGATTGAAGTTTGGAATGACAGACGGTCCCCTCCTGCCAATCTTAATCCGCCGGTCTTCTTGTAGTGTCTGTTTGAAAAAGAAAGTGAAATAGTTATTTGTATATTTATAATTTTTCATCTAGCAAAGCATGGCCTTTTGAGCATGTAATGTCTTGTTGTATCTTACCTCTTCTTCTTTGTTGGTGTTCTTTAAAAGGGATTGTGCTTCACAGTGCACGGTGCAAATTGTTGAGAGACGCTGTTGATGCAGAGTCTGTTTGAATATTAAAAGAAATAAAAAGATTCAGCTTTATATGATGTATTGAATTGCAGTAAATTAATGTCATTTAAATATACTTCTGTAATTTTTTTTCAATTGACCTTATTTTTTGTTGGGGACTACACACATATGTCACATACATGAAGCACATTCCATAGTTTAATGTAATTATTTTGTGTACGTGTGACATATCAGTATACATGACTCATATTTAAATGGTTAAATTAACCTTATATTTTTTTTTTCCAACACACATAAATGTGTGTGTGTGAGATGTAACTATAGATGATACACATATATGTGCGTGTCATATCAGTATACATGACATATAATGTCATTTAAATGTAGTTGTTTACTGATTTTGTTTTAAGCTAATTTTGTTGCAGTGGCAATACACATAAATGTGCGTGTGACATGTCACTATACATTATACACATATATGTCCGTGTCACATGTCACTATGAAGGGGCAATACACAGAAATGTGCGTGTCACATGTCACTATACATTATACACATATATGTCCGTGTCACATTTCACTATGACAGGGGCAGTACACATAAATGTGTGTGTCACATGTCAATATACATGATACACATATATGTCCATGTCACATGTCACTATGCAGGGGCAATACACATAAATGTGCGTGTCACATGTCACTATACATTCTATACATATATGTGCGTGTCAGATGTCACTATACATTATAGACATATATGTGCGTGTCACATGTCACTATACATAAACCTCTGTTTAATATTGAATTATGTTTTTTTGTTGTTTTGTTAAATGAACCGTATTTTTTTTTTGAGCCTATACACATAAATGTGCCCTATATGTCACTACATAAACCCAATTTTTTTTTTTATTTGTTTGACCTGTCCTGATAATAAAATGTAATATATTATAGCTTACCTCTCAGTTGTAATTTGCACAATGCAAAGTAGTAAATTAGTAAAGAATTGTCTTCTCAAGTAAAAGCAGCAGTTATCTCAGAAGTCACTCCGTTGATCACCTGAGGAGAAATGTATTTTTTTGTGTGAAATAGGCAGTATTTATAAACTTGTAGAAAGTTCTGGAAAGTGAGACCGTTAGAACGCAATACGCATGCGCTATTTGCGTTCCAGCTTACAATTTGCGTTCCATCCGCCATTTTCTGCGTATTACTGTTCAAAATGGTGTTTAATATGATTGTGATACGTTCCGCATAGTATGTGTTTCATTATTGCGAGTAAGTGTAGTGTAGTTACGTCTGAAGCCTCGTTTTCGTTTTGTTCGTCGGCCATTTTTTCTGTCGCTTAGCGATGGTATTAGTGTCTAAAGTGTTTTATTTTGATTTAAATGTAGGTGTAACTTGTTTTTTTGAGGTGCTGGCTGGTTCCTCTTGCTGTAGGTAAGCTTTTTATGTGTTTGTTGTGTGTCTTTCTTAAGTTTTAAATGTTTGTATGTCGGCGTGTTGCGTCCGATGTTTGCGAAGTCGTAATGTGTGGTAACGTGTCTCGTATGGTGTTTGCGTGTGTAGCCTCGTTTTCGTTTTATTCGTCTGCCATTTTTTGTGTCGCTTAACAAACTATTTAGTGTCTAAACTCTTTTATTTTGAGTGCAATTAAGTTGTAAGTTGCATTTTTGAGGTCCTGGGTGCTTCCTGTTTGTGTAGGTAAGGTTTTTATGTATGTGCTGTGTGTATGTATTGTGTTTTTAATTTTGTAATGTTCGCGAGTTGCGTCCGAGTGTTGCGAGGCCGTAATGTGTGTGAACGTGTGTCGTATGTTGTTTGCGAGTGTCGTAATGTGTGTGAACGTGTGTCGTATGTTGTTTGCGAGTGTCGTAATGTGTTGCGACGTGAACTTTGCGAGATTCGCAGTTGTTTGAATTTTGCAAGGGTCGCAGTTGCTGCAACTGAAGACCTCGCTTTGCGAGGTCCTCAGGTGCTGGCATGGAGCGCCTGCGGCGCTCCAAGCCAGCAACTGAGGCCCTCGCTACGCGAGCCCGCAGCGTTAGCAACAACTCGTATGCTCACAACTATATATGTGATTATCCTTTATTTGTAAAACACTAACTATTCTATTAGCTGCTCACAAACGCCTCAAACTCACAAATATGGCTACGGGTGTTTGTTTTGTTTTGTAAATGTCTAGATGTATTCTGTTAACTTCAGCTTGCAAATTCCAACTCCAAGGCTGAACTTGTAAACCCTAACTTATTAAGTCTGATTTCAGGGGGCATGATCATATTATCTGACAATATTTAAGCAAATCCCGTAATTTACTTCTTAGACACAGTCAATAGTAAATTAGATCATCATCGTGATGTCAGTAAAACATGCAAGTTACCCATAATCTGCAAATGGAGGCTACAAATGAATTAGTGCCAATCACATATATAGTTGTGGATCTTGCAATGTTGGTGACGTTTGCAATGTTGGTAACGCACTTGCGGCCCTCGCAAATCAAGGGCTGCCTGCAAGCCTCGTGAAGCGAGGTGAGCCGTTGAAGCACGCAGTTGGTTCAAACGCGTAACTCGAAAATCCCTAAAAACAACCAAAAAAAAATAAAACACACTCACATACAGCACAAGGGGAGAGCCAGGAAGCCTGGGAGTAAAGTTGCGAATGAACTGGAGCATTATTTTCAGCTTGTCACCACTCAAAAATCGGCTAACAAGGGAAAAATTGGCGGCCCAAAAAATGTAACACGCAGGCACGCAGAACTTAGAAAGTACACAACGCCAGTGGGGGCTGGTAAACTTTCAAGTTGGAGGGGTGCCAGAGCAAGACTTGGTCCCTCCCCTTATAAAGACCCCACCCATTTTAAACTCCTCCCCTTGTTGTCATATTGACCTTTATATGCATCACCCAATGAACTTATATTTGCCGCGCCCATTGAAATAGACTCCACCTACAAATTTTTTATACTGTTTACAAATTCTAATAACATTTCCCTTCTGCATAAATGCAATGACACTCACCAACAGTTGACTCTCATTCTTGTGGTGTCTTCAAGTGTAGTAGTCCAAAATATTCTGCAGCCGCAGAGTGTTTGGACCTTGGGATGATATAAAACAAGCAAACAAATCCGAGAGCGCAAGACCCCAACTGTACCAAAAACCACTTATAAACCAAACAAGACTATCTAGACCCCAACCATACCTAAAAACACCATAATATACAAAGTGGGACTATATTAGCCCCAACTGGACCTTAAAAACCCACTTTACACCAATCAGGACTATATAGGTCGAAACTGTACCTAAAAAAACATAAAATACCAAGCAGGACTATATGGGTCATAATCGCACTTTAAAAACCCACATTACACCAAGCAGGACTATATAGGCTCAAACTGTACATAAAAATCCTTAAAATACTAAGCAGGCCTATAAAGGCCCCAACCGAACCTTAAAAATCCACATTACACCAATCAGTTCTATATAGGCCCAAACCATACCTAAAAAAACATAAAATACCAAGCGGGACTATATAGGCCCCAACCAGACCTTTAAAACCTTAAAATACCAAGCAGGAATATATAGCCCCAAACCGGACCTTGAAAACACACATTAGACAAAGCGGGACCATATAGGTCCCAACCGGACCTTAGCAACCCACATTAGACCAAGCGGGACCATATAGGCCCCAACCGGACCTTTGAAACCTTAAAATACCAATAGGAACTATATAGGCCCAAACCGGACCTTAAAAACCAACATTACACCAAGCGGGACTATATAGACCCCAACCGGACCTTTAAAAACTTAAAATACCAAGAGGGACCATATAGGCCAAAACTGGCCCTTAAAAACCCACATTACACCAAACGGGACCATATAGGCCCCAACTGGCCCTTAAAAACCCCCATTACACCAAGCAGGACCATATAGGCCCCACATTACACCAAAAAGGACCATATAGACCCCAACCCGACCTAAGAAACGCACACTACACCAAGCGGGACCATATAGGCCCCAACCGGACCTTTAAAACACACATTACACCAAGCGGGACCATACAGGCCCCAACCGGACCTTAAAAACCCACATTAAAGCAAGCGGGACTATTTAGGCCCCAACCGGACCTTAAAAACACACATTACACCAAGTGGACCATATAGGCTCCAACCTGACCTTTAAAACCTTAAAATACCAAGCGGGACCATATAGACCCAAACTGGACCTTAAAAATCCCCATTACACCAATCAGGACCATATAGGCTCCAACCTGACATTTAAAACCTTAAAATACCAAGCGGGACCATATAGGCCCAAACTGGACCTTAAAACCCCCCATTACACCAATCAGGACTATATAGGTCCCAACCGTACCTTTAAAACCTGTCTTCAAGTGTAGGAGTCCAAAATATTCTGCAGCCGCAGAGTGTTTGGACCTTGGGATGATATAAAACAAGCAAACAAATCCGAGAGCGCAAGACCCCAGCTGTACCAAAAACCACTTATAAACCAAACGAGACTATCTAGACCCCAACCATACCTAAAAACCCCATAATATACAAAGTGGGACTATATTAGCCCCAACTGGACCTTAAAAAACCACTTTACACCAATCAGGACTATATAGGTCGAAACTGTACCTAAAAAAACATAAAATACCAAGCGGGACTATATATAGCCCAATTCAGTCCTTTAAAACCCACATTACACCAAGCGGGACCATATAGGCCCCAACCGGACCTTTAAAACCTTAAAAAAACAATAGAAACTATATAGGCCCAAACAGGACCTTACAAACCAACATTACACCAAGCGGGACTATATAGGCCCCAACCGGACCTTTAAAACCTTAAAATACCAATAGGAACTATATAGGCCCAAACCGGACCTTAAAAACCCACATTACACCGAACGGGACCATATAGGCCCCAACTGGACTTTAAAAACCCACATTACACCAAGCAGGACCATATAGGCCCCAACCGGTCCTTAACAACCCACATTCCACCAAGCGGGACCATATAGGCACCAACCGGACCTTTAAAACCTTAAAATACCAATAGGAACTATATAGGCCCAAACTGGACTTTGAAAACCCACATTACACCAAAAAGGACCATATAGGCCTTAACCTGACCTTAAAAATGCACATTACACCAAGCAGGACCATATAGGCCCCAACCGGACCTTTAAAACACACATTACACCAAGCCGGACCATACAGGCCCCAACCGGACCTTTAAAAACCCACATTACACCAAGCCCGACCATATAGGCCCCAACCAGTCCTTAACAACCCACATTACACCAAGCGGGACCATATAGGCACCAACCGGACCTTTAAAACCTTAAAATACCAAGCAAATCTATATAGGCCCAAACTGGTCTTTAAAAACCCACATTACACCAAAAAGGACATTATAGACCCCAAACCGACCTTAAAAACGCACACTACACCAAGCGGGACCATATAGGCCCCAACCGGACCTTTAAAACACACATTACACCAAGCGGGACCATACAGGCCCCAACCGGACCTTAAAAACCCACATTAAAGCAAGCGGGACTATTTAGGCCCCAACCGGACCTTAAAAACACACATTACACCAAGTGGACCATATAGGCTCCAACCTGACCTTTAAAACCTTAAAATACCAAGCGGGACCATATAGACCCAAACTGGACCTTAAAAATCCCCATTACACCAATCAGGACCATATAGGCTCCAACCTGACATTTAAAACCTTAAAATACCAAGTGGGACCATATAGGCCCAAACTGGACCTTAAAAATCCCCATTACACCAATCAGGACTATATAGGTCCCAACCGTACCTTTAAAACCTTAAAATACCAAGCGGGACTATATATAGGCCCAAACCAGTCCTTTAAAACCCACATTACACCAAGCGGGACCATATAGGCCCCAATCAGACCTTTAAAACCTTAAAATACCAATAGGAACTATATAGGCCCAAACCGGACCTTAAAAACCAACATTACACCAAGCGGGACTATATAGGCCCCAACCGGACCTTTAAAACCTTAAAATACCAAGCAGGACCATATAGGCCAAAACTGGACCTTAAAAACCCACATTACACCAAGCAGGACCATATAGGCCCCAACCGGTCCTTTAACAACCCACATTCCATCAAGCGGGACCATATAGGCACCAACCGGACCTTTAAAACCTTAAAATACCAACCATAACTATATAGGCCCAAAATGGACTTTGAAAACCCACATTACACCAAAAAGGACCATATAGGCCTTAACCTGACCTTAAAAATGCACACTACACCAAGCGGGACTATATAGGCCCCAACCAGACCTTAAAAACACACATTACACCAAGTGGTCCATACAGGCCCCAACCGGACCTTAAAAACCCACATTAAACCAAGCGGGACTATATAGGCCCCAACCGGACCTTAAAAACACACATTACACCAAGGGGATCATATAGGCCTTAACCTGACCTTAAAAATGCACACTACACCAAGCTGGACTATATAGGCCCCAACCAGACCTTAAAAACACACATTACACCAAGTGGTCCATATAGGCCCCAACCGGACCTTAAAAACCCACATTAAACCAAGCGGGACTATATAGGCCCCAACCGGACCTTAAAAACACACATTACACCAAGGGGACCATATAGGCTCCAACCTGACCATTATAACCTTAAAATACCAAGCGGGACCATATAGGCCCAAACTGGACCTTAAAAATCCCCATTACACCAATCAGGACTATATAGGTCCCAACCGTACTTTTAAAACCTCAAAATACCAAGCTGGACTATATATAGGCCCCAACCGGACCTTAAAAACACACATTACACCAAGTTGACCATATAGGCCCCAATCGGACCTTTAAAACCTTAAAATACCAAGAGGGACCATATAGGCCAAAACCGGACCTTAAAAACCCACATTACACCAACGGGACCATGTAGGCCCCAACTGGACTTTAAAAACCCACATTACACCAAGCAGGACCATATAGGCCCCAACCGGTCCTTAACAACCCACATTCCACCAAGTGGGACCATATAGGCACCAACCGGACCTTTAAAACCTTAAAATACCAAGCATACCTATTTAGGCCCAAACTGGACTTTGAAGACCCACATTACACCAAAAAGGACCATATAGGCCTTAACCTGACCTTAAAAATGCACACTACACCAAGCGGGACTATATAGGCCCCAACCGGACCTTAAAAACACACATTACACCAAGTTGACCATATAGGCTCCAACCGGACCTTTAAAACCTTAAAACACCAAGCGGGAGCATATAGCCCAAACTGGACCTTAAACCCCCCATTACACCAATCAGGACTATACAGGCCCCAACCGGACCTTTAAAAACCCACATTACAACAAGCCGGACCATATAGGCCCCAACCAGTCCTTAACAACCCACATTACACCAAGCGGGACCATATAGGCACCTACCGGACCTTTAAAACCTTAAAATACCAAGCAAAACTATATAGGCCCAAACTGGTCTTTAAAAACCCACATTACACCAAAAAGGACAATATAGACCCCAAACCGACCTTAAAAACGCACACTACACCAAGCAGGACCATATAGGCCCCAACCGGACCTTTAAAACACACATTACACCAAGCGGGACCATACAGGCACCAACCGGACCTTAAAAACCCACATTAAACCA
Organism: Discoglossus pictus; assembly: GCA_027410445.1. NCBI lineage: Eukaryota > Metazoa > Chordata > Amphibia > Anura > Alytidae > Discoglossus > Discoglossus pictus. The sequence continues at coordinate 125,740,371 of CM050167.1, read as the reverse complement.
AGTGGGACCATATAGGCCCCAACTAGACCTTAAAAACACACATTACACCAAGTGGACCATACAGGCTCCAACCTGACCTTTAAAACCTTAAAATACCAAGTGGGACCATATAGGCCCAAACTGGACCTTAAAAATCCCCATTACACCAATCAGGACTATATAGGTCCCAACCGTACCTTTAAAACCTTAAAATACCAATAGGAACTATATAGGCCCAAACCAGTCCTTTAAAACCCACATTACACCAAGCGGGACCATAAAGGCCCCAACTGGACTTTAAAAACCCACATTACACCAAGCGGGACCATAAAGGCCCCAATCGGACCTTTAAAACCTTAAAATACTAATAGGAACTATATAGGCCCAAACCGGACCTTAAAAACCAACATTACACCAAGCGGGACTATATAGGCCCCAACCGGACCTTTAAAACCTTAAAATACCAAGAGGGACCATATAGGCCAAAACTGGACCTTAACAACCCACATTCCACCAAGCGGGACCATATAGGCACCAACCGGACCTTTAAAACCTTAAAATACCAATAGGAACTATATAGGCCCAAACTGGACTTTGAAAACCCACATTACACCAAAAAGGACCATATAGGCCTTAACCTGACCTTAAAAATGCACATTACACCAAGCAGGACCATATAGGCCCCAACCGGACCTTTAAAGCACACATTACACCAAGCCGGACCATACAGGCCCCAACCGGACCTTTAAAAACCCACATTACACCAAGCCGGACCATATAGGCCCCAACCAGTCCTTAACAACCCACATTACACCAAGCGGGACCATATAGGCACCAACCGGACCTTTAAAACCTTAAAATACCAAGCAAATCTATATAGGCCCAAACTGGTCTTTAAAAACCCACATTACACCAAAAAGGACATTATAGACCCCAAACCGACCTTAAAAACGCACACTACACCAAGCGGGACCATATAGGCCCCAACCGGACCTTTAAAACACACATTACACCAAGCGGGACCATACAGGCCCCAACCGGACCTTAAAAACCCACATTAAACCAAGTGGGACTATATAGGCCCCAACCGGACCTTAAAAACACACATTACACCAAGTGGACCATATAGGCTCCAACCTGACCTTTAAAACCTTAAAATACCAAGTGGGACCATATAGGCCCAAACTGGACCTTAAAAATCCCCATTACACCAATCAGGACTATATAGGTCCCAACCGTACCTTTAAAACCTTAAAATACCAAGCAGGACTATATATAGGCCCAAACCAGTCCTTTAAAACCCACATTACACCAAGCGGGACCATATAGGCCCCAATCAGACCTTTAAAACCTTAAAATACCAATAGGAACTATATAGGCCCAAACCGGACCTTAAAAACCAACATTACACCAAGCGGGACTATATAGGCCCCAACCGGACCTTTAAAACCTTAAAATACCAAGCAGGACCATATAGGCCAAAACTGGACCTTAAAAACCCACATTACACCAAGCAGGACCATATAGGCCCCAACCGGTCCTTTAACAACCCACATTCCATCAAGCGGGACCATATAGGCACCAACCGGACCTTTAAAACCTTAAAATACCAAGCATAACTATATAGGCCCAAAATGGACTTTGAAAACCCACGTTACACCAAAAAGGACCATATAGGCCTTAACCTGACCTTAAAAATGCACACTACACCAAGCGGGACTATATAGGCCCCAACCGGACCTTAAAAACACACATTACACCAAGTTGACCATATAGGCTCCAACCGGACCTTTAAAACCTTAAAACACCAAGCGGGAGCATATAGCCCAAACTGGACCTTAAACCCCCCATTACACCAATCAGGACTATACAGGCCCCAACCGGACCTTTAAAAACCCACAATACAACAAGCCGGACCATATAGGCCCCAACCAGTCCTTAACAACCCACATTACACCAAGCGGGACCATATAGGCACCTACCGGACCTTTAAAACCTTAAAATACCAAGCAAAACTATATAGGCCCAAACTGGTCTTTAAAAACCCACATTACACCAAAAAGGACAATATAGACCCCAAACCGACCTTAAAAACGCACACTACACCAAGCGGGACCATATAGGCCCCAACCGGACCTTTAAAACACACATTACACCAAGCGGGACCATACAGGCACCAACCGGACCTTAAAAACCCACATTAAACCAAGTGGGACCATATAGGCCCCAACTAGACCTTAAAAACACACATTACACCAAGTGGACCATACAGGCTCCAACCTGACCTTTAAAACCTTAAAATACCAAGTGGGACCATATAGGCCCAAACTGGACCTTAAAAATCCCCATTACACCAATCAGGACTATATAGGTCCCAACCGTACCTTTAAAACCTTAAAATACCAAGCAAGACTATATATAGGCCCAAACCAGTCCTTTAAAACCCACATTACACCAAGCGGGACCATAAAGGCCCCAATCGGACCTTTAAAACCTTAAAATACCAATAGGAACTATATAGGCCCAAACCGGACCTTAAAAACCAACATTACACCAAGCGGGACTATATAGGCCCCAACCGGACCTTTAAAACCTTAAAATACCAAGAGGGACCATATAGGCCAAAACTGGACCTTAAAAACCCACATTACACCAAACGGGACCATATAGGCCCCAACTGGACTTTAAAAACCCACATTACACCAAGCAGGACCATATAGGCCCCAACCGGTCTTTTAACAACCCACATTCCATCAAGCGGGACCATATAGGCACCAACCGGACCTTTAAAACCTTAAAATACCAAGCATAACTATATAGGCCCAAAATGGACTTTGAAAACCCACATTACACCAAAAAGGACCATATAGGCCTTAACCTGACCTTAAAAATGCACACTACACCAAGCGGGCCTATATAGGCCCCAACGAGACCTTAAAAACACACATTACACCAAGTGGACCCTACAGGACCCAACCGGACCTTAAAAACCCACATTAAACCAAGCGGGACTATATAGGCCCCAACCGGACCTTAAAAACACACATTACACCAAGGGGACCATATAGGCACCAACCTGACCATTAAAACCTTAAAATACCAAGCGGGACCATATAGGCCCAAAGTGGACCTTAAAAATCCCCATTACACCAAGCAGGACTATATATAGGCCCAAATCAGTCCTTTAAAACCCACATTACACCAAGCGGGACCATATAGGCCCCAATCGGACCTTTAAAACCTTAAAATACCAAGAGGGACCATATAGGCCAAAAACGGACCTTAAAAACCCACATTACACCAACGGGACCATATAGGCCCCAACTGGACTTTAAAAACCCACATTACACCAAGCAGGACCATATAGGCCCCAACCGGTCCTTAACAACCCACATTCCACCAAGTGGGACCATATAGGCACCAACCGGACCTTTAAAACCTTAAAATACCAAGCATACCTATTTAGGCCCAAACTGGACTTTGAAGACCCACATTACACCAAAAAGGACCATATAGGCCTTAACCTGACCTTAAAAATGCACACTACACCAAGCGGGACTATATAGGCCCCAACCGGACCTTAAAAACACACATTACACCAAGTTGACCATATAGGCTCCAACCGGACCTTTAAAATCTTAAAACACCAAGCGGGACCATATAGGCCCAAACTGGACCTTAAACCCCCCATTACACCAATCAGGACTATATAGGTCCCAACCGTACCTTTAAAAGCTTAAAATACCAAGCAGGACTATATATAGGTCCAAACCGGACCTTAAAAACCCACATTACACCAAGCAGAACCATATAGGCCCCAACCGGACTTTTAAAACCTTAAAATACCAAGCAGGACTATATAGGCCCGAACCAGACTTTAAAAACCCACATTACACAAAAAAGGACCATATAGGCCCCAACCGAACCTTAAAAACCCACACTACACCAAGCGTGACATTATAGGCCCCAACCAGGACAGTATTTACGTATAAAAAGAAACTGTAGCAGTCAACAAGAATTCAAAATACAAGCTAAAGAACTACAGGAAAGATTCATTCAAAGAGGATACACACAAAAAAGTGTTGAAGAAAGCATACCATAGGGCCTTAACACAGGATAGAAATCATCTATTGGTTGAAAATAAAAGAGACAAAAAACAACAACCTATACGATTCATCACAAACTTCTCAAGTCAATCCCGACAAATAAGATCTATATTGCAAAAACACTGGAACATCTTGAAATTAGACAGAGATCTGGATGAAGTACTTACAGAACAAAGTACAATTACATACAGAAGAGCAAAAAACCTAAAAGATCTCCTGGTACATAGCCACTATGAAGAAAAGAAAAATAAGAGGAACTGGCTAATAGAAGGCCAAAAAGGATGTAAAGCATGCAGCAAATGTAAAGCATGTCCATTTTTATTAAAAAACACAGAATTTCAAGATGCAACAGGATTAAAGAATTATAAGATAAGACACAATATAAATTGTCTAACTGAAGGCGTTATCTACCAAATAATTTGCTCATGTAATAAAAAATACACAGGCAAAACCAAAAGACAGTTAAGACGCCGTGTATTAGAACATGTCAATGATGTTTTAAATTTAAAAGATGCCCCAATAGCAAAACATGTACGTCATCATCACAACAATAATCCATACTGTTTGAAATTCATAGGTATTGACCACATACCAAAAACAGCAAGAAGAGGAGATTGGGATAAACACCTAGGGCCTCATTCTATTACCGGCCGTAGGAGATGCGGGGCCGCAAGGACCGGCCGCAAGCTATTCTGCTATTCTATCCCCCTCCGGCCGGGGATTCCGGCAGGCTTGCGGCCGGCGCCTTGCTATTCCTTGCAGCCACACGCGCCGCAGGAAAGCCTTTCATCTAAAACGGCCGCAAGAGTTTCGGCCGCAAGAAAAGCCTGGTTGCTATTCTATTGCTCCGGGAACCATCTCTGCAAGGCTAAAAGCGAGCCGCAGCTTACTTGCAGGAAAAAGGTCCCGCTAGCACCAATTAAGCACATTATAAAGCCAAAATAAAGCCATCCTGCACTCTGAGGAGACTAAAAAGTGATTGTAGGTGTTAGCAAAAATAGCACAACATTCCCCTACACTCAAATCCGTAAAAAACATATTTTTTAATTTATGTCAAAAATCCATGTAAAAAGTCCAGAGTGCTTGGAGCACCTCAGACCCGGCCACGCTGCGGCCAGAAAATAAACAGTTAATGTAAACTCGGATTTGGGCTGATGTGCAAGCTTGAGAGTGGGTTACTATTAATCCTCATGTCCCCCAATATGATCCCTAGCATTTACAGAGCTTTACAGTGCTGTCTTGAATTTATTTTAGACTTTAAAGATTTCTGAGCTTACGGCCGGTTGCAAGATATACGGCCGGCCTTAAGAGTAGATCCTTGCGGGGCCGTTTAATAGAATTGCGAGGTAACGGAACCCCCGCAAGGAATCGCAGCCTTGCGGCCATTTTACGGCCGGTAATAGAATGAGGCCCCTACTGTGTCAAGAGGCAAAATTGATATTTCAATTGGATACAAAAAAAACACAGGGTTTAAATGAAGAATTTACATATACAGCATTCATTTGAAAAAAACCTCTTATGAAAAATACCTAGATTTAATATATGAATAGGATGCAAAAGTTTAACAGAAGAATCTATATATATAGTATTCATTTGAAAGAATTACTAATAAAACAAAATACAAAATTTAAAAAAAAACAACAACTTTTGATCAAAGATAAGAAAAATTAAAAGAAGTAATTAGAATACCATCTTTATCTATAAAAGTCATTAATATAATAATAATAAATATAAAACATAAATAAAATAAATACATATAAATAAATAAGTAAATAAATAAATATCATATACAAACAAATAATGAAATATAAATAAACAATAAAGAATATAGCAAAATAAAAAATAAAAATAAGTATCCGGAATAGATAAAAAATAAATTAACATGGTATGCAAAATAATTATAATTTAAAATCAAATAATATGTTTAGCAAACAAAGTTTTAATAAAATAATACAAAGGCATACTAATGCTAGCAAGTTAAAAGTATTACTTTGAAAGTAATTTCCTTATTCAAAATCATTATACTTATTTAAATAATATAAAGATAATATAGTAAAAAAAGAAAGTCAACAGCAACATATGAAAATAAAGCATGCACAAAAACATTCAGGAACACAAAGAGTTAACTAACTGCCATAGAAACTATGGAACACAAAGAGTTAACTAATTGACATAGAAACTATAAATAGCTCCACAGAGAAGGCAGCACTGTGCCCCTGATGAGTGAGAGACTGATAGAGCCTCACGAAACGCGCGTCGGGAGATTGTGACCTAATCAGTAAGAGAGATAACAGCGCAGACCACGCCAATATAGCGTGGAGCATGATAGATACAGCTCTAAAGCTCCAGGTCCACTACTAACTTAAAAGAAAGATAGAAAGCCAATTCCTTCACCACAAAGTCTCAATATAGTAACAATAGAGTATTATACAAAAATAAGGAAATAGAAAAGCAAGAAAAAGGAAAAAGGAGTAAAAGCATAATTAAAGCAAAAAAACGGAAGAAAAAGGAGGACACAACCTCCTTCTAAAAAACAATAGACAGAAGCATTAAGGAAATATATAGTTTAAGAAACAGCATAATCAGGAGTGTATACATTTTTATAAAATAGCACAACATTAGCACTATAAATGAATAAGGTAAAGTAGTGACTGTGACAGACTAACAGTCACGAGGTAAAAGGGTAATATAAGAAGAAATAAGCACTAAGTCAAAAAGCACAAGCACTTTAAGATAAGAATTTTTGAATAACACAACTTGAATTATAATGCACTTTAAGTAATAGAATTCCGAATTAACATAAATAAACAGGATAAAAGATTAACACAAAAGAAACGCAAAGGCACTTAAAACATATACTCCAGTGAAGTGCTGTATGAATAAACAAAACTATACAACAGATAAAAGGATTATAAAACCTTATCATAATCTTATGTAAAAAAATTTAATCCTTTGTAAATTAAAATCCAGGGTACCTGATAAGGATTTGACTAGAGAAACATAACCAAAAATACACAAATACAATTGAATTGAAAAACCAAATCTTTTATTGACTTGAGCATAATAAAGTAATTAAATAAAAAAGCTGTGATCAAAGCAAAGAATATAATAACAACAAAAATAAAACTTAAATAAACCTCTAATAATTTGCTGGACGTCAAAAAAACCAAAGGATTAAACACCATGGGCCTCATTCTATTATCGGCCGCAGCCGCTGCGGGGCCGCAAGGACCGGCCGCAAGCTTTCCGGCTATTCTATTCCCCTCCGGCCGGGGATTCCGGCAGGCTTGCGGCCGGTGCCTTGCTCTCTCTTGCGGCCGCTCGCGCCGGAGGAAAGCCTTTGATCTAAAACGGCCGCAAGGAAATCGGCCGTAAGAAAAGCCTGGTTGCTATTCTATTGCTCCGGGAACCCTCTCTGCAAGGTTAAAAACGAGCCGCAGCTTACTTGCAGCAAACAGGTCCCGCTAGCACCAATTAAGCACATAAAATAGCTCAAATAAAGCCATCCTGCACTTTGCGGAGTCTATAAAGTGATATTCGGTGTTAGCAAAAATAGCAAATAATTACCCTATACTCAAATCCGTAAAATATTTTTTTTTTAATATACGTAAAATATACATGTAAAAAGTCCATAGGGCTTGGAGCACCTCAGACACGCCCACGCCGCAGCCGGAAAATAAACAGTTAATTTGAACTCGGGTTTGGGCTGATGTGCAAGCTTGAGAGTGGGTTACTTTTAATCCTCATGTCCCCCAATATGATCCCTAGCATTTACAGAGCTGTACAGTGCTGGCTTGAATTTATTTTTGAGTTTTTAGATTTCAGAGCTTACGGCCGGTTTCAAGATATGCGGCTGGCCGTAAGAGGAGATCCTTGCGGGGCCGTATAATAGAATCGCGAGTTAACAGAACCCCTGCAAGGAATCGCAGCCTTACGGCCGATAATAGAATGAGGCCCCTTGGGTTTAACATTATTTTTTTAATCGTTGCATTTTTAACAACATTTTAAATGTACAAATAAAGATTGAATTTTTTAAAATTAGTATGTGGCAATAATAATTAAAATAAAGGCTGCATAAAAGGTGTTTCTGTACAACCTTGGTTGGTTGTTCAAGGATTCCTAAATAGGATCCACAGGACAATATTTTGGTAAGCATTTAAGTAATAACACCTAGGCCTAAAAAATAAACTAAGATCATTTTTTGAGTATTATAGGCCCCAACCAGACCTTAAAAACGCACATTACACCAAGTGGGACCATACAGGCCCCAACCGGACCTTAAAAACCCACATTACACCAAGCGGGACCATATAGACCCCAATCAGACCTTGAAAAAACACACATTACACCAAGCGGGACCATATAGGCCCCAAACGGACCTTTAAAACCTTAAAATACCAAGCTGGACCATATAGGCCCAAACCAGATCTTAAAAACCCACATTACACCAAGCGGGACCATTGCGAGCCTCTCCCACCCTCTACCTCTTCCCCCTTCTACTTTATTGTCCTTTCGATGAGTGCCTTCGGAGCTCATCACGGGCCTCGCACACATTACACCAAAAAGGACAATATAGACCCCAAACCGACCTTAAAAACGCACACTACACCATGCGGGACCATATAGGCCCCAACCGGACCTTTAAAACACACATTACACCAAGCGGGACCATACAGGCACCAACCGGACCTTAAAAACCCACATTAAACCAAGCGGGACTATATAGGCCCCAACCGGACCTTAAAAACACACATTACACCAAGGGGATCATATAGGCCTTAACCTGACCTTAAAAATGCACACTACACCAAGCTGGACTATATAGGCCCCAACCAGACCTTAAAAACACACATTACACCAAGTGGTCCATACAGGCCCCAACCGGACCTTAAAAACCCACATTAAACCAAGCGGGACTATATAGGCCCCAACCGGACCTTAAAAACACACATTACACCAAGGGGACCATATAGGCTCCAACCTGACCATTATAACCTTAAAATACCAAGCGGGACCATATAGGCCCAAACTGGACCTTAAAAATCCCCATTACACCAATCAGGACTATATAGGTCCCAACCGTACTTTTAAAACCTCAAAATACCAAGCTGGACTATATATAGGCCCCAACCGGACCTTAAAAACACACATTACACCAAGTTGACCATATAGGCCCCAATCGGACCTTTAAAACCTTAAAATACCAAGAGGGACCATATAGGCCAAAACCGGACCTTAAAAACCCACATTACACCAACGGGACCATGTAGGCCCCAACTGGACTTTAAAAACCCACATTACACCAAGCAGGACCATATAGGCCCCAACCGGTCCTTAACAACCCACATTCCACCAAGTGGGACCATATAGGCACCAACCGGACCTTTAAAACCTTAAAATACCAAGCATACCTATTTAGGCCCAAACTGGACTTTGAAGACCCACATTACACCAAAAAGGACCATATAGGCCTTAACCTGACCTTAAAAATGCACACTACACCAAGCGGGACTATATAGGCCCCAACCGGACCTTAAAAACACACATTACACCAAGTTGACCATATAGGCTCCAACCGGACCTTTAAAACCTTAAAACACCAAGCGGGAGCATATAGCCCAAACTGGACCTTAAACCCCCCATTACACCAATCAGGACTATACAGGCACCAACCGGACCTTAAAAACCCACATTAAACCAAGCGGGACTATATAGGCCCCAACCGGACCTTAAAAACACACATTACACCAAGGGGATCATATAGGCCTTAACCTGACCTTAAAAATGCACACTACACCAAGCTGGACTATATAGGCCCCAACCAGACCTTAAAAACACACATTACACCAAGTGGTCCATACAGGCCCCAACCGGACCTTAAAAACCCACATTAAACCAAGCGGGACTATATAGGCCCCAACCGGACCTTAAAAACACACATTACACCAAGGGGACCATATAGGCTCCAACCTGACCATTATAACCTTAAAATACCAAGCGGGACCATATAGGCCCAAACTGGACCTTAAAAATCCCCATTACACCAATCAGGACTATATAGGTCCCAACCGTACTTTTAAAACCTCAAAATACCAAGCTGGACTATATATAGGCCCCAACCGGACCTTAAAAACACACATTACACCAAGTTGACCATATAGGCCCCAATCGGACCTTTAAAACCTTAAAATACCAAGAGGGACCATATAGGCCAAAACCGGACCTTAAAAACCCACATTACACCAACGGGACCATGTAGGCCCCAACTGGACTTTAAAAACCCACATTACACCAAGCAGGACCATATAGGCCCCAACCGGTCCTTAACAACCCACATTCCACCAAGTGGGACCATATAGGCACCAACCGGACCTTTAAAACCTTAAAATACCAAGCATACCTATTTAGGCCCAAACTGGACTTTGAAGACCCACATTACACCAAAAAGGACCATATAGGCCTTAACCTGACCTTAAAAATGCACACTACACCAAGCGGGACTATATAGGCCCCAACCGGACCTTAAAAACACACATTACACCAAGTTGACCATATAGGCTCCAACCGGACCTTTAAAACCTTAAAACACCAAGCGGGAGCATATAGCCCAAACTGGACCTTAAACCCCCCATTACACCAATCAGGACTATACAGGCCCCAACCGGACCTTTAAAAACCCACATTACAACAAGCCGGACCATATAGGCCCCAACCAGTCCTTAACAACCCACATTACACCAAGCGGGACCATATAGGCACCTACCGGACCTTTAAAACCTTAAAATACCAAGCAAAACTATATAGGCCCAAACTGGTCTTTAAAAACCCCCATTACACCAAAAAGGACAATATAGACCCCAAACCGACCTTAAAAACGCACACTACACCAAGCGGGACCATATAGGCCCCAACCGGACCTTTAAAACACACATTACACCAAGCGGGACCATACAGGCACCAACCGGACCTTAAAAACCCACATTAAACCAAGTGGGACCATATAGGCCCCAACTAGACCTTAAAAACACACATTACACCAAGTGGACCATACAGGCTCCAACCTGACCTTTAAAACCTTAAAATACCAAGTGGGACCATATAGGCCCAAACTGGACCTTAAAAATCCCCATTACACCAATCAGGACTATATAGGTCCCAACCGTACCTTTAAAACCTTAAAATACCAATAGGAACTATATAGGCCCAAACCAGTCCTTTAAAACCCACATTACACCAAGCGGGACCATAAAGGCCCCAACTGGACTTTAAAAACCCACATTACACCAAGCGGGACCATAAAGGCCCCAATCGGACCTTTAAAACCTTAAAATACCAATAGGAACTATATAGGCCCAAACCGGACCTTAAAAACCAACATTACACCAAGCGGGACTATATAGGCCCCAACCGGACCTTTAAAACCTTAAAATACCAAGAGGGACCATATAGGCCAAAACTGGACCTTAACAACCCACATTCCACCAAGCGGGACCATATAGGCACCAACCGGACCTTTAAAACCTTAAAATACCAATAGGAACTATATAGGCCCAAACTGGACTTTGAAAACCCACATTACACCAAAAAGGACCATATAGGCCTTAACCTGACCTTAAAAATGCACATTACACCAAGCAGGACCATATAGGCCCCAACCGGACCTTTAAAACACACATTACACCAAGCCGGACCATACAGGCCCCAACCGGACCTTTAAAAACCCACATTACACCAAGCCGGACCATATAGGCCCCAACCAGTCCTTAACAACCCACATTACACCAAGCGGGACCATATAGGCACCAACCGGACCTTTAAAACCTTAAAATACCAAGCAAATCTATATAGGCCCAAACTGGTCTTTAAAAACCCACATTACACCAAAAAGGACATTATAGACCCCAAACCGACCTTAAAAACGCACACTACACCAAGCGGGACCATATAGGCCCCAACCGGACCTTTAAAACACACATTACACCAAGCGGGACCATACAGGCCCCAACCGGACCTTAAAAACCCACATTAAACCAAGTGGGACTATATAGGCCCCAACCGGACCTTAAAAACACACATTACACCAAGTGGACCATATAGGCTCCAACCTGACCTTTAAAACCTTAAAATACCAAGTGGGACCATATAGGCCCAAACTGGACCTTAAAAATCCCCATTACACCAATCAGGACTATATAGGTCCCAACCGTACCTTTAAAACCTTAAAATACCAAGCGGGACTATATATAGGCCCAAACCAGTCCTTTAAAACCCACATTACACCAAGCGGGACCATATAGGCCCCAATCAGACCTTTAAAACCTTAAAATACCAATAGGAACTATATAGGCCCAAACCGGACCTTAAAAACCAACATTACACCAAGCGGGACTATATAGGCCCCAACCGGACCTTTAAAACCTTAAAATACCAAGCAGGACCATATAGGCCAAAACTGGACCTTAAAAACCCACATTACACCAAGCAGGACCATATAGGCCCCAACCGGTCCTTTAACAACCCACATTCCATCAAGCGGGACCATATAGGCACCAACCGGACCTTTAAAACCTTAAAATACCAAGCATAACTATATAGGCCCAAAATGGACTTTGAAAACCCACGTTACACCAAAAAGGACCATATAGGCCTTAACCTGACCTTAAAAATGCACACTACACCAAGCGGGACTATATAGGCCCCAACCGGACCTTAAAAACACACATTACACCAAGTTGACCATATAGGCTCCAACCGGACCTTTAAAACCTTAAAACACCAAGCGGGAGCATATAGCCCAAACTGGACCTTAAACCCCCCATTACACCAATCAGGACTATACAGGCCCCAACCGGACCTTTAAAAACCCACAATACAACAAGCCGGACCATATAGGCCCCAACCAGTCCTTAACAACCCACATTACACCAAGCGGGACCATATAGGCACCTACCGGACCTTTAAAACCTTAAAATACCAAGCAAAACTATATAGGCCCAAACTGGTCTTTAAAAACCCACATTACACCAAAAAGGACAATATAGACCCCAAACCGACCTTAAAAACGCACACTACACCAAGCGGGACCATATAGGCCCCAACCGGACCTTAAAAACACACATTACACCAAGCGGGACCATATAGGCCCACCCGTACCTTAAAAACCCACATTAAACCAAGTGGGACCATATAGGCCCCAACTAGACCTTAAAAACACACATTACACCAAGTGGACCATACAGGCTCCAACCTGACCTTTAAAACCTTAAAATACCAAGTGGGACCATATAGGCCCAAACTGGACCTTAAAAATCCCCATTACACCAATCAGGACTATATAGGTCCCAACCGTACCTTTAAAACCTTAAAATACCAATAGGAACTATATAGGCCCAAACCAGTCCTTTAAAACCCACATTACACCAAGCGGGACCATAAAGGCCCCAACTGGACTTTAAAAACCCACATTACACCAAGCGGGACCATAAAGGCCCCAATCGGACCTTTAAAACCTTAAAATACCAATAGGAACTATATAGGCCCAAACCGGACCTTAAAAACCAACATTACACCAAGCGGGACTATATAGGCCCCAACCGGACCTTTAAAACCTTAAAATACCAAGAGGGACCATATAGGCCAAAACTGGACCTTAACAACCCACATTCCACCAAGCGGGACCATATAGGCACCAACCGGACCTTTAAAACCTTAAAATACCAATAGGAACTATATAGGCCCAAACTGGACTTTGAAAACCCACATTACACCAAAAAGGACCATATAGGCCTTAACCTGACCTTAAAAATGCACATTACACCAAGCAGGACCATATAGGCCCCAACCGGACCTTTAAAACACACATTACACCAAGCCGGACCATACAGGCCCCAACCGGACCTTTAAAAACCCACATTACACCAAGCCGGACCATATAGGCCCCAACCAGTCCTTAACAACCCACATTACACCAAGCGGGACCATATAGGCACCAACCGGACCTTTAAAACCTTAAAATACCAAGCAAAACTATATAGGCCCAAACTGGTCTTTAAAAACCCACATTACACCAAAAAGGACATTATAGACCCCAAACCGACCTTAAAAACGCACACTACACCAAGCGGGACCATATAGGCCCCAACCGGACCTTTAAAACACACATTACACCAAGCGGGACCATACAGGCCCCAACCGGACCTTAAAAACCCACATTAAACCAAGCGGGACTATATAGGCCCCAACCGGACCTTAAAAACACACATTACACCAAGTGGACCATATAGGCTCCAACCTGACCTTTAAAACCTTAAAATACCAAGTGGGACCATATAGGCCCAAACTGGACCTTAAAAATCCCCATTACACCAATCAGGACTATATAGGTCCCAACCGTACCTTTAAAACCTTAAAATACCAAGCGGGACTATATATAGGCCCAAACCAGACCTTTAAAACCCACATTACACCAAGCGGGACCATATAGGCCCCAATCGGACCTTTAAAACCTTAAAATACCAATAGGAACTATATAGGCCCAAACCGGACCTTAAAAACCAACATTACACCAAGCGGGACTATATAGGCCCCAACCGGACCTTTAAAACCTTAAAATACCAAGCAGGACCATATAGGCCAAAACTGGACCTTAAAAACCCACATTACACCAAGCAGGACCATATAGGCCCCAACCGGTCCTTTAACAACCCACATTCCATCAAGCGGGACCATATAGGCACCAACCGGACCTTTAAAACCTTAAAATACCAAGCATAACTGTATAGGCCCAAAATGGACTTTGAAAACCCACGTTACACCAAAAAGGACCATATAGGCCTTAACCTGACCTTAAAAATGCACACTACACCAAGCGGGACTATATAGGCCCCAACCGGACCTTAAAAACACACATTACACCAAGTTGACCATATAGGCTCCAACCGGACCTTTAAAACCTTAAAACACCAAGCGGGAGCATATAGCCCAAACTGGACCTTAAACCCCCCATTACACCAATCAGGACTATACAGGCCCCAACCGGACCTTTAAAAACCCACAATACAACAAGCCGGACCATATAGGCCCCAACCAGTCCTTAACAACCCACATTACACCAAGCGGGACCATATAGGCACCTACCGGACCTTTAAAACCTTAAAATACCAAGCAAAACTATATAGGCCCAAACTGGTCTTTAAAAACCCACATTACACCAAAAAGGACAATATAGACCCCAAACCGACCTTAAAAACGCACACTACACCAAGCGGGACCATATAGGCCCCAACCGGACCTTTAAAACACACATTACACCAAGCGGGACCATACAGGCACCAACCGGACCTTAAAAACCCACATTAAACCAAGTGGGACCATATAGGCCCCAACTAGACCTTAAAAACACACATTACACCAAGTGGACCATACAGGCTCCAACCTGACCTTTAAAACCTTAAAATACCAAGTGGGACCATATAGGCCCAAAATGGACCTTAAAAATCCCCATTACACCAATCAGGACTATATAGGTCCCAACCGTACCTTTAAAACCTTAAAATACCAAGCAGGACTATATATAGGCCCAAACCAGTCCTTTAAAACCCACATTACACCAAGCGGGACCATAAAGGCCCCAATCGGACCTTTAAAACCTTAAAATACCAATAGGAACTATATAGGCCCAAACCGGACCTTAAAAACCAACATTACACCAAGCGGGACTATATAGGCCCCAACCGGACCTTTAAAACCTTAAAATACCAAGAGGGACCATATAGGCCAAAACTGGACCTTAAAAACCCACATTACACCAAACGGGACCATATAGGCCCCAACTGGACTTTAAAAACCCACATTACACCAAGCAGGACCATATAGGCCCCAACCGGTCTTTTAACAACCCACATTCCATCAAGCGGGACCATATAGGCACCAACCGGACCTTTAAAACCTTAAAATACCAAGCATAACTATATAGGCCCAAAATGGACTTTGAAAACCCACATTACACCAAAAAGGACCATATAGGCCTTAACCTGACCTTAAAAATGCACACTACACCAAGCGGGCCTATATAGGCCCCAACGAGACCTTAAAAACACACATTACACCAAGTGGACCCTACAGGCCCCAACCGGACCTTAAAAACCCACATTAAACCAAGCGGGACTATATAGGCCCCAACCGGACCTTAAAAACACACATTACACCAAGGGGACCATATAGGCACCAACCTGACCATTAAAACCTTAAAATACCAAGCGGGACCATATAGGCCCAAAGTGGACCTTAAAAATCCCCATTACACCAAGCAGGACTATATATAGGCCCAAATCAGTCCTTTAAAACCCACATTACACCAAGCGGGACCATATAGGCCCCAATCGGACCTTTAAAACCTTAAAATACCAAGAGGGACCATATAGGCCAAAAACGGACCTTAAAAACCCACATTACACCAACGGGACCATATAGGCCCCAACTGGACTTTAAAAACCCACATTACACCAAGCAGGACCATATAGGCCCCAACCGGTCCTTAACAACCCACATTCCACCAAGTGGGACCATATAGGCACCAACCGGACCTTTAAAACCTTAAAATACCAAGCATACCTATTTAGGCCCAAACTGGACTTTGAAGACCCACATTACACCAAAAAGGACCATATAGGCCTTAACCTGACCTTAAAAATGCACACTACACCAAGCGGGACTATATAGGCCCCAACCGGACCTTAAAAACACACATTACACCAAGTTGACCATATAGGCTCCAACCGGACCTTTAAAATCTTAAAACACCAAGCGGGACCATATAGGCCCAAACTGGACCTTAAACCCCCCATTACACCAATCAGGACTATATAGGTCCCAACCGTACCTTTAAAAGCTTAAAATACCAAGCAGGACTATATATAGGTCCAAACCGGACCTTAAAAACCCACATTACACCAAGCAGAACCATATAGGCCCCAACCGGACTTTTAAAACCTTAAAATACCAAGCAGGACTATATAGGCCCGAACCAGACTTTAAAAACCCACATTACACAAAAAAGGACCATATAGGCCCCAACCGGACCTTAAAAACCCACACTACACCAAGCGTGACATTATAGGCCCCAACCAGGACAGTATTTACGTATAAAAAGAAACTGTAGCAGTCAACAAGAATTCAAAATACAAGCTAAAGAACTACAGGAAAGATTCATTCAAAGAGGATACACACAAAAAAGTGTTGAAGAAAGCATACCATAGGGCCTTAACACAGGATAGAAATCATCTATTGGTTGAAAATAAAAGAGACAAAAAACAACAACCTATACGATTCATCACAAACTTCTCAAGTCAATCCCGACAAATAAGATCTATATTGCAAAAACACTGGAACATCTTGAAATTAGACAGAGATCTGGATGAAGTACTTACAGAACAAAGTACAATTACATACAGAAGAGCAAAAAACCTAAAAGATCTCCTGGTACATAGCCACTATGAAGAAAAGAAAAATAAGGGGAACTGGCTAATAGAAGGCCAAAAAGGATGTAAAGCATGCAGCAAATGTAAAGCATGTCCATTTTTATTAAAAACCACAGAATTTCAAGATGCAACAGGATTAAAGAATTATAAGATAAGACACAATATAAATTGTCTAACTGAAGGCGTTATCTACCAAATAATTTGCTCATGTAATAAAAAATACACAGGCAAAACCAAAAGACAGTTAAGACGCCGTGTATTAGAACATGTCAATGATGTTTTAAATTTAAAAGATGCCCCAATAGCAAAACATGTACGTCATCATCACAACAATAATCCATACTGTTTGAAATTCATAGGTATTGACCACATACCAAAAACAGCAAGAAGAGGAGATTGGGATAAACACCTAGGGCCTCATTCTATTACCGGCCGTAGGAGATGCGGGGCCGCAAGGACCGGCCGCAAGCTATTCTGCTATTCTATCCCCCTCCGGCCGGGGATTCCGGCAGGCTTGCGGCCGGCGCCTTGCTATTCCTTGCAGCCACACGCGCCGCAGGAAAGCCTTTCATCTAAAACGGCCGCAAGAGTTTCGGCCGCAAGAAAAGCCCGGTTGCTATTCTATTGCTCCGGGAACCATCTCTGCAAGGCTAAAAGCGAGCCGCAGCTTACTTGCAGGAAAAAGGTCCCGCTAGCACCAATTAAGCACATTATAAAGCCAAAATAAAGCCATCCTGCACTCTGAGGAGACTAAAAAGTGATTGTAGGTGTTAGCAAAAATAGCACAACATTCCCCTACACTCAAATCCGTAAAAAACATATTTTTTAATTTATGTCAAAAATCCATGTAAAAAGTCCAGAGTGCTTGGAGCACCTCAGACCCGGCCACGCTGCGGCCAGAAAATAAACAGTTAATGTAAACTCGGATTTGGGCTGATGTGCAAGCTTGAGAGTGGGTTACTATTAATCCTCATGTCCCCCAATATGATCCCTAGCATTTACAGAGCTTTACAGTGCTGTCTTGAATTTATTTTAGACTTTAAAGATTTCTGAGCTTACGGCCGGTTGCAAGATATACGGCCGGCCTTAAGAGTAGATACTTGCGGGGCCGTTTAATAGAATTGCGAGGTAACGGAACCCCCGCAAGGAATCGCAGCCTTGCGGCCATTTTACGGCCGGTAATAGAATGAGGCCCCTACTGTGTCAAGAGGCAAAATTGATATTTCAATTGGATACAAAAAAAACACAGGGTTTAAATGAAGAATTTACATATACAGCATTCATTTGAAAAAAACCTCTTATGAAAAATACCTAGATTTAATATATGAATAGGATGCAAAAGTTTAACAGAAGAATCTATATATATAGTATTCATTTGAAAGAATTACTAATAAAACAAAATACAAAATTTAAAAAAAAACAACAACTTTTGATCAAAGATAAGAAAAATTAAAAGAAGTAATTAGAATACCATCTTTATCTATAAAAGTCATTAATATAATAATAATAAATATAAAACATAAATAAAATAAATACATATAAATAAATAAGTAAATAAATAAATATCATATACAAACAAATAATGAAATATAAATAAACAATAAAGAATATAGCAAAATAAAAAATAAAAATAAGTATCCGGAATAGATAAAAAATAAATTAACATGGTATGCAAAATAATTATAATTTAAAATCAAATAATATGTTTAGCAAACAAAGTTTTAATAAAATAATACAAAGGCATACTAATGCTAGCAAGTTAAAAGTATTACTTTGAAAGTAATTTCCTTATTCAAAATCATTATACTTATTTAAATAATATAAAGATAATATAGTAAAAAAAGAAAGTCAACAGCAACATATGAAAATAAAGCATGCACAAAAACATTCAGGAACACAAAGAGTTAACTAACTGCCATAGAAACTATGGAACACAAAGAGTTAACTAATTGACATAGAAACTATAAATAGCTCCACAGAGAAGGCAGCACTGTGCCCCTGATGAGTGAGAGACTGATAGAGCCTCACGAAACGCGCGTCGGGAGATTGTGACCTAATCAGTAAGAGAGATAACAGCGCAGACCACGCCAATATAGCGTGGAGCATGATAGATACAGCTCTAAAGCTCCAGGTCCACTACTAACTTAAAAGAAAGATAGAAAGCCAATTCCTTCACCACAAAGTCTCAATATAGTAACAATAGAGTATTATACAAAAATAAGGAAATAGAAAAGCAAGAAAAAGGAAAAAGGAGTAAAAGCATAATTAAAGCAAAAAAACGGAAGAAAAAGGAGGACACAACCTCCTTCTAAAAAACAATAGACAGAAGCATTAAGGAAATATATAGTTTAAGAAACAGCATAATCAGGAGTGTATACATTTTTATAAAATAGCACAACATTAGCACTATAAATGAATAAGGTAAAGTAGTGACTGTGACAGACTAACAGTCACGAGGTAAAAGGGTAATATAAGAAGAAATAAGCACTAAGTCAAAAAGCACAAGCACTTTAAGATAAGAATTTTTGAATAACACAACTTGAATTATAATGCACTTTAAGTAATAGAATTCCGAATTAACATAAATAAACAGGATAAAAGATTAACACAAAAGAAACGCAAAGGCACTTAAAACATATACTCCAGTGAAGTGCTGTATGAATAAACAAAACTATACAACAGATAAAAGGATTATAAAACCTTATCATAATCTTATGTAAAAAAATTTAATCCTTTGTAAATTAAAATCCAGGGTACCTGATAAGGATTTGACTAGAGAAACATAACCAAAAATACACAAATACAATTGAATTGAAAAACCAAATCTTTTATTGACTTGAGCATAATAAAGTAATTAAATAAAAAAGCTGTGATCAAAGCAAAGAATATAATAACAACAAAAATAAAACTTAAATAAACCTCTAATAATTTGCTGGACGTCAAAAAAACCAAAGGATTAAACACCATGGGCCTCATTCTATTATCGGCCGCAGCCGCTGCGGGGCCGCAAGGACCGGCCGCAAGCTTTCCGGCTATTCTATTCCCCTCCGGCCGGGGATTCCGGCAGGCTTGCGGCCGGTGCCTTGCTCTCTCTTGCGGCCGCTCGCGCCGGAGGAAAGCCTTTGATCTAAAACGGCCGCAAGGAAATCGGCCGTAAGAAAAGCCTGGTTGCTATTCTATTGCTCCGGGAACCCTCTCTGCAAGGTTAAAAACGAGCCGCAGCTTACTTGCAGCAAACAGGTCCCGCTAGCACCAATTAAGCACATAAAATAGCTCAAATAAAGCCATCCTGCACTTTGCGGAGTCTATAAAGTGATATTCGGTGTTAGCAAAAATAGCAAATAATTACCCTATACTCAAATCCGTAAAATATTTTTTTTTTAATATACGTAAAATATACATGTAAAAAGTCCATAGGGCTTGGAGCACCTCAGACACGCCCACGCCGCAGCCGGAAAATAAACAGTTAATTTGAACTCGGGTTTGGGCTGATGTGCAAGCTTGAGAGTGGGTTACTTTTAATCCTCATGTCCCCCAATATGATCCCTAGCATTTACAGAGCTGTACAGTGCTGGCTTGAATTTATTTTTGAGTTTTTAGATTTCAGAGCTTACGGCCGGTTTCAAGATATGCGGCTGGCCGTAAGAGGAGATCCTTGCGGGGCCGTATAATAGAATCGCGAGTTAACAGAACCCCTGCAAGGAATCGCAGCCTTACGGCCGATAATAGAATGAGGCCCCTTGGGTTTAACATTATTTTTTTAATCGTTGCATTTTTAACAACATTTTAAATGTACAAATAAAGATTGAATCTTTTAAAATTAGTATGTGGCAATAATAATTAAAATAAAGGCTGCATAAAAGGTGTTTCTGTACAACCTTGGTTGGTTGTTCAAGGATTCCTAAATAGGATCCACAGGACAATATTTTGGTAAGCATTTAAGTAATAACACCTAGGCCTAAAAAATAAACTAAGATCATTTTTTGAGTATTATAGGCCCCAACCAGACCTTAAAAACGCACATTACACCAAGTGGGACCATACAGGCCCCAACCGGACCTTAAAAACCCACATTACACCAAGCGGGACCATATAGACCCCAATCAGACCTTGAAAAAACACACATTACACCAAGCGGGACCATATAGGCCCCAAACGGACCTTTAAAACCTTAAAATACCAAGCTGGACCATATAGGCCCAAACCAGATCTTAAAAACCCACATTACACCAAGCGGGACCATTGCGAGCCTCTCCCACCCTCTACCTCTTCCCCCTTCTACTTTATTGTCCTTTCGATGAGTGCCTTCGGAGCTCATCACGGGCCTCGCACACATTACACCAAAAAGGACAATATAGACCCCAAACCGACCTTAAAAACGCACACTACACCAAGCGGGACCATATAGGCCCCAACCGGACCTTTAAAACACACATTACACCAAGCGGGACCATACAGGCACCAACCGGACCTTAAAAACCCACATTAAACCAAGTGGGACCATATAGGCCCCAACTAGACCTTAAAAACACACATTACACCAAGTGGACCATACAGGCTCCAACCTGACCTTTAAAACCTTAAAATACCAAGTGGGACCATATAGGCCCAAACTGGACCTTAAAAATCCCCATTACACCAATCAGGACTATATAGGTCCCAACCGTACCTTTAAAACCTTAAAATACCAAGCAGGACTATATATAGGCCCAAACCAGTCCTTTAAAACCCACATTACACCAAGCGGGACCATAAAGGCCCCAATCGGACCTTTAAAACCTTAAAATACCAATAGGAACTATATAGGCCCAAACCGGACCTTAAAAACCAACATTACACCAAGCGGGACTATATAGGCCCCAACCGGACCTTTAAAACCTTAAAATACCAAGAGGGACCATATAGGCCAAAACTGGACCTTAAAAACCCACATTACACCAAACGGGACCATATAGGCCCCAACTGGACTTTAAAAACCCACATTACACCAAGCAGGACCATATAGGCCCCAACCGGTCTTTTAACAACCCACATTCCATCAAGCGGGACCATATAGGCACCAACCGGACCTTTAAAACCTTAAAATACCAAGCATAACTATATAGGCCCAAAATGGACTTTGAAAACGCACATTACACCAAAAAGGACCATATAGGCCTTAACCTGACCTTAAAAATGCACACTACACCAAGCGGGCCTATATAGGCCCCAACGAGACCTTAAAAACACACATTACACCAAGTGGATCCTACAGGCCCCAACCGGACCTTAAAAACCCACATTAAACCAAGCGGGACTATATAGGCCCCAACCGGACCTTAAAAACACACATTACACCAAGGGGACCATATAGGCACCAACCTGACCATTAAAACCTTAAAATACCAAGCGGGACCATATAGGCCCAAACTGGACCTTAAAAATCCCCATTACACCAAGCAGGACTATATATAGGCCCAAATCAGTCCTTTAAAACCCACATTACACCAAGCGGGACCATATAGGCCCCAATCGGACCTTTAAAACCTTAAAATACCAAGAGGGACCATATAGGCCAAAAACGGACCTTAAAAACCCACATTACACCAACGGGACCATATAGGCCCCAACTGGACTTTAAAAACCCACATTACACCAAGCAGGACCATATAGGCCCCAACCGGTCCTTAACAACCCACATTCCACCAAGTGGGACCATATAGGCACCAACCGGACCTTTAAAACCTTAAAATACCAAGCATACCTATTTAGGCCCAAACTGGACTTTGAAGACCCACATTACACCAAAAAGGACCATATAGGCCTTAACCTGACCTTAAAAATGCACACTACACCAAGCGGGACTATATAGGCCCCAACCGGACCTTAAAAACACACATTACACCAAGTTGACCATATAGGCTCCAACCGGACCTTTAAAATCTTAAAACACCAAGCGGGACCATATAGGCCCAAACTGGACCTTAAACCCCCCATTACACCAATCAGGACTATATAGGTCCCAACCGTACCTTTAAAAGCTTAAAATACCAAGCAGGACTATATATAGGTCCAAACCGGACCTTAAAAACCCACATTACACCAAGCAGAACCATATAGGCCCCAACCGGACTTTTAAAACCTTAAAATACCAAGCAGGACTATATAGGCCCGAACCAGACTTTAAAAACCCACATTACACAAAAAAGGACCATATAGGCCCCAACCGAACCTTAAAAACCCACACTACACCAAGCGTGACATTATAGGCCCCAACCAGGACAGTATTTACGTATAAAAAGAAACTGTAGCAGTCAACAAGAATTCAAAATACAAGCTAAAGAACTACAGGAAAGATTCATTCAAAGAGGATACACACAAAAAAGTGTTGAAGAAAGCATACCATAGGGCCTTAACACAGGATAGAAATCATCTATTGGTTGAAAATAAAAGAGACAAAAAACAACAACCTATACGATTCATCACAAACTTCTCAAGTCAATCCCGACAAATAAGATCTATATTGCAAAAACACTGGAACATCTTGAAATTAGACAGAGATCTGGATGAAGTACTTACAGAACAAAGTACAATTACATACAGAAGAGCAAAAAACCTAAAAGATCTCCTGGTACATAGCCACTATGAAGAAAAGAAAAATAAGAGGAACTGGCTAATAGAAGGCCAAAAAGGATGTAAAGCATGCAGCAAATATAAAGCATGTCCATTTTTATTAAAAACCACAGAATTTCAAGATGCAACAGGATTAAAGAATTATAAGATAAGACACAATATAAATTGTCTAACTGAAGGCGTTATCTACCAAATAATTTGCTCATGTAATAAAAAATACACAGGCAAAACCAAAAGACAGTTAAGACGCCGTGTATTAGAACATGTCAATGATGTTTTAAATTTAAAAGATGCCCCAATAGCAAAACATGTACGTCATCATCACAACAATAATCCATACTGTTTGAAATTCATAGGTATTGACCACATACCAAAAACAGCAAGAAGAGGAGATTGGGATAAACACCTAGGGCCTCATTCTATTACCGGCCGTAGGAGATGCGGGGCCGCAAGGACCGGCCGCAAGCTATTCTGCTATTCTATCCCCCTCCGGCCGGGGATTCCGGCAGGCTTGCGGCCGGCGCCTTGCTATTCCTTGCAGCCACACGCGCCGCAGGAAAGCCTTTCATCTAAAACGGCCGCAAGAGTTTCGGCCGCAAGAAAAGCCCGGTTGCTATTCTATTGCTCCGGGAACCATCTCTGCAAGGCTAAAAGCGAGCCGCAGCTTACTTGCAGGAAAAAGGTCCCGCTAGCACCAATTAAGCACATTATAAAGCCAAAATAAAGCCATCCTGCACTCTGAGGAGACTAAAAAGTGATTGTAGGTGTTAGCAAAAATAGCACAACATTCCCCTACACTCAAATCCATAAAAAACATATTTTTTAATTTATGTCAAAAATCCATGTAAAAAGTCCAGAGTGCTTGGAGCACCTCAGACCCGGCCACGCTGCGGCCGGAAAATAAACAGTTAATGTAAACTCGGATTTGGGCTGATGTGCAAGCTTGAGAGTGGGTTACTATTAATCCTCATGTCCCCCAATATGATCCCTAGCATTTACAGAGCTTTACAGTGCTGTCTTGAATTTATTTTAGACTTTAAAGATTTCTGAGCTTACGGCCGGTTGCAAGATATACGGCCGGCCTTAAGAGTAGATCCTTGCGGGGCCGTTTAATAGAATTGCGAGGTAACGGAACCCCCGCAAGGAATCGCAGCCTTGCGGCCATTTTACGGCCGGTAATAGAATGAGGCCCCTACTGTGTCAAGAGGCAAAATTGATATTTCAATTGGATACAAAAAAAACACAGGGTTTAAATGAAGAATTTACATATACAGCATTAATTTGAAAAAAACCTCTTATGAAAAATACCTAGATTTAATATATGAATAGGATGCAAAAGTTTAACAGAAGAATCTATATATATAGTATTCATTTGAAAGAATTACTAATAAAACAAAATACAACATTTAAAAAAAAACAACAACTTTTGATCAAAGATAAGAAAAATTAAAAGAAGTAATTAGAATACCATCTTTATCTATAAAAGTCATTAATATAATAATAATAAATATAAAACATAAATAAAATAAATACATATAAATAAATAAGTAAATAAATAAATATCATATACAAACAAATAATGAAATATAAATAAACAATAAAGAATATAGCAAAATAAAAAATAAAAATAAGTATCCGGAATAGATAAAAAATAAATTAACATGGTATGCAAAATAATTATAATATAAAATCAAATAATATGTTTAGCAAACAAAGTTTTAATAAAATAATACAAAGGCATACTAATGCTAGCAAGTTAAAAGTATTACTTTGAAAGTAATTTCCTTATTCAAAATCATTATACTTATTTAAATAATATAAAGATAATATAGTAAAAAAAGAAAGTCAACAGCAACATATGAAAATAAAGCATGCACAAAAACATTCAGGAACACAAAGAGTTAACTAACTGCCATAGAAACTATGGAACACAAAGAGTTAACTAATTGACATAGAAACTATAAATAGCTCCACAGAGAAGGCAGCACTGTGCCCCTGATGAGTGAGAGACTGATAGAGCCTCACGAAACGCGCGTCGGGAGATTGTGACCTAATCAGTAAGAGAGATAACAGCGCAGACCACGCCAATATAGCGTGGAGCATGATAGATACAGCTCTAAAGCTCCAGGTCCACTACTAACTTAAAAGAAAGATAGAAAGCCAATTCCTTCACCACAAAGTCTCAATATAGTAACAATAGAGTATTATACAAAAATAAGGAAATAGAAAAGCAAGAAAAAGGAAAAAGGAGTAAAAGCATAATTAAAGCAAAAAAACGGAAGAAAAAGGAGGACACAACCTCCTTCTAAAAAACAATAGACAGAAGCATTAAGGAAATATATAGTTTAAGAAACAGCATAATCAGGAGTGTATACATTTTTAAAAAATAGCACAACATTAGCACTATAAATGAATAAGGTAAAGTAGTGACTGTGACAGACTAACAGTCACGAGGTAAAAGGGTAATATAAGAAGAAATAAGCACTAAGTCAAAAAGCACAAGCACTTTAAGATAAGAATTTTTGAATAACACAACTTGAATTATAATGCACTTTAAGTAATAGAATTCCGAATTAACATAAATAAACAGGATAAAAGATTAACACAAAAGAAACGCAAAGGCACTTAAAACATATACTCCAGTGAAGTGCTGTATGAATAAACAAAACTATACAACAGATAAAAGGATTATAAAACCTTATCATAATCTTATGTAAAAAAATTTAATCCTTTGTAAATTAAAATCCAGGGTACCTGATAAGGATTTGACTAGAGAAACATAACCAAAAATACACAAATACAATTGAATTGAAAAACCAAATCTTTTATTGACTTGAGCATAATAAAGTAATTAAATAAAAAAGCTGTGATCAAAGCAAAGAATATAATAACAACAAAAATAAAACTTAAATAAACCTCTAATAATTTGCTGGACGTCAAAAAAACCAAAGGATTAAACACCATGGGCCTCATTCTATTATCGGCCGCAGCCGCTGCGGGGCCGCAAGGACCGGCCGCAAGCTTTCCGGCTATTCTAATCCCCTCCGGCCGGGGATTCCGGCAGGCTTGCGGCCGGTGCCTTGCTCTCTCTTGCGGCCGCTCGCGCCGGAGGAAAGCCTTTGATCTAAAACGGCCGCAAGGAAATCGGCCGTAAGAAAAGCCTGGTTGCTATTCTATTGCTCCGGGAACCCTCTCTGCAAGGTTAAAAACGAGCCGCAGCTTACTTGCAGCAAACAGGTCCCGCTAGCACCAATTAAGCACATAAAATAGCTCAAATAAAGCCATCCTGCACTTTGCGGAGTCTATAAAGTGATATTCGGTGTTAGCAAAAATAGCAAATAATTACCCTATACTCAAATCCGTAAAATATTTTTTTTTTAATATACGTAAAATATACATGTAAAAAGTCCATAGGGCTTGGAGCACCTCAGACACGCCCACGCCGCAGCCGGAAAATAAACAGTTAATTTGAACTCGGGTTTGGGCTGATGTGCAAGCTTGAGAGTGGGTTACTTTTAATCCTCATGTCCCCCAATATGATCCCTAGCATTTACAGAGCTGTACAGTGCTGGCTTGAATTTATTTTTGAGTTTTTAGATTTCAGAGCTTACGGCCGGTTTCAAGATATGCGGCTGGCCGTAAGAGGAGATCCTTGCGGGGCCGTATAATAGAATCGCGAGTTAACAGAACCCCTGCAAGGAATCGCAGCCTTACGGCCGATAATAGAATGAGGCCCCTTGGGTTTAACATTATTTTTTTAATCGTTGCATTTTTAACAACATTTTAAATGTACAAATAAAGATTGAATTTTTTAAAATTAGTATGTGGCAATAATAATTAAAATAAAGGCTGCATAAAAGGTGTTTCTGTACAACCTTGGTTGGTTGTTCAAGGATTCCTAAATAGGATCCACAGGACAATATTTTGGTAAGCATTTAAGTAATAACACCTAGGCCTAAAAAATAAACTAAGATCATTTTTTGAGTATTATAGGCCCCAACCAGACCTTAAAAACGCACATTACACCAAGTGGGACCATACAGGCCCCAACCGGACCTTAAAAACCCACATTACACCAAGCGGGACCATATAGACCCCAATCAGACCTTGAAAAAACACACATTACACCAAGCGGGACCATATAGGCCCCAAACGGACCTTTAAAACCTTAAAATACCAAGCTGGACCATATAGGCCCAAACCAGATCTTAAAAACCCACATTACACCAAGCGGGACCATTGCGAGCCTCTCCCACCCTCTACCTCTTCCCCCTTCTACTTTATTGTCCTTTCGATGAGTGCCTTCGGAGCTCATCACGGGCCTCGCAATGAGCGCCTTTGGTGCTCCTTGTGAGCCTCCCCCCCCCCTCTACTTTACTGGCCATGCGATGAGCGCCTTCAATGAGCCCCCCCTCTCCCTCCCCTATGTCTCTTCCCCCTCTCCTCTGTGTCTCTTCCCCCCTCCTCTCCCTCCCATGTGTCTCTCCCCCCTCCCCTGTGCCTCTGCCCCCTCCCTCCCTTGTGTTTCCTTCCCCCATCTCCCTCCTCTGTGTTTCTTCCCCCTCTCCCCCTCCTCTGTGCCTCTCCCCCCTCCTCTCTGCCCCCTGTGTCTCTTCCCCTTCCCTCCCCTGTGTTTTCTTCCCCCATTTCCCTCCCCTGTGTCTCTTCCTTCCTCTGTTTCTCTCCCCCCTCTCCCTCAGCTATAGGAATACCATTTAGTGTACAAGAGAAGCCCCCATCATCGAGAGTACAGAAACATATAATACATGCACATGATATATATATATATGAATATATAAGAATTGGGGTGTTGCTGGTGGTGTAGTCAACTAGGGCTCTCTGCTTCCACAACTATTGATCTGAGTTCTAATCCAAGTCAGTTCCACTGGAGAAGGAACTGACAACCCACTCCAGTATCACTGCCTGTGCAAACTTACTTGGTTGATGAGATTGGGTAGAATCACCACAGGGGGATCAGTCAGTAAAAAGAATGGGAACAGAGTGGGGGAGTGTTTGAGATAATTGGCTATATAAAGCCTTCCTGATGTCAGATCATAAATCAGTCTCTATAGGCATGGGGGCGGTCAGAGAGGATGTTCATAGCAACCAAGACAACCTACAGCACTTATTGGTTGATGCTACCTGTCAGGAAAATTGATACATTTCATTGAACACTAAATTTGTATATACTGAAGTTGAGCATTACAGCCTGACACTCACACTGTAATAAGATCATATATCTGCAGCACTAGAGAGAGACACCGGGGAAGGCACACAAAGGGTTAATTTAAAGTGATAGATGCATATTTTTCACAAAATCATATGAAAGAAGACATTTAAGCTGATATACAGATATAATTAAATTGTTTTAGCGATATAAATGTAAAATACAATATTAAAGTGATTGATCATTTTTTTGGGGGGGCACCTGCCATTTGCCTCTATGCACCAGCCGCCCCTGCACAACGCACATGACGGCGAACACAGTAACACACACAAACAACTCCAGGCTTTTTTTTTAGTTGCAAAAAAGGGTAATATAAGAAGAAATAAGCACTAAGTCAAAAAGCACAAGCACTTTAAGATAAGAATTTTTGAATAACACAACTTGAATTATAATGCACTTTAAGTAATAGAATTCCGAATTAACATAAATAAACAGGATAAAAGATTAACACAAAAGAAACGCAAAGGCACTTAAAACATATACTCCAGTGAAGTGCTGTATGAATAAACAAAACTATACAACAGATAAAAGGATTATAAAACCTTATCATAATCTTATGTAAAAAAATTTAATCCTTTGTAAATTAAAATCCAGGGTACCTGATAAGGATTTGACTAAGGAAACATAACCAAAAATACACAAATACAATTGAATTGAAAAACCAAATCTTTTATTGACTTGAGCATAATAAAGTAATTAAATAAAAAAGCTGTGATCAAAGCAAAGAATATAATAACAACAAAAATAAAACTTAAATAAACCTCTAATAATTTGCTGGACGTCAAAAAAACCAAAGGATTAAACACCATGGGCCTCATTCTATTATCGGCCGCAGCCGCTGCGGGGCCGCAAGGACCGGCTGCAAGCTTTCCGGCTAAACAACTCCAGGCTTTTTTTTTAGTTGCATATTTGTAAATTTGAGACTGCTGTGCCATTAATTCTAATGTGTTTCCATGCCTTCCTGTGCTTTTAAAATACAGTATTGTGTGTCCTATTTAGTACTCGTAATATTTTTGACAGAAACATGATCCTTTTTTCATGTGCGGGTCAGACTTTATTTATGCGCTAGAGCTACGGGTCTAATAGAATATCGATTTTGTGTAACTTGAATTCGTTGGAGCTCAAAATTTTGATTTCTAAGGCCAGTTTTGCAAATTTGTAGGCGGAGAGCTCGTAATTGGATTGCAAGTAGCTTATAGAATCAATATAAAGAGCAGTTTTCAATAGAATGGGGCCCGTATTCAGTAGCACTGTACAGGGGTTGAGTACAAGGCATAAACAATTTTAACATTGCATAATAAGCTAAAAATCAAACATACATTGTGCTTTCCTTAAAGCACCTAAAAAGATTGAAAACTCACAAACTTACGGATATGGTATAGGAGAGTGATTGATGTACATATTAAGGTGGACGGTAATAACCTTATATAAAATGATGTGTTCTAAGTGAGGTTTTGATGGTTTTGTGGCAAGGAGTACCAAAAAAAATTGCCCAGCACAAGAAAAGTCCAGAAGGCTGGAGTGAGAGGAAGTGATAGGAGAGGAGGAAAGAAGAAGGTTATTAGCAGAGTGAAGAGGGTGGTTCTGGGAGTATTTTGATACTAGAGCAGAGATATAATTGAGTGCACTGTTGTTGAGGGCTTTACAGTGGGAGAAAAAAGTATTTGATCCCCTGCTGATTTTGAACCTTTTTCTACTGACAAAGAAATGACCAGTCTATAATTTTAATGGTAGGTGTATTTTAACAGTGAGAGACAGAATAACAAATGGAAGAACAAGAAAAATGCATGTCAAAAAAGTTATAAATTGATTTGC
Source organism: Discoglossus pictus (assembly GCA_027410445.1). NCBI lineage: Eukaryota > Metazoa > Chordata > Amphibia > Anura > Alytidae > Discoglossus > Discoglossus pictus. The sequence continues at coordinate 125,709,154 of CM050167.1, read as the reverse complement.
AGATCAGTGAGGGAATAAGTATTTGATCCCCTATCAATCAGCAACATTTCTGGCTCCCAGGTGTCTTTTATACAGGTAACAAGCTGAGATTAGGAACACTCTCTTAAAGGGAGTGCTCCTAATCTCAGCTTTTTACCTGTATAAAAGACACCTGTCCACAGAAGCAATCAATCAGATTCCAAACTCTCCACCATGGCCAAGACCAAAGAGCTGTCCAAGGATGTCAGGGACAAGATTGTAGACCTACACAAGGCTGGAATGGGCTACAAGACCATCGCCAAGCAGCTTTGTGAGAAGGTGACAACAGTTGGTGCGATTATTCGCAAATGGAGGAAACACAAAATAACTGTCAGTCTCCCTCGGTCTGATGCTCCATGCAAGATCTCACCTCATGGAGTTTCAATGATCATGAGAATGGTGAGGAATCAGCCCAGAACTACATGGGAGGATCTTGTTAATGATCTCAAGGCAGCTGGGACCATAGTCATCAAGAAAACAATTGGTAACACACTACACTGTGCAGGACTGAAATCCTGCAGCGCCCACAAGGCCCCCCCGCTCAAGAAAGCACATGTACAGGCCCGTCTGTAGTTTGCCAATGAACATCTGAATGATTCAGAGGAGAGCTGGATGACAGTGTTGTGGTCAGATGAGACCAAAATCGAGCTCAACTCATCTCGCCTTGTTTGGAGGAGCAGGAATGCTGCCTATGACCCCAAGAACACCATCCTCACCGTCAAACATGGAGGTGGATACATTATGCGTTATGCGCATCAAAGGGACGATGGATGGAGCCATGTACCGTCAAATCTTGGGTGAAAACCTCCTTCCCTCAGCCAGGGCATTGAAAATGGGTCGTGGATGGGTATTCTAGCATGACAATGACACAACACACACAGGCAAGACAACAAAGAGTGGCTCAAGAAGAAGCACATTAAGGTCCTGGAGTGGCCTAGTCAGTCTCCAGACCTTAATCCCATAGAAAATCTGTGGAGGGAGCTGAAGGTTCGAGTTGCCAAACATCAGTCTCAAAACCTTAATGACTTGGAGAGGATCTACAAAGAGGAGTGGGACAAAATCCCTCCTGAGGTGTGTGCAAACCTGGTGGCCAACTACAAGAAATGTTTGACCTCTGTGATTGTCAACAAGGGTTTTCCCCTATTGACCTGCAAATCAATTTATAACTTTTTTGACACACGTTTTTCTTGTATTTTTTTGTTATTCTGTCTCTCACTGTTAAAATACACCTACCATCAAAAATTATAGACTGATCATTTCTTTGTCAAAAAAAAAAATCAGCAGGGGATCAAATACTTTTTCCCCCACTGTATATGTTTGGGTCATAATTTAAAATGTTATTCTGGAGGCTATGGGAGGCCAGTGGAGTGTTTGACAGAGAGATGCTGCAAACACTGATCGTTGACTATGGGTGATGAGTCTAGTGGAGGTGTTTACTATGTACACAATCATACAGATTATACTACTGCTTATTAGCTAGCAAAACAAACCTCAACAGCAGTTAAACATTTGAATATTTTGTTTCTGCCGTGAGACCTTCATTTGATACAAGAAAGCACACTGTGACACATTATCAAATTACATTTTCAGGTGCAACAAAGAAATACCGTATTGGTCCGAATATAAGCCGCACCTTTTTTCCGATTTTTGAGTTTGCGAGTTACGTATGCGGCTTATATATCGCGAACGTAAAATTACTGCCGATTTATGAGCTTGCAAATTACTTATGTGGCTTATATATCGCAAACTTAAAACGACTGCTGATTTGCGCAATTGCGAGTTAAGGGTGCCTATTTACGTGCTTGAGACTGCGGTATTGTAGCAGTTGAATAGTGATTTACGGTTTTAGTGATTCTAACATCCTGTAAGGCCTGTAACCTTCAAAAAAAGTTACAGTACCAATTAGAAAGTCTGTTTCTTGCAATGGCTGATCACTTGTAGAGAGTCTTTTTCTCTCCGATTTTAAGGGTGCGGCTTATATTTGAGTACTATCTTTTTTCTATTTTTTCCCCTTGAATTTTACAGGTGCAGCTTATATTCGGGTGCGGCTTATATTTGGACCAATACGGTAACTATTTCCAAGTCACTTTAATAAATACATTATTCTGGCAGAGGTATATCCACAAATTCTTACCCAGCTCACAAGGACTGAAAGCATCAACATTTAATGTATATGGCTGTGATAAAATAATATTGAATGTAAGCCCCTAATGTAATGCTGAGAAGGACAAACCATATTTTCAAAGGAAATCCCCCCTGAATTTTCATCATTTTAATGAAAGCCCTACAATACAGTCTCAAGTTCCAGCTTCTATCTCTTTTTCCTTCTGCTGTTTCCTCTTATAGGGCTCTATCGCATAGCTCCCGTAGAAATACCCATGTATAAATATTCCATGTATGGAGCAACAGTACTATAAACTTACATCCGCAGTAAATATTTAAGTGTAAATCCTTATGAGTGATCGCATTGAAAGAGCAAATCAGAGAATATATTTTAAATTTACAATGTCTTTGGCCAATCAAAAATGGGGCAGTAGCGTTTTCTGATTGGTTATTGAGTAAAAAATTCAGAGTTAGGTAATTCAAATACTCAATTCTGAAATATGAGTAATACATATATTACACGAAAAAACAAAAAAAAAAAAAACAACTCTTAATTTTGGTGCAAGTATCCTCATGTTTCGTTACGGGTTGAGACTGTGTAATAATACGTACACTATTACTGTATGTTATTCATATCTATAACAAGATCAACAATTCCTTTACATATTGTTCATTGAAACTTTTTTTTAAATATAGCTTTTATTATGCGATCCATTGAAAAAGAAAGAGCAAACAAAACCCAAAACGATGTTCAAAACATACAATCGCAGTGGAACTACCACCAGCCAGACTCAGAGGCAAATATGCTAAATAAGGATCCTATGACCACTTTATCAGAATCCAATACTTTTGGTATATCTCAATTCTCTTAGTTCTCATAATTCTCTTAGTTATGTTGTGTAAGATGGTATAGGTGTCTCTTAATCATTCTTATTCACTGTTATCCTAGTATAACATGAAGCAAATTAAGAGCAAAATTAGAGCTGGAAATCCACAAGTCATTCACGGATTCTTATTAGAATATGTTTCCTTTATTACCCTTCTCTTCAAAAAATGTATTCGTAATAGTATTTGTCACGGTGCAAGTATATATTGATGTATAATCACTTTCTTAAACAACCAGTTGAGGTATCATTATCATAGATCTTATAAATTGAATTTCCTCTATAATTGTCAATGCCCTTATAATAGTTCTATTGAGGCTACGGACACTTGCACTGGTCGGACTGTAACACTTACTACTTTGTGCCCTAGGTACTGCCCTACTCGCTCGAATAGATCAAGAACAGTGGGTGGGTGCTGTACATTTTCCTGCAAAGTATGACTGAATACAACAATGTCTTCCAGATATGCAGACGCAAAGCTCTTCTCACACATGCAGTAGGTGATCAACAAGCCAATGTTAGGTGCCATGGGAGTCCATTATTTTGTAACTTGCCAACATATTCCGTAGCGCTAGATTATTATTGTTGTTGTTGTTAATGTGTCTCCCACCCCAAGGCACAAGAGGTGGGGTGAGGTCAGATGGTTCCCCAGGTGTTGAAGGTAGGTCCCAGGAGATACCCACGATAATAGTGGGTAGCGGGGTAAAGGCGGAGAAAAGGGAAAAAAAATGCATTAATTTTTATTATAATTTAACACTTTCCCTGTCATAATAGGGGGTTTATATAGTTAGATATATAGGAATATGGGAGATTCTGCTCTGACTGGCTAGTTCATTCCTTCAGTTGTTTACATGCAAGGACCTCTGAAATGACAATATCATAGCTATGTATCAGTTACGCTTATGTACATGTTAGGTCTATTATAAGCTATTTTGTTTATAACAAACCCCCCACAGATATGTATCAGTAGGCTCTTACACAAACCACCATAGCCATGTAATAGCTATTTAATTCTTCTGTATAAACTTGTGCATGCTACATTTCTGTGTTACAACTCTTTTTAACAGAGCCATGTAATCAAGCTCACAGTCCATGAGAAAGACAGAACTCTACTGTGTGTCTGTTCTACAGAATGTATCACTTTGCAAAATGACTGTAACACAATCTAACACTGCATCATTTTTCAGAAGATAAGTGTCCCGCTTTGTAACTTGAAATGTTGGCAGGCACGCCTCCATGTAAGCTAAATTTAATTTAAAATGTACATTGAAGTATTAATAAATATGCTACCCAAATTAATTATCACAAGTTTTATATCATATAGAAATCGTATCAATAATATTTATTCAGTGCACATATTAGTAAGAGCAGCATTGTCAGTCCTTTTTGTTACACCTAACCCATGTTTAAATAGTATAGATACAAAAAAGGACAACACCAGAATTCAAAATTCTCTCACACCCATCATTTATCATGTTTTGTACTGTAATTATTAGCAACCTCGCCTTGTCCTAATTAAAGACTGGATAGCTTTCTGTCATTTAGATTTGATTAATATACGTCCTTCTAAATTGTGAAACTTATTATACATTCATATCTCCTGAAGATCAGTATCATAAACACGAACAAATTAATATCCCATGTAATTAATTCTTATTTGTTACCACAAATCCACCTTTGGTCCTTTTTTTTAAAAGTACTACTACACTAAAGACGTAGCATCAAAAAGTATACAACAACACATTTATGTTTATACTATAGAACTTTTAGCAGAGTGAAGAATATATATACAATATGATATTTGAAAAGCCTATGCTTGATTATGACAAATAATTTTTTTTGAAAGTAAACACATTTTTTTTCATTTATTAACTATAATATGCAGTGGGAGCCACCATTTTTTTTATCTCTGCTGATCTGGGTTTGGTGGATGAGAGGAGACATTACATGTAATATTTAGAAATATTCTGTGGAAGCAAGACAATCTATGGATGTCTACAGTTGATGGAGATGTAACATTGCCAAACATAGTATTGATGTAATATTCTTAGGACATGGTCTTAAGATCTCAAGTACGTCATACCACCTGACAATCCTCCACATGGCAACCAGGTAGGTTAAAATGCTTTAAATGTTAATTTTATTTATTATGACTATTAGACCTTTTTTTTCCAGATGATATACCTTAAAGAAACACATAAGTCCATTTCGTTTTCAAGTATTTATTCTCAGCAGATATGTTTAGACATGGAAAATAGCAGTGATTAAAAATACCTCATACTTTCTCAATAATTGCTTTTCCCTGTCAGATGTTAAAAAATTCTAAATCTTGGCAGATTGACAGAAAAAATGTTGCACAATGTGTTAAAAGTTTAAAAACAGGAATTAAACAGAGTGACACCCAATAGATACACAACCACATATACTCTCACGCAAAATAAACATTGAGTCACACAAAACTAGGCCCCTTTTTGTTCCTACATGAAAACATGAAAACTCCAGATTTCTCTTAAATACAAACTCTCCAGTCAAGAACATCCTAGTAAGCTGTAGTAGGTGCAGAACTTGCTTTTTGACTTTTCATTGGAGCCCCAAGGTCAGAAGATAGTTCCTAAGCACAGAGGGAGAGGTATGTGACTTACTCAGACAATTAGCTCTGTAGTCTGATGATGTTGAGACAAGTGCTTGTTTACCAGTGGATTCACAAGTTTGGTTATATGCATGTTCACATTTTCAGGCCAATGAACCAGATTTTGGTCCTGTATACATTTGCATTTTTAAGACCAGAAGTCAATTCACATAGTTACATTGTAATTGAGGTTGAAAAAATACTTTTAGTTCATCAAATTAAACCTTTCTAGAGCTCCTCAAAAATGTATTACAGATGGTAAATTTAGTTGAGTTAGAAATCTCCAGGCACAGAATATTATGGGTTCTTTGTTAGCAAGATTTGTTAAGGAAATGAGAACATGGGGCTCTATTCTATTGCTCAATTTGTAAATGTATACACACTTAAAATAACTCTTAATATTACCACATATACTATTAGCTCCTCACAATCCGATTACAAGTTACCCCCCCCCACAATCACTATGGGCCAGTGAAACCTGCAAAACCAGTGTTAGAACTCTAGTGGTTTTAACACAGCTCGAATATTATGAGTACTAAATAATTAAAGTTACAGAAAATCGATCCTTAGACCCGTAGTGCTAGCTCACAAATAAACCTGCAGTTGAAAAATTATTACGAGTACTAAATAGGACTCACAAGACATTTTTCAAACACTTATTAAAGCTGTAACAGCTATTAAACACACAACAAATGTTTTTAACTGTTATTTCTGAGAAATATCGATCCTGGGACTCAAGGTGTTAATATTTATCATGAAACCCACATGGACTAAAACAGATGAACTAATGCATTTTATATAGTTGCTTGGTTGTGAGCTTGATTGGCAAATATTACTGATGTCATGATGACGGTTTCATTTACTATTGGCTGTGTCTAAGAAGTAAATTACTGGCTTGTTTAAATATTGTCAGGGTTTATGAGTTTAGGGTTAACGAGGTAAGTTGCAAGCTTGAGTCAATAGAATACATCTAAACTTTTATAGAGAAAAAACACCTGCACCAAAAAATACGGGCTAGAGGCATTTGCGAGCTTCTCATAGAATAGGGCTCATAGACAATCCAAACAACAATATCCACACTAAACATATTGGCCATTATTACATTAGAGCTGGGTTTCAATTCGTACAAAAGCAAATGCGCCTTGTAGCGTGATTTGCGAACTACAAATCGAGTTCCGTTTGACTTGCGTAATTTCGGGCTCATTGGCAGAGATTTGGCTCTGAGAAGTGTAACGTAGTAAGTCGCGGATAAGAATTCTTTGCGTGTAAGCTCGTATCTCGCAAAATCGCTAAGTGGACACAAATTCCCCAGCAAAAGGTTGTATGTACTACGCACAGACAATTTATAGTGTAAAAGTGACAGATTGCACAATAACCCCCCTCCCCCCACTAAAGGAAATGTGTTATACAACCAATTAGTTGTTACATTTTGGAATGCTCATGCACACGCAAAATGAAAAGCCATGCTGCAACTTACATAAAGCAATTAAAGACACACTACCTGATTAAATAAAAATACAAAAACATCAAAATGATGCCATATTAACCATTTGTTACTCACAGAGGCTCTATTGTGGCCCTCAAAATATCAATATAATTGTATATCCATGTTGCTTATCACATCTACATTTGGGAACACAAATATGGGTCAAATTACACTGCCACATGGCATATATCAAGTACACAGGGACCACTTCAGTCTTTCAGTCGTGTCTGTGACTGTCTGTGACCCTATGGACTGCAGCACACGCAGCTAGGCCTCTGCCACTGCTTTCCTACAAGGTTTGCATGCTGGTGATACTGGAGTGGCTTGTCAGTTCCTTCTACAGTTATGTGGGATTTGTCCGTCCAATCTGCTTTCACCCGCCCACCCACAATGACCCTTAATGGTATAGCTCACAGCTTCATTGAAGTACACAATATCTCTTCTTTGGTCTTTTAGTCGTGTCTGCCTCTCTGGACTGCAGCACATGCAGCTAGGCCTCTGCCACTGCTTTCCTATAAGGTTTGCATGCAGGTGATACTGCAGTGGCTTGTCAGTTCCTTCTCCAGTGATTTGGGATCTGTCCGGCCAATCTGCTTTCACCCGCCCACCCACAATGGCCTTAATGGTATAGCTCACAGCTTCATTGAAGTACACAATCCCCATCACTTATCAGACCACACAGTGACCATGGGAACATACCCCACACTAATCTACTGTAACCCATCAGGAAGGGACGCAACCACACATGGAGGGTTTGCAGAGGCATGTGAAGTAAAAGCCAACTCACCTCTATCAGGGGTAATCTCCACTACGCCCATCCCAGGAAGTCCCACACCATTGCCGGTGGCCATATGCCAACATGTCCACTCATTCCCGTTTGGTGACCTCCCATTATGTTCTGCTATTCATCAATTTACATTAGTGTGGATTGCTAAGTGATGTTGGTGATGGAGCTTGTATACTACAATAAAGCTGTGAGCTACAACATTAAGTGCCAGTGTGGGTGGGCGGGTGAAAGCAGAGTGGTCGGACAAATCCCAAATCACTGGAGAAGGAACTGACAAGCCACTCCAGTATCACCTGTCATTATCCTTTTAGACCCTCAGGGGAATGTTCCTACTCCACAATATCACTAATTGGACTTGGCCTGTGCATTAACCCTTTATTATGCCTAGATTGTAGATGTATTATATAATATCTAATGCTATTAGGACTATTATTCCTTTTAATATGTATTGATCGATTGCAGGTTAACTAGGGCTCATTAGTTTACATCTATAGGAATGTAACACTAATGTGATGCATGCGGATGTCCCATAACCCCAACCATTGAAAACACACTGACACAGTGATAACGGTATAACAAAGCTTTATTATTTACACAGACCACAATCAGCAGTGGTCAAGACTGTGCATTCAGATAACAGTATAACAAAGCTTTATTTTGGACACAGACCACAATCAGCAGTGGTCAAGACTGTGCATTCAGATAACGATATAACAAAGCTTTATTTTGGACACAGACCACAATCAGCAGTGGTCAAGACTGTGCAAAAATATGGGTGTGGTGTGGGCTGGTCCTGAGAGAGCAAGGGGCTAGAAGAAAACAAAGGGGATACATACAGGGGCCAATATAATAGTCTAGAATAAGCATGATGCATAGCACCTACAAGGGTCACATGCGCTCAGTACACCGCTGCAACCTGACTGATGAAAAAAAGGATCATCACAAATCACTCCATTTAACTGAACAAACCATTTATGTGCATAGCACTTACAACTTGTCTGGATCTGCTCAATTGAACAGATGATTCAACCTCTGGACTGTGTAATCCAATCCAGTTTCACACATACATTGTGGTGGGCAAAATTGAAAAAAAAAAAGGTCCAAAAAAAAGGCGGAGCAGGATAAAAAAAATTATAATGACAATGCATGTACAGTAAGTTCTAAATACTGTACCAATATACCAACTCACCTGATTCCCATCTGCAAGCATTACTATGTGAAAATTTGTGAATAATATGTGAAAATAGCCATTAATAAGGAGAGGACACAAAGGTCAGCAGCCAGATTCACTGTCACTTACATCAGACCATACGTGATTGGCTGAGAGGCGTGTATTGCTAGTACGTCCCCTTTTCAACTGGCGAGCGCACCAACGGCCTCACCCAATTACATACGCATTTGGTGGTCTGTCACGGCGAATAGCGCAATAACGAAGCCGCACAAAAGCCTCTCAGCCAATTACATGTGCATTTGGCCCTGTCAGGCCGCCAAGTGTGCATGTTATTGGCTGAGAGGCTTTTGGCGGCTTCGTTATTGCGCTATTTGCCGTGTTAGGCCACTGAGGCTTTTTGCAATAACCCGCCAAAAGCCTCTCAGCCAATTACATACGCACTTAGCGGCCTAACACGGCCAATAGCGAAATAACCTGCCAAAAGCCTCTCAGCCATTTACATACGCACTTAGCAGCCTAACATGGCCAATAGTGCAATAACGAAGCCCGCCAAAAGCCTCTCAGCCAATTACATGCGCACTTGGCGGTCTGACACGGCCAAGTGCGCATGTAATTGGCTGAGAGGCTTCTTGACGTAAAATCATCAGCTAGAATGCCACGTCAAGATCCACAAGTGACCAATTCCAAAGCTGTAATTCAACGTGCCTAATACCAGGTGTTGTAACCAACAAGCTATATAACCACATCCCCAACAAGTCATCAGCACGTCTGAAACAGCATGGATTCTCAACAAGTGAGAGGGATGCTGGAGAGTCTGAATGGGTGAATGAAGTTGAGGTATTATTGTGCGTACCACATGACACAGCATGGAGAACCGGAATCAAGGTGTGTGATTGAGGTGTTGATGGGGGTGGCAGAGAGGAGTGTCTGGGAGGGAATGAGGATGTGAGTGGTTATGTGATCCATGCTGGGGCAGAACCAAGCCAGGCAAGGGAATTACCACAGGCCATGCCTAGTATCGTAGTGGAGGATCAGGGAGGAGAGAGAGCTCCAGTAGCACAGGGACAGCAGGATATAGGGCCACCTGCAGACAGGGAGGCTGACAATGATGTCAGTGATCAGCTGTTGGGGGAAAAAGTACAGGAAGTGGTGGCTCAGGCAGAAGGGGGGGAACCTGTCCAGGAGCCCATGAGGAGGCGAAGGGCACCCAATGTGTACAGGGAGAGACTCACATTAGAGGGGTTAACTGATGGGGAGGTGCATGAGCGTCTTCAACTGACCCGTGCCAGTCTTGTGGAGCTCTATGTGTCGCTGAGGGAGGACCTTGAGCTTCGCTCACGGACCAATAGAGCCATCCCAGGAATGACACGGATATTAGCTGTAATACACCTCCTTGCCTCTGGTAGCTTTCAGAACACCCTCAGCATAGCCGGAGGAATGTCTCAGCCAAGCCTCTCCAATTGTTTGAGTGTATTCCTCCATGCTATTGTTCGGAAAGCTACCAGATGCATCAGTTACCCTAACACTGTGGAAGAGATCTTGAAGCTGAAGGTAGATTTCCACCAATTAGGAGGTGTCCCCAATGTGCTCGGTGCTATTGATTGTACCCATGTGGCACTAATACCTCCTAGAGAGAAAGAATCGCTGTACAGATATCGCAAGCATTATCATTGAATCAATGTACAGGTTGTTTGCAATGCGAACATGCGCATACAGAGTGTGTATGCAGGCTTCCCGGGAAGTGCTCATGACGCCCATATCCTGCATCTATCCGGCACATATGGGATATACACAGTATGAATCGCAGTCAACCATATCTTACTATGACTGGATACAATAACACATACGGTACATCATGTTTTCCTCTATTGCTCCGATATTCACATGTGCATTACAGAGTAATACTACCGAAGCCAGAACATAATAGCTCATTGCTGCCCATAACCCTGTGTTAGCTTGGCCAAACAGTATGCAGTTCACAACAACATATGACAAAAAACGCAATTGATTAATCATTAGATATATGTTCTGATGCATTACCTTGTATCCTGTGACATGGACATCTCTAGCCTTCATAACGTGTTGTGTGTTATTGTAAGGGCTATGTGAGTGAGATGGATTCAGAATGCATCTGAGAGAGGAGAATTAATAGTGTTTGGAAAACATTTTCTTGCATGAATATATCCCGGAATAAACATTAATTAACTTACCTTGAAGTTATCAAAATCTCCTAGGTCTTTTGGCATTTGCGTTTGATCGTGTACGCCCCTCGGAAATTCCACTTGAATTAGCATAACATTTACATTCAGAATAATACATTATCATTCTTCACCTCAGTGACTTCTGGCATGTGCTCGGTCCAAGAACTGCAACAGTTACTTCCTGTGCTCCCTACCAGAAGGATCGCAATATGTACCGTGTTCTATTTCTCTTGTGACCATCTGGATCTGACATTTGTGCAAATCACATTGCAATTGAGCTGAAGCTTCATATAGAATACATGTATTAATACACTCTACTAATTAGCCTCTATCAGATGCATCAATGACCCAGCTCCCTTACATATATCTTTAACTGTGTGTTAGCCACAGGGATGTGTTCATAGGTCATGATGACGATATTTGGGCATATGCTTTGTCAAACATCACAACATCTTATTAATATCAACAAGTCATACTTTATTTCCATCAGGTGATGCAGGATATGGGTGTTTGCCGTGGTTGTTTACCCCTGTGAGCAATCCCCAGACCCGGGCAGAGGAGCTTTATAATGATGCGCATAAGACCTGCCAGAATGTAATTGAGCGCACAGATGTTTACATTCAACTGGGGGTGCTCTACAATACAAGCCTGAGAAAGTTTGTCACATCATCCTTGCCTGCTGTTGTCTGCACAACATAGCAGTACAGGCTAGCTGTCGGGGGGACATTCATGCGGCTCTGCTTCATGGGGAGGAAGAGGCTTTACCTCCCCCTGTAGTGGATAATCTGCAGGGGTCACAACAATGTACCCGCCTCATTCTTGAGTACTTCACATGTAAGTACATACCCAATATGAATGGAATACAGTCTAATGTATCTGGATTATGCCTAACTCCCAAATCCACCTTGATCCATCGCCCTTGCCATACAGAATTCCAACCAGTCCACAGTAGAGGAGAGTTCCCTGATATGATGTATGTACACTGGAACAAGCAACATGATCAGATACAGGTAAGTAAGCACACATTCCCATTGAACACACATTGAATCCGCTCTGTAAATCACTGCACAGTTTTCTGTCTGTTGCAGTGATCAGTGATACAGGTGAGAGTGGGTGTGGCTTGGTCTATGTAAGTTATATCTGTGTGCATTTGTGTGAGGTCCTGTTTGAATCAGCTCTGTAAATCAGTGCACAGTTTTCTGTCTGTTGCAGTAATCAGTGATACAGGTGAGAGTGGGTGTGGCTTGGCCTTTGTAAAGGTTTATCTATGTGCATTTGTGTGAGGTCCTGTTTGAATCAGCTCTGTAAATCAGTGCACAGTTTTCTGTCTGTTGCAGTAATCAGTGATACAGGTGAGAGTGGGTGTGGCTTGGTCTTTGTAAGTTATATCTGTGTGCATTTGTGTGAGGTCCTGTTTGAATCAGCTCTGTAAATCAGTGCACAGTTTTCTGTCTGTTGCAGTAATCCGTGTACAGGTGAGAGTGGGTGTGGCTTGGCCTGTGTAAGTTATATCTGTGTGCATTTGTTTTGTTCTGCTAAATCCGTTCTGTGAGGCAGTGCAGTGTTTTCTATCCTGTGCTCATTTATCATTGTACAGGCGAGTAGGCGGGGGTCTATTTTAACAAGGGAAGTGCGAGCTTGGGAGCTTGCAATCATTTCTAGTGTAAGTGTAGTTAGTGTGTAGGAGATTAAATAAAAGGAGGAAATCCAAAGAAAAGGGGTATTATAAGAAAAAACTGAAAACAAACGTATATATATTTTTTCTGTTTTGTTTGGATTAAGGTGTAGAAAAGCAATCTTTATACAAATACATTGATTTGTTTTCTCACTTTATTTTTGTAACTGATAATCATGAGTCAGTCCAGTGGTAACCTCACTCAGTGTACATCCAGATGTTCCAGGGTCCATACCTCTATGACAGGTGTGAGCATGTTGCCTCTCTGGAAGCTCAAATTGAAGATCTGGAGAGGAGAATTGCAGCACTTAGTGATAAAGCTCCACTGGAAAGGGAGGTGGTGCTAACGGAGCACAGTTTAGCTGGGCCTAGTATGGAGGGAGGAGCTGGAGCTAGTGAGGATGTCCAGGGAGGTAGCTGGGTTACAGTTAGAAGGGGAATCAGGGGGAACAGGAGGAGGCAGGCCAGTTCTGAGTCGACAAACACCAACAGATTTGCCAGATTGAGTGAAACTGTTGGGGTTGTCCATTCTGGAATTGCAATGCCAGATAGAGCTGTTCCCTCTAACAGCCGAGAGAACAGTTCTACTGGAGGAGAGGGAGGGCAGAATAGGCAGAGCAACAGACATGTTTTGGTGATAGGGGACTCTATTATTAGGAAGGCAGACAGGGTCATTTGTCACCCAGATCCCAGCAATCGAACAGTTTGCTGTCTCCCTGGTGCTTGGGTTTGGCATGTTGTGGATCGGGTGGATAAATTATTGGGAGGGGCTGGTAATGAACCGGCGGTCTTGGTACACATTGGTACCAATGACAAAGTTAGTGGAAGATGGAGCGTCCTAAAGAATGATTTTAGAGAACTAGGGAATAAGCTTAAAGCAAGGACCTCCAATGTAGTATTTTCTGAGATACTACCAGTGCTGCGTGCTAACCCAGGGAGGCAGAAGGAGCTTAGGGAGTTTAATGCATGGCAAAAAAAGTGGTGCAGTGCTGAGGGTTTTGGGTTTTTAGAGCACTGGGCTGACTTCTCACTTGGGTACAATCTCTATAGCAGGGATGGATTGCACCTTAATGATGAGGGAGCTTTTGTGCTAGGGGATAGGATGGTAGAACGGATGGGGGAGTTTTTAAACTTGTAGGTGGGGGGGAGGGACTATATAGAAGTATTGGGGTAAATAGGGTAGAGAGGGAAAGGGATGAATTAGTTACCCATGGGGGAGGAGAAGGGGGGAGGGTTACAATAGACAGTACGAAGGTATTAATAGGGGCCTCAAATACAGTGGCAAGCACTTCACAACGGCAGAGCCATAGCAACATAAAGTGTATGCTTGCTAACGCAAGAAGTTTGCCTGGGAAAATGGATGAGCTAGAAATATTAGCAGTACAAGAAAAATGGGGCTTAATAGGCATTACTGAAACATGGTGGGATGAATCTCATGACTTAACTGTTAATCTGGATGGTTATAACCTATTTAGGAAAGATAGGGGAAAAGGTAAAAGAGGAGGAGGGATCTGTCTGTATGTTAAGCCTGAATTTAAGCCTATAGTCAGAGAAGATATTTATGCTGCCACTAACGGCATCATTGAATCTTTGTGGGTTGAGCTAAATAGTGGAGGAGCTAATTCTAAACGCATATTGGTGGGAGTATGCAATAAACCCCCAAATATAGCTGAAAGTGAGGAAATACAATTATTGTTACAGATTGGAAATGCAGCTAAGCATGGGCCAGTTCTAATAATGGGAGACTTTAATTACCCTGAAATAAACTGGATGAGACCAGCAGTTCAGCTAAGGGGAGCAGGTTCTTGAGTACACTCGGGGATCATTATCTGGCCCAGGTAATACAAGAACCTACTAAATCTTGGATTTAGTCATCACAAGTAATATTGATATAATATCAAATGTTAAAATAGGGGAACCCTTGGGGAACAGTGATCACAACACAGTATCATTTGAGATTGAATACAAAAAACAGAGTTGTAAGGGGCCAACAAAAACTCTAAATTTTAAAAGGGCTAACTTTAATGGGCTACGGGCAGCAATACTACATATAGACTGTGACAAAGTACTTACAGGGAAAAATACTGAAAATAAATGGACAACATTCAAATTCTTACTAAATAAACATACTCATTGGCATGTACCATGTGGAAATAAAATGAATAGGAGTAGATCATATCCCATGTGGCTTAACAATGACTTAAAGATCATGATGAGGAAAAAGAAACATGCATTTAAATTATACAAGAAGGAGGGAACAGAGGCAGCTTTATGTGACTATAGGGAAATCAACAAGGCTTGCAAAAGGGCTATTAGACTGGCTAAAATAGAAAATGAGAAGTCAGTTGCAATGGAAAGTAAGACTAACCCTAAATTATTTTTTAAATATATTAATGGGAAGAAGGCCAAGCTATAGGAACATTACAATGTGACACAGGACATCTGATAATTAGTGACCAGGAAAAGGCTGATGAGCTAAATAGGTTCTTTTCATCGGTATACACAAGGGAGGTACCAGTGGTGTGGAAACCGCAACATAATGGGGCTACACTACCATCACTAAATAATTGGTTAACGCACGAAGAAATCCAAAAGAGATTGGAGAAAATAAATGTTAATAAAGCCGCAGGTCCTGATGGAATACATCCAAGGGTACTGAGGGAGCTGCGTTCTGTAATAGCCAAACCATTATATCTAATCTTTCAAGACTCACTCACTACAGGGTCTCTACCGGATGACTGGAGAAAAGCAGAGGTGATACCTATATTTAAGAAGGGATCTAGAGCAAATCCGGGGAATTATCTATCAGTGAGCCTCATATCTGTAGTTGGGAAGCTTTTAGAAGGGTTAATAAGGGACAGAATACAAGAATATGTCTATTTGAACAAGATCATAGGTAGCAGTCAACACTGATTTATGAAGGATAGGTCGTTCAGACCAATCTAATTAGTTTTTATGAGGAGATTAGTAGGAACTTGGATCACGGCAACTCAGTGGATGTAGTCTTTTTGGATTTTTCAAAGGCATTTGATACAGTGCCACATGGAAGACTAGTGAGCAAACTAAGGGATACAGGAATTGCAGTAAATATCTGCTCATGGATCGAGAGCTGGCTAAAAGACAGGAAGCAAAGGGTTGTTGTGAATGGAACATACTCCGATTGGTCTAATGTAATAAGTGGGGTTCCTCAAGGTTCAGTATTAGGTCCTCTCCTTTTTAACATATTTATTAATGACATAGAAGTAGGACTCGAAAATAGTGTTTCCATTTTTGCTGATGATACTAAGTTGTGCAAGGTAATAAAATCAGATAATGATGTACTTTCCCTACAAAGGGATTTGCATAAATTAGAGAAATGGGCAGCTAAATGGCAGATGAGATTTAATACAAATAAATGCAAGATTATGCATTTGCAAAGGAAAAATAGCCATGCAATCTATAATCTTAATGGAGCAAACCTAGAGGTATTAAATATTGAAAGGGATTTGGGAGTACTAGTGGACAACCACATAGGTAACAGCGCTCAAAGCCAAGCAGCAGCTGCAAAGGCAAGTAAAATATTAGCATGTATTAGGAAGGGTATAGAAGTAAGGGAAGCAAATATAATTCTGCCACTATACAAAGCCCTAGTACGCCCTCATTTGGAATATGGAGTACAATTTTGGGCACCGCTTCATAAAAAATATATTTTAGAGCTGGAAAAAGTACAGAGAAGGGCTGCAAAGCTAATAAGGGGAATGGAGGGGCTAAGTTATGAAGAAAGACTAACCAAATTAAACTTATTTTCGCTAGAAAAAAGGCGTCTACGAGGGGATATGATTACCTTATTTAAATACATCCAGAGTCAATATAAGGCTTTGTCAAGTGAACTTTTTGTAGCAAGAGATTTTCAACTGACAAGAGGACACCCTTTGAGGTTAGAGGAAAAAAGATTTAACCTTAAACAAAGAAAAGGGTTCTTCATAGTTAGGGTGGTTAAACTGTGGAATTCTCTACCAAAGGAGGTGGTAACAGCGAATTCGATAGACAACTTCAAAAAGTGGTTATATATATTTTTGAATAAAGAGGGCATTCAAGGCTATCCTAGATAACTAGCAAAGGAATATTGATCCAGGGAGAAATTTGATCGCCAGTTTCTGGAGTCAGGAAGGAATTTTGCTTTTTTTCCCCTTATAAGACAATTGGCAAAGTTTCAATGGTTTTTTTTTCTGTTTGCCTTCCTCTGGATCAATTAACAATTAATAATAAATAGTCCACAATAAAAAGATCAACAGAGATCTAAAAAGGTTGAACTTGATGGACTAACTCTTTATTCATCCTCCAATACTATACTATTAATAATTATTTAATCAACAAATTAATTAATAACTAATCCGCATATTGCAGATCAGAGGAGATCTGAACAGGTTGAACTTGATGGACTGAAAGTCTTTTTTCAACCTTAATTACTATGTAACTATGTAACTATGTAACATCTACAGTACTGACAGTTCTTAACATCAATGGCATAGATAATTGGAGTGGATTATATATACTACTATGTCAATGTATATATGCCCCACATTTGTATAGGAATACCTCCAAACACTATGGACCAGTATTGTTCACATCGTATGATCCTGCCAAACCACATGACATGGGGATCAATATGTTGTAGATAAATACCATACACACATACTTTGAAGATCAAGAACCAGTCACGATAACACAAAACAGAGTCCTCTGGTTATATTCTCAGGATTAGAGTTAATTCAGTATGATCAAATGTGGATCAGCAGCCAAACCCAACATGGTGGCTGCTGCTGACCGCCTGGAGAACAGACTACTACTGAAATATATCCAGACACAGCCTTTTAGACTTGTTTACATGAGACAATGCAGAAATCCATATTTTCTTACCCTATAGCAACATGGAATAACCCACTAACAGGCAATAACATTTTTATTAATAAGAGATATCCAATATGAATAGAACACATACTTTGTCTAATTTGTGACTGTAATCCTCACATCATATTAACCTTACAGAGCTGATGCCGTGTGTCAACTCTTCTTTCAACAACCTAGACATGGAAAAACATGAACAGCGACATAACTGCTAATTCAATGTGAACTAAATAGTGAGTATTTGAGGAATAATATGGCCATGTATTCTGAAGGACACAAATAACACATCAATCACTCTATTAATTTAGGCCTACAGTAGCTCTCTCTTTCCAGAATACATCACATAGGTAAGCAGTGATAAAAAATGACGATCCACAGTGCACGTTTCCTGGTGGAACAAATCACCTTGTAGATGAGCCTGGGACCGCGTCTAAGGTAAAACACCACATTTAGCTCTCCAAAGATGCATTAATGTGTAATCTATGTGATATTCCTACATCATTAGTCATCAGATATATCCTTCCTCATCTGCCAGATGAGTAGCTCGTTTCATATGTATGGAAAGAACAGTGAAGACATATGTATGAAATGACCAGCATATATTGGTATGTGATGAAGTGGGCGCTCATGGAGCATGTAGAAATGTTAATATTGACATGTTCCTTGTACATGAGTCCCATTCCACAGTCAGAACAAGGAATGATGATGAGCATTCCCGTGTTCCATGATCCTCACTGTACATATGGGGAAGAGTAACTCTAGCCTTGGAACATAACTGTTAATTTTAATTTTAAGGTTCCGTTTATCTTCAGTTATGCATATGCAACAGCATATAATAGAGATGCTCATTCACAGAACAGAATTCCCCTCAAACTGGCCAGTTTGTTGTGAGTTCTGCTAACACATGAAATTAGTTTGAACACACTGATATGGTCCTGGTCAGGTCCCCATCTGAGTGTTCAAACTTAGTTATGGAGAGTCTGCTCTCATAGTGGATTAGCATTTCCAGCGACCTAACCTAAGGGGTTTCTAACATTGACTGATTGAGCACTTCTACCTCTGAAGTTGCATAGGAGTGTCTGTTGCACACACACACACAAGATTACAGATTACTTCTCCCCATGAGTATATCTCCTTTTTCTGCATTGTTGGTTTTGAATATTGAATGTTGTTATCATGATATATTTAATAATGATATAAGTGATATTGCCTCATGTTGGATGATGCACCGTATATCCCCCCTCAACTGATTATATATATCAATGTCATCCCCCATGCCTGCATTCTGTCCCTAAGTCCCTATTTCCATGTGTTACTGGAACTCTGTATCCTACCCACCTCCACCATGATACTGAGCAGGCCTATGGTAATTTGTCACTGTGTGGCTTTGTGAACAATTAAACCTAATTTTTCAGTCAATGTTTGTGTAATCCTGGATAATGTTCACACTATATATTTACCATGTAACAAGTACATTACCCTGAAAGTCAACAGATGCGCTCATCACCATCAGTTAGGGGTGTAACTATTCTGTTCAATATGTGTTTACATTACTACATAATAATCATGAATGTAGATTCATACCATCATTCAAGTTGAGCCCTTCAAGTCATTATATACAACCCTGCATGTCTATAGACATGATTTCTGAATTCATGCCCCTCTGGCTGACACCTACATCTATATTGGAAAGGTACAGATTAACTGTGCCTGGGACACCTGCTCTTCCTCTCCTCTCCCTGGGGCTGCTCCCTCATCCCCACCACCTCTCACTCAGGGATCAGGCCCCTGACCCTCTGCCCCTTGATCTTATTCCTCTTCTCCTCCTCTCCTCACTCTACACCTCCAATATTCTCCCCACTATCCTCCTCGCCTCTCTTGCCTTACTTTCCTCCTCCCCTCCTCTACCCTCCTATGAAAATAAAATAACGATAAATAAATATAATAGGTATGTGTATGTTTATGGGGTAAAAAAAGAAAGATGTGAGTATTATGTGTAATTCAGTAATTGTATGGGGGGGGCAGGTGCCGGGGGGAGGGGGGGTATTGGGGGTGTAGGTGTGATGTGGCCTACCACTAGGTGTAGCTATGTGTACGTATTAATCTATGTGTGTGAATTATGTGACATCAGTAATTATATGTGTTGTTAATTAAAGGTTAAATGCAATGATATTTCAAAAGATCCAAACTCACGGTACTCCTTCTCTCTTGCACACTCTCCTTTCTCACAAAAACCCACCAACGCCTAGACCAGTGTGTCTACTTGCAAAACCTCCAGCACAGTCAATGATTCTCTGTTTTGGATCCCTTTTGAAGGCAAACTGCCATCTAGTTAAGTGTTACGTATTATGTATTTCTTGCCATTTTCACACGCAAACCTTAATTGATAAATTGATACGCACGGCCATGCCAATCACAAGTTATCTGAGATAGCGTCCCTCGTTCGCAAATCCTAAGGTGTACGAAATTGCGTCCCTCACTCGTACCTCGCAGCACTTTGAATTTAATAGCGTCGTAAACTGTCTCATTTTTCAAGTATGTAGGCCTTGCGTTTTCACCTTGTATTTACGAGGCTACAATTTAATAAATCTGATTGTTTATTTTCAGACAGTATTCTTCATCGCTGCTATGTTTAAACCTTTCCAATGCAGAAAGCTTGCCTTCCCAGGCAACCTCATCTCCTGGTAACCATTCCTTACTACAGCTTTGGACAGTGCCAAGACTGATTCAGGAGCTTAAAGATCGCGTAATCTCTTACCCAGCATCTGCAAGACAAATGGAGCTATACAGGCTTCTCAATGCAGGAAAATCCAACAACCCTTCTCCTCCAGGAACAACCAAATGAGCAGGTGGCCCAGATTCAGAGGATAATAGCTGACATAGCTTCATCCATTTACACTCTGGAAAACTGAATGCTTTGGTGGAAAACCCTTCTACTTCATCTGCAGCGGTACCAACTCATACTCTACATTTTGGCCTAGTTGAACAACCTTTGGTTCGTCCAACTATTATGCCTGCACACTTTATCCTGGCTCATCTAAGGCGGGACATACTTTAAGGGAAGGATATAAACCAGGTATCACTTCTCATCTCTTTACACAAAGTATCCAGTAAACAGTAAAACTATTTTGTAGGGAGAAAGATCAGCTGAATCGCAAATTAACAATACCAGAATTCAGTTTTGGCATATATTGAGATGTCATCTTCCCCTCCTTCCCTTAGAAGTTAGATGATTACCTGCAGTTAGTAGTGGATCTAGGATCTATATATGGTGGATTTTTAAATTACGATTACTATTCTTCTTTCTCCGCAAAAGCTGCAGCACCCTTTGCAGGCAAGTGCATTATCTTGGGATTATCCTCAATATGCAACAACTTTAATACTAAAGGTTGTAATTATAGTGGCTGTCTCCTCCTGCACGCTTGTGCTATTTTTCATAAGGTCGATACCAAGACTATATGTTCCATGATAATGCACTCCAAATGCAATCAGCCATTAACCTGCCAAGACTTTCAGAGTGCAAATCCACTCACTCTTCACAACATTTTGTTTGTTTCTTGATCACTGGGTTTTTCCGAGGTTTTTCATACTGGGGTGTCAACAATGCCCCAGGTTTCCTTCGCTTGCGAAAATCTACTAACAGCTACAAAGAAACCTGAGGTAATGGAAACGCTCCTAAATTCTGAAGTTCTGAACAATTACCTCCCAGTCCTTTTCATACTATTCCAATCCCAGTATGTAGTTTTAATCAGAAACAGCTTGATCATCGTCCTATTACCTCCACATAACCAAGCCATACCTAGGCCCCTATTTAATTGAGCAATTGTTGTTTACTGGAGACCGCAATTCAGCCCGTAAACTAATTTGCTTTTCAATTGGCCTATTTTAGCTACCTGCAAATGATCTGCGGGTTACAGGATAAAAAAAATCCCTTCAGTGGTCATAATCGAAATTCCGACCCAGCTAAGCCTTTGATCTTTCAAGCCCATAAATGTTACAATCGCAAATCACATTTCAGTTGCTACAATTCCTCACACTCGCAAATGTTTTCACACCCGTAAAAGGCAAATGTAGAAGAAAAACCTACGGGTACCAGATCGGACTCACAAGGGGGTTAAACACCTGTTTGCAGCTCTGTAAATGCAAATAAAAAAATCAATACTGCACTTTAAAAGGCAAGGAAAGCAATGTAAGACATTAGAATTAATTGCACAACAGTCTCAAGCTTGCACATTTGCATTTTTTTTTAAATTTAGTTTTAATTTCTGTGTCATATTATTCTCGGGAATCAATTAGTTTATACATATCAGGCCACCCACATGGACTAGAACAGTATCGCCATTCATTTTTATTATTTTGTACATTGCGAAATTGCGAGTCGGATCGCATATCGGACCTCTAAACGCTAATTGATTGACATTTAACCTCCATATTTTACCAACATCATGATAACCATCTCATTTACTATTGGCTGTTTCTAAATTGGTAGTTACGGCCTTGCTTAATTGATCATGATCCTGCACTGAAATGCTACTTATGATTGCATGGCTTACGGTTTCAGCTTTCGGCCCATAAATTGCGGGCTTGTTCAATTGAATCGCTTTGTAAATGTTGCAAATTTTAAGCCTCCAGACTTATGGCCTGTATAGGAGGGGTCCGAGTTTCAAGCCTTTTTTAAAAATTCCTAAGACCTAGCAATAATCTTGCTCTTATTATGCTGAACTTGCAATGTAAATGTGTCCTTGTTCAATAAATTATTCCAGTTCAGCATAAATATTAATTAAAATTCATATGCAGGGAAAACCCAAGAATTGTCACTGTTGATGATGTTTCAGCAAATTATTCCAGGAATACTGCCAATGCAAATGATGTAACTCATTGTTTAGAAATCTAAATAGTATGGTTCTAGGAGACAGAGTGACGCCTATAAAAAATGCACTCCACCTAACAAGGAAAGTTCATGTGAAACTCCAGGCTTTTTTTTTTTTATTAATTAGTTTTTGTTAGATAAGAATTGGATCACATATTAGGTAAGACATGGCATACATCTCATTAACATCAGAATGATATATATTTCCAAAACGTATAATCTGTTATCTGAAGCATTATATAATTAGCTGTAATCCTAGTTAACCAAGTTTCCAAACTCCTGACCAACATGGTCCCCCATTATCGGCAGTCATTATCTTTTGTGTCTTATCATTGACTCTATATATTTACCTATATCTAGAGTCCCTACTTAGTTTATATGGGAACCATCTTAGGTCAATTAAAAGAAACAAAAAACATTAAACAGTACAGATCACCATCAATACCTTTTGCCAGTGTTTGATAGTCTTGCCAGTCCTTTCACTTTCCGTGCCTCTGCACCTCCTGATGAAACTGGTCTCCACCTGGGTCCCCTTTCCTACCTCCCTCTGTGTATGTATATAGAAAAGAATCCTAAATGATCCGCCGTTCCCTGTAATCTAACCAAAGTACCCATACTTCCATAAAGTGATTCTTGGAGTCTTCCAGAGAATATGTAATTATTTAGTTTGTAGCTATGTTGTTCTTTTTTATTTAGGATTAACTGTAAATTTAGGTCCCCCCGCTTTCACTGTTTAGCTATACAAATTTTGTAAGTCAAATATAAAAATTGTAAAAGTTTATTTTGAGTGTGTGAGAGCAAGGCCACTGGAATTCCCAATAAACACGTTTCCATAGTCTCTTGCATGGGGACACTAAATAATTTAGATGCTAATTTAGAAATACTTTCCCAAATTAGTCTCACTCTCGGGCAGTCCCACCACATATGAATAAATGAGCCAATGGAATTACAGTCCCTAACAGCAGTTTGGATCCGCCAAGCATTTCCGCTTTGCTAATTTGTCTGGGGTGAGATAAGTACAGTGTAGCACCTTTACAGCTGTTTCAAGAATATTATGATTAAGAGATCCCCTATAGATACTCCCCCAGGAGACTTCCCATTTTTCCATGTCCCAATTCTCCACCGGATCCTTCTCCCACATGTTGGTATCTTTGATTGATGGATCCGGGGAATTATATAGATCGTTTATACCATTTATTATCCCCTTTGCCGTGGGATTCTTGAGACAGATCCGAGATAACCAGGTTCCCCTGGGAAGGCCATAGGTTCTGACCATACAGTCAATAAAGTGTTGAATCCTACACAGGTTATAATGTTCATGCAGGGGTAAGTTAAAGGAGTCTATGATTTCCTTATTGCTTAATAGCTTATCATCTTTGATCCAGGTTCATAGCCTGTCCAACCCCCTTGATTTCCACCAGGTGGTGAAGGTGATAAAGGTAGGGGGTAGACAAGAAGGATATGAGAACAAAGTGGAGTGAACTCACGCCCAATTCCAGCATTGTATTGTATGATGTATAGCTGGGTGTCTCATCTTATAAACCCAATCTTGAATTTTATCTAGCCAAATAAGAGTGTCCCAAGAGAATAAGGCTAATAAGTGGTGCCTTTTTTTTCTTTTCTATATTTTGAATGTCCGTTTAACACCATACAATTAAAGTTATTCTCATGCAGGTCGCGTCGTACGTGCGTATACATGACGTCATTACGATACGTTACGCAATTACGTCATTATGCCCGAAATACAGGAAATGAAACTTAAATAGCCTTATTGCAGTCTTATTCATTAGTCCATGAGGAAGCCCAGTGGATGGTCGAAACTGGACCGTCGGACCTCACAGAGAATTATCAGCCAGGAGATTAATTTGCAGAGGAATTTATACTTAACTACATAATAAAGACCAAGTCACATAGTATTTAACCTTTCAAAGCTTGTTCAACCTTTTAAGATCTCCTCTGATCTCCAATATGCGGACTAACTATTTATTAGTTGTAAGAAAAACAAAAAACAGTTCCCTCCTGATCCCAGACACTGGCGACCGGACTTCTCCCCGGATCAATACTGCCTCTCTAATTATCCATGATAACCCAGAATTCCCTTTTTAATTAGAAATAAATCCAGTCCCCTTTTAAAGTTATCTATTGAATCCGCTGTCACCACCTCCTCTGGTAGAGAATTCCACATATTATCCACGCTTACTGTGAAGAACCCTTTTCTTTCTTTAAGGTGGAATCTTTTTACTTCTAACCTCAAGGGATGTCCTCTTGTCAGTTGAAAACCTCTTGGCACAAAAAGCTCCCTTGACAAATCTTTATACTGACCCTGGATGTATTTATATAAGGTAATCATATCTCCTCTGAGACACCTTTTTTCTAGAGAAAACAAGTTTCATTTGGTTAGTCTTTCTTCATAACTTAGCCCCTCCATTCCCCTTATTAGTTTTGTTGCCCTCCTCTGTACCTTTTCCAGCTCTAAAATGTCCTTTTTATGAAGTGGTGCCCAAAATTGTACTCCATATTCCAAATGAGGGCGTACTAGAGATTTGTATAGTGGCAGAATTGTATTTGCTTCCCTGGCTTCTATACCCTTCTTAATACATGCTAATATTTTATTTGCCTTTGCAGCTGCTGCTTGGCTTTGAGCACAGTTACCTAGGTGGTTGTCCACAGGCACTCCCAAATCCCTTTCAATATCTGATACACCTAGATTTGCTCCATTAAGATTATAAATTGCATGGCTATTTTTCCTTCCCAGATGCATAACTTTACATTTATTCGTATTAAATCTCATCTGCCATTTAGATGCCCATTCCTCAATTTTATGTAAATCCCTTTGGAGCGAAAGCACATCCCTATCTGATTTAATTACCTTGCACAACTTCGTGTCATCAGCGAAAATGGAGACACCACACTCCAATCCTACCTCTAAGTCATTAATAAATATGTTAAAAAGGAGACGACCTAATACTGAACCCTGAGAAACCCCACTTACCACATTAGTCCAATCGGAGTATGTTCCATTTACAACAACCCTTTGCTTCCTGTCTTTTAGCCAGCTCTCAATCCATGAGCAGATATTTACTGCAACTCCTGTATCTCTTAGTTTGCACAATAGTCTCCCATGTGGCACTGTATCAAAAGCCTTTGCAAGAGCCAAAAAGACTACATCCACTGAGTTGCCATGATCCAGGTTCCTACTAACCTCCTCATAGAAACTAATTAGATTTGTTTGACATGACCTATCCCTCATAAATCCATGTTGACTCCTACTTATAATCCTGTTCAAATAGATATATTCTTGTATATTATCCCTTGTTAACCCTTAACTACAGAAGTGAGGCTCACTGGTCTATAATTCCACAGATTTTCTCTTGCTCCATTTCTAAATATAGGTATCACATCAGCTTTTCTCCAGTCATTGGGTAGAGATCCTGTGTTGAGTGAATCTTGAAAAATTTAATATAATGGTTTGGCTATTACAGAACCCGTGGATGAATTCCATTAGGACCCGGGGCTTTAGTAACATTTTTTTTTTCCAACCTCTTTTGGATTACTTCCTGTGTTAACCAATTATTTGGCAAAGGTAGTGTAGCCCCATTATGTTGCCGTGTCCCAACCACTGGTACTTCCCTTGTGTATACCGAAGAAAATAGCCTTTTTAGCTCATCTGCCTTTTCTTGGTCACTAATTATCAGACGGCCTGTGTCACATTGTAATGTTCCTATAGCTTCCTTCCTCGCCTTCTTCCCATTAATATACTTAAAAAATATTTTAGGTTTAGTCTTACTCTCTTTTGCAATTCATTTTTCATTTTCTATTTTAGCCAGTCTAATCGCCCTTTTGCAAGCCTTGATAATTTCATTGTATTCCTGTAAAGCAGTCTCTGTCCCCTCTTGTTTGTATAATTTAAATGCCTGTTTTTTACTCCATATCTTGATCTTTAAATCATTGTTAAGCCACATTGGATGGGATTTACTCCTTTTACTTTTATTCCCACACGTCATATGCCGATGTGTATGTATATTTAGTAAGGATTTAAATGTTGTCCATTTATGTTCAGTATTTTTACCTGCCAGTAATCTGTCCCAGTCTATACTTTGTATTGATGTCCTTAGACCGTTAAAATCTGCCCTTTTAAAAATAAAGAGTTTTCGTTGGCCCCTTAAATTTTTTTTTTTTATTCAATCTCAAATGAGACTGTATTGTGATCACTGTTTCCCAAAAGTTGCCCTATTCCAACATTTGATACTATATGAATATTATTTGTGATGAGTAAATCTAAGATAGCTTCATTTCTAGTAGGCTCTTGTACAACCTGGGCCAGATAATGATCCCTGAGTGTACTCAAGAACCTGCTCCCCTTAGATGAACTGCTGGTCTCATTTATCCAGTTTATTTCAGGGTAATTAAAATCTCCCATTATTAGAACTTGACCATGCTTAGCTGCATTTTCAATCTGTAACAATAATTGTATTTCCTCACTTTCAGCTATATTTGGGGGTTTATAGCATACTCTTACTAATATTATTTTGGAATTTGCTGCTCCGTTATTTAACTCTACCCACAAACATTCAGCTTTATCACTAGGTCCACCATAAATATCTTCTCTGACTATAGGCTTAAATTCAGGCTTAACATACAGACAAGTGAACCACAGGTATTGCGATGATGATATTATAATTGGACAAGCAGAAGTACATGTTTATAATAGGCTTGTTCCTTTTGTTATCTTGATTCCTTTTGGGTCCAATTTTGGTTGTTTTTTTTTCCATACATATTTAATATGTTTCCTCTGATGATTCAATGATACTTATTTTTCCTGGCAGATGCCTCCGTTTTCTGTTTTTGTTCTTAACTTCGTTGCTTTCCAAAATGTATTACAGTGTTTTTCTATTATCAAAATCAATACAAACCCAATGATTAGCAGTTTTCTGCACTATATGAGGATTTTTTGAATTATTGACAAGATCAACATTTAACTGGGTTGATTTTTGTCAAGTGTGATATAAAATTTATAAGGTGAATAATTATTTGTTTACTACAGTATTTAATTCTTCCCAGTGTTTGATTCCAACACAGTTCTTATTTTTAATCTCTCCTACAGTGTATTTTTGATTTTTTATAAATTCCTTAAATAATAATTTTGGTCCTCCATAAAAACCCATGCCGGTTGATGTTGTGACGAGTGGATAATAGGTATGAAAGAAAGTTGGGCGGCCCTATAATATTTTCTCAAATCAGGGAGTGATAGTCCTCCATTTGGTTTATGCTTAAACATTAATATCTTATTGATCCTCGCTGGTTTGTTCTGCCAAATAAATTTGGAGACTTTCCTTTGGAATCCCACAGCTCCAGGCTTTTTTGTCGGATCACATTATTAGTAGTTAATACCATGACGTATTTACATAGTAACTGAGGTTGAAAATGTACTTTTTAGTCCATAAACCCTTTTAGATCTTCTCTGATACATGTAATAGGAGAATTATTAATTGATCTAGAAGGGGGCAAACAATAAACGGCATTGAAATACTGCCAATGGTTTCAAAAAAGGAAAACAAAAAAAAACTCTTGCCCCCAAAATACTGGAGCAATACACCTTTTTCTCTAGTTATACAGTTACAACCACCTTTGTTAGAGAGTTCCACAGTCTGGTTGGTTCAACATATGACGCGTATATATACAAAGCTAGGAAAATGTGTTGAGTGAAAGATAGATTAGGTTTAGTTGATCAGCATGGGGCTGTATAAGTGAATCCGTCATCAGTTTTATCCAGGCAGGAAAAACAGTGATCCTTCAAGCACTAATCTGGCATTAAATCGTGTTTAAAATAAAAAATAAAAAAACGTGTAGAGCCATTCTTTTTTGCCATAGCGCTGTTTCAGCACTATGGCATTAAAATGCCCCCTTTAGCGCTGATTTACAAAGCTCTCCTGCATGCAGGGACGCATGTACAGCTCTAAACAGGGTATTCCTGCATACTTAGATTGGCTTTTACTTTTTACCACATACCAAAAATTTATAAGAGCACAGAAATGTTTTCTTAGCTTGGGCAATTAAAATACACAAATAATACAAAATCCAAATAAACTTATAAAAAAATATACTCTGAAGAAAATAACTTAAAAGAACACTATAATGCCCTAGCAAGTTATTTTAATTATGCATTGACCATTATTAAAATGTCTAAGTTGACATTTATAATAACAATATTCAAAACTAAATTCACTTTCAAAGATTAGAGTATAAGCCTCCATTTGAATGGTTATCTCATCAATGATAAGGTCAAAAAGGGGAAAGTGGGAGTGACTGAGATACAAATCTAACAGGGCTTAGAGAACAATCTGATTAGAAAAGAGGCCAAATGTTGATTCATAGGATGCCTTCATAGTAAATGCTTGTTGTCGAAGAAAACTACAAGCACAAGTCTCTGGCTAATGGAGATCATAGATTCAAATCTGTCTTTGTCTACTAGATTTTCCACATTGCCAAACGTGCTGTGGACCACTTTTACATCTGACAGTCTCATGGCTAAACACAAAATGTAAACCTTTTTTGTTTATTGGCTCAGACTACTCTAGAACATACCCTTCCTGTACAGTCTGAAAGCATGATATCTCTGAAAACTCATTTATTCATAGAAGCCTACCATCTCATTCCTTAATATCAGCCATTCAAATAACAAGGTAAATGCCTACTGTGCTTGGATCCTACGGCCACACTGGACCACTAAAAAGCAATCCACTCATCTTTTGTCATCTTACTCTAGGTTATTGGACTCTACATGGCTACTGGATCACTATTATAGATAAAATATGAGTGTATTCCACTCTGTAAAGGCAGAAGTTACAAATGAAATTTTGCTATAAAAATTATACCACATTTAATTAGTTAGGGCTATTCTTCCATCTCCCCACTATGCCAGCAATGTGTGTGATTACCTCATTTACTTAATGGATGTTGTTATGAGCTTGATTTAATCATGCACCACTTTTTTACAAAGCTTAACATAAAAAAAAAATAGTCTTTAGATTTTAGCTATTGTATTCAACATACATTTTGCCTTTGTTCCTAAAAGACTAATAGTCATATTAAATTTCAAACCCGTAAGTGCAACGTGAGACCCGCAACGGCTGCGGGCTTGAAATCTGGCCGAGTTACAGAGTTATTAAATTAAACCTAGCCGCGTGTTACGGGCTAGAGACGCAAACCCTTAAACCATTTTTTGCACGTTGGTTGTGCGGCCGTGAACATGATCAATTAGTCAAACCCGTAGTTACAGATTTAGACAGAGACAATGGTAAAATAGATTGTCATCATTACGTTGAGGAAATTTAATAGAGCTATTAGAAACCTATGGGGAATTGGAGTAATCCATGAAGATGCAGAAGACATCCATATTCATTTCTGTTGAAAGACAGCAACTTGACAATGGAAATACTTAGGGGAGACAGCCCATTAGAATTACCCTCTCCCTCAAGCTAGAGGCAGAGTAATGGTCCAAGATGACACTAGCAGAGCTGTGTAAATTTAAGATTAATGTGTTTATGTTCTTGGCTTACGCAACTGCTTGTGTTGTTAGTTTCTTATGTATATTGGATACGTGAGGTTTTCCCAAACTGAAGTAGTGCTTTATTGTAGGTGGCACTCACAGGGTTATGCAAAAACTCACACATTACATTAACTAATACATTAAATGCATGCATATTAAAATGTGCATATTTTACTCTTTGACATTAGTTTTAGTAAAGGGTCAATGAACTTGCCACATCAAATAGAGCTAAAATACGTAAAAACTTTTTAAAAATGTAAAATTAATCTAATTTAGTCAAAAAATGTTTTTTTTATAAAATGCTATTCTGGCTGAAAAAGCCTTCCAATCAGATACTGCATTTCCTAATGAACTGGGGATGTGGTCCTATATCCAATCAGATGTTAGGTGTGTCTTCCCCATTTATTGCCAGCAAGATAATTATTCTATCCAAGTCTCTAACCTTTTCTCTAAGAGCAGGTAGTGAAGTAGTTTATACATTGACATTATTATAATACCAGCGACTTGCCCGTCAAAAATGACGGAGCAATAAAATTGTAAGGCTGGTAATGCTGTTTGCCACAGACAGTAAGTGTTTTGGTCGTCTGAGATCCTTTGGCACTGATTGCGAGCCTCTCGGTTGGTGTATTTTTTGTTGTCAGAAGCGCTCTTGCGCTCATTGTAAGGTCCGTGCTGATCTCCTTTTGTCGCTTATTGCAAGCCTCTCCCCTGGTGTACTTTGTGTCCTATGAGCACCGTTGGCACTCCTTGTGAGGCGCACGGTGAAGGCCTTTGTCGTTTATTGCGATACTGTGTTTTTTTTTTCTGTATAAGTATTTTTTCATGATAATTAATTAAATGATAAATTAATATACTTTACCTATTTGTAATTAATATATGCAGCAAGCAATGTGCTGAAGAGCTAACAATCTGTTTTGATGTTCCTGCAGCATACAATGTAGATTTGCACTGTTGTTGAGCTGAGGTGTAACTGTCAGCAATGTGTTCAGTGTGTAGTGTAAATAGGCTGCGTGCGCGAGGGGAAACCGTTTGTGTAGCTGTGTAGTTCCGCATTCTGTAAGTTAGTGTAAAATGGCGGCGATTGTGTATGTGGTACGCGGGTGTGCATGATTTTGCGTCCTTGCTAATAGTGAATTTTGTACCGGCTACGGGTTTGTGTAAAAGTCGTATGTGCCTGGCGGTGTTTTGCAGGTTTAGGGGTCGTGTAGCCTTATTTTTGGAGTTTTTCAGCTGCCATTTTTTCTGTCGCTTAGGAGATTCTTGAGTGTCTAAACTCTGTAAATTGGACTTAAATTTGCGTGCAACCTGACTCCCAGATGTGGCTGCCCCCCCCCCCACCTGCTGTGTGTAATGTTTTTTTTTATTTGTGTGTGTATTTTGTGTTTTTTTTATGTTTTTGACTGTGCGCCTTTAAGTTCGTATTTTTGCAAGTTTGTAAGTCCCGCAGTTCGTATTTGTTTGTATAAGTCCGTATTTAGTCATTGCGTGTTATATATTTATAATATATATGGGCCTGCTTCTGTGGCTGTTTGTAACTGCTAGTGAGGCGCCATAGAGCCTCCACCTCCGCAAATGCGGCACCTCGCTTCGCCTGCAATGAGCCTTCAGAAAAGCCTGATGACGAATCGCAGTTTGACAACTATTATATGTGATATTATATATTATATGGACAGCAGTGCAGGGGTTAATACATTACTATTAGACAAAAGCTGTGAGGCCCCTGTTTTCAGAACTAAAGTCCAAATGCTACAATAGCAAAGACAGAACATTTTGTAACTAGAAAAATATTGCTGGGTCATAAGGTAGGCCCAAAAAAGTAGCTGATAAACTTAGAAATACGCTTGCCTAAAAGTACTAAGTCATGGGGCATGCCCAAAAAGTACCCGATAACCTTAGAAATCTGAAAACTGTAGAAAATGTATTGTACAAGATAAAATGGGGTTGACGTAATAAGACTGCTATGTAAGGTCTGTGCTGGATCAATGTGTCAGTTTCACATTTGGTGCTACTGTACTATGTGCATCTCTTAGGCTTGATAATAAAAATGAAATCTGATTGAAGTGCTGAGATATTGTGGTCTTCCTTGATTGCCTGAACTGTGTGGTGAGAAACTGTGGGACAATCTTTTCTTCAACAGTAGTGTAGCAGCTGCTTTTTGACAAGTGTGTTTCCTCTCCTCTAGATACAAGTTTGCATTGTTCTACACTAATGAAAAATACTATATATGGATATACTAGCGACTTGCCCATCAAAAAATTACTGTCAATACAATTTTATAAAATGATCTTTTAAATTGTGCACAATTAATCTGGTCCCATTACAAAGTCCTGTTTTTTGGATTCATATTTCTCAATAGCATGACAATTGCCCCTTTTTTTAATTGCAAAACATGTGGTGGCATTCCAGATAGGTTTAAAGAATTAATAAATTCTATACTAAAATTAGATTCACTGTCTTTATTGTCAGCCAGAACTGAATCTGCACTGTAATACTTATTTTGGGGTGCGTTGACGAAGTTTAAAGTTTTGTTATTTAGATTCAATGCATCTATATTTTTTTATGTTAATATCACTTTGTTTGCAATGTCTGAGTAATCGTCGTTATTCAGAGTGTTTAGAAAGATTGCTGATATGAGTGATTCCTTGCAAACCATTTGTGGTGGAATTTCAATGGTATCATTGGGTAAATCATGTATTTGTGGATGTTTTCCTTCTCCAATTTGAATGAGCCAATCATTGAATTAATTTTGGCCTTCGGATCTCATATTTTATTCTAATTTTAGGTGTGTAAATATTTTCCCCAGTTTACTTATCTTGATACATTTTTTCAATGATATCAGTTCTATTTCCATGTGGCACAACAGGTAATGTTTGCCTAAAATCTCCTCCTAACAACATCACCTTTTCACCAAATAGCAAATAATTATTCATCACTTCTTTTAATAATCTATCAATACATTGCAAGGCATGACATAACATCATCGTTGCCTCATCTATGATAATTAATTTACTTTTTTTTTTTTTTTTGGCTTTACAAAGAATTTAGTTAAATATCTGACACTGATGTTTCTAAAATGGGAACTGGCAGTTTAAATCCACTATGCACAGTTCTACCACCTTCTAAGAAAAGTTCTGCAATTCCAGTTGTTGCAAATGGCATTGCTATTTGGACCTGTGCTCTAATGTAACTCATCAAACAATTGTACAGATAAGTTTTTCCTGATCCACCAGGGCCATCTAGATAGAAATAACGGTCTTTGACCATTTCATCATCTGTAGCATTTGTGATGGCATTAAATGCTTGCAATTGTAAAGTATTTAAAGTTCCCAGTTTTTCTTCTGTTTTTTGTTTTTGAAGCTCAGTGTCATAATCATCAAAGTTGATGTCATCTATAAGTCCTGGATCAGGCAAATTAAATCTTGCACAATTTAATCCATGAGCAAAAAATATTTCTTGAATTTCCATTAAAGTTTTTTACAGTTCTATTGGCTCAAGTTTCCCACAAAGTAAATGCATCAGGTACATTGCAAAAGATGCAAATGAACGCAAATTGTTCTTTCATTTGCTTTGGCATTTTACATAGTGCTGCTTCTTCTAGACACCTCTCCCATTCTGTATAATCTGCTACGAAGTTTTGATGTCTTGCAGCTAATTGGAAAGTCTCATAAACTATGTCATTCACTGTGCGTAAATGTTCAAAACTTTGTTGACCGGGAAAATGTAAAAGAAGTAATCATAAACTGAAACGCTCAATGTCTCTTGGACTGACGGTATAGATTTGTGCTAATTGAGCTAATCGATACACAGCATGTGACCGATCATGCATCTCAAATTTCAGAAGCCGCCACATTGCTTCCGGAGCACTGACATATCGAGCATCCAAATAATTAGAAAGTTTGTCATGTAAAATTGGATTTCCTTTTCGTTTGCTACACCTTGCACAACAACAGTTGCTGCATGATATCCTTTGTATATATATTTTTACACATATTTGATGAATTTAATAGAAGCTTCCACATTTATGTGTTCATTGTACTTAATGAGCAAATGTGGATTGTATGGAACGACAGATCAACCTTTTGTCCACGGATAATAGCTGTTTGTCCTTGTCTTCTTTTATAGAAAGGGTATCCATCACAATTAGCATAAGTATGCATTTGAAATTCTTTTGTACATTTTTTATATTCCATACATGGTGAATTTGGATTCATATCTCCACATGGCCCATGAATTATACTGTTTGTTACAATCTCAAAAAGTTTGGAATATTTTTCTAGATCGGGCAATTCACCAGTAATTACTGAACCCACTCTCTCTGCAGTATTCAACTTATATTTTTCCTGCAGGACTAAAAGTATGTGAGCATGTTGCAGTCCTCTTTTTTCAAATTCAATGGTATAAACAAAAGCCACACATTTTCCAAATAACTATGCTTTAGTTATATCATGTATTAATGAATTGAATTTTATTTTGAATACTTTTGCCACTAAATATGGTCGGTCAGAAGTAGTTTGTCCAAGATCCAAATTTTCTTTGATCTCTGGCCATTGTGGATTACATGTGAATGTAATGAATAAATCTGGTTTTCCAAATTTTGGGACAATAGCCATTGCATCATTATATCTTTCTCGCATATTGCAAGGAGATCCTTGCAAAATGGATGGCAAAATGATTGCTCTTCCCGCTGGAATGTCTCTGTTGGTAGCCAATTCAGAGACATAATCAATCCACAATACTGTTTTACTCAAAGCTTATTTTGTTGAAAGTTTATAAAATTTAGATTATTTGCTTCGACTTGTAGATAGGAATCAATAATCCATTGTTGTGTGAGTTTGCCCCCACATAAAATAGGATTCAAAGAATCCCGAATAGCAGTTTGTGCCACTTTATATTCCAGCATAGAAATATTGCATCTAACACAAACTTTACTGTTGGGATAACTTTGCAATTGCAATTTAGTTCCCATCCAGGTTCTCCATTTGGAAAGAAAATGGGATATGTCATTGGATCTAAATTACAACTTAATATATTTATGTTTATAAAAGGTTGTTCTTCATTGCGTGGATATATTCTAATATTCCGCTGAAACGGTGGTTCACCATCTTAATTTTTAAAGACCATGGCAACCTCATTTACTGTTGGTAAATTATTCCATCTTTGATCAGAGTTGCAATCTCTTTTTAACACCATATTTACTCTTGGCATTGTCAACTGATGTCTTTGAGCATGTTGCTGTTGTTCTTTTTCAACCTGTGCTTGACTGTATGGGTTGTTGGTCATAATTTTATCCAGCTGCTCAAAGACTATGCGCAAACACTGTTTATTTTGTGGAAGCGTCATCCTTTGTTCACCAGCTTCCATTGTATCTAAGACATATAACTGTGCAAATTTCTTTTGCTCACCTTCTTGTGGATGTAAATGTGAACTTTGGTGGTAAATTTGTCCTTGAACTCTAAAACAGTAAGTACCATGTCCTGGGAAATTTTCTGCTAATGTAGCACTTATTGAAACAAATTAAATTGCACTGTTATCAGACCTTATGTTTTTTTTTTTATTGGTATAATTTGGAAATATTGGATCGATCATGATACTTTGTAAGTAATCTG
This sequence comes from Discoglossus pictus, assembly GCA_027410445.1. Classification (NCBI taxonomy): domain Eukaryota; kingdom Metazoa; phylum Chordata; class Amphibia; order Anura; family Alytidae; genus Discoglossus; species Discoglossus pictus. The sequence continues at coordinate 125,673,288 of CM050167.1, read as the reverse complement.
GAAATGTGTGTCTTAGGAAAGGTAAGACTTCCACATTCTGACAGCAACCAATGAAGTCTCTGCCAGTTGGTCTTTCCTTGAGAAAATGATAGGCCCTACAAAACTGACAAACAACCATGAGTAATCCCCAATGAGTGTCTACTGTTAGTGCTCTAATAAACGCATTATCCTGAGCTTCTTCAACATAGATATCACTACAACTTTATCTATATTGGTGTCATGTGTATGAACATTGGTGTCATGCGGCAATATTGGATCATTTGGCAATGGTTCACAGACATGTTTTTGTTTACTGTTTTATTTCTTTGAAGCTCCAGCACACTCACTTTGTGCTTTCTTACTCATTTTTCTTTTATTTAAAAGTCTCTGTCGGTCTTCTTCTCTTAAACGTTGGGAACTTTCGGGTGACTGTGCATCTCTCCACCTTTGCTTCCTTTCCCTTGCCAATCTTCTTTTACGTTCAATCGTGTCTTCTTCATTGTCCGCCATTGGAATTTGTAATTGTAAATACAGGTGTAAGATGTAATGTTTTTTTGTTCTTTACATATTGTTTGTATCTGCTCCCAATCCAAAGGTAAATCGCATTAATTAAAGAATGCAAAGATATGAAAATCTTTTTTTTATTTTATCTCTGAAATAATTGTTTTGTTTTTTTTCCCTATGAGGCAATCAGCATCATCACAGATATGTCAGTGCATCTTAAAAATATACAAATTGTTTGTCTTTCTTTTTTTTTGTGGTAATATTACTAATTACTAATTAATACAATAATAACTTAATAATCAATTAAATGTATTCTAAACATCTAAGCATTAATATATTCCTAAATGAAAGACGTTGTAAAATATTGAATATTTGTTGTTCATAATAGTTACTAATAATTAATTAATAAAATAATGTACATTAATCATTAATGAATCAATGTCTAAATGTCTTAGACATTTTTTTGCATTATTATTAATTAGTATTAATAAACGTTAACCATTTTTTTTCTTAATGATTACTAATTACTAATTAATAAATTAGAGTACATTATTAATTAATTATTCAATGAATTAATATATTACAAACAGCTAAACATGAAAGTATGTCGCTGGCTGTGTTTTGCGCGGTTCGGGGTCATGTAGCCTTGTTTTAATTTTTTTCGGCCGCCATTTTTTTTCTCACTTAGGCAATCTTCAAGTGCCGAAACTACTTAAATTCGACCTTTTGTAGTGTTTGTAGGCTAAGTCCCGCATGTTTCATTCCCTCCACTGCTTGCCTCGCTTCACGAGGCTCTCAGGCAATGAGCGACTTTGGCGCTCATCACCTAAGTGCTCCGAGTTAATGGCTCGCCTCGCTATGCGAGGTTCGCCGGCAATGAGCGCCTTTGGCGCTCATCGCCTAAGTGCTCAGAGTTTAGCGTCTCGCCTCTCTACGCAAAGCGGCGCTCATCGCTAAGTTGTACGCACCACGCAAAGCATGACGACGTCTCGTAGTTCGAAAATTATGATATGTAATATACATACATATTATATTATACAGTATATACCTTGTTGTTGGGAAGGGGCTTGTGTACCTCAATGAATCTGTGAGCTATACCATGTAGGTTCACCCAAGATGGGCAGATCATAACAGAGAGCTCAGACAAATCGCAGTCCAATGGAGCTTGACATGGTAACCCACTCTAGTATCCCTGCCACGAAAACGTTATGGATTGGCATAACCAGACTATGTGGGTAGGTCTCCTGGTTTGTGCATAATCCATCCTTTGCTGTGCTTGAAACTGTGTAATGCAGTGAGCATAAGCTTAAAAGGAGCCATTTATATAGTGGTTTTGGATTAATAGAGTGACAGTATATTGTGGTCTAATTTGCATGTCCCACCCAGTGTCTCAGAGTACAGTGCAATGACTGTATCTCTGACTGGAAACCTAAGCAGGAAATACGTTTATTAACTTACTTTTTAGACATACAAATAAAATTACAAATGTTCTATTAATTTTCTGTACTGTATACATATATATATATATATATATATATAGTAATTTAGTAATTATTAATCCACATATACAGTATATATATATAGATTAATAATGAGTATTGCAATATCATTTGATACCTTTTGTATTGGACAAACGTCTTATTTATAGTGACGAGCTTTCGAGAGGCTCAACCTCCCTTTATCAAGTTTTAAGCAATACTAATATGAGATGGAACCCTCAGTTTGAATAATAACAGCAGATGCAGTGGGAGTGGAAACAGCATCTGACATCATCAGGTTAATACATATATGGGGAATAAACACAACATAGCAAAGGAAACATATATACACATATTATATACACATATACATCAATATATACATGAAAAAGCAGAGCACTTTAGTCCATAGTGATATCTTTCCTGTTGGACAAACAGCTCACAAAGAGTGCTATGTTGGTTATAGTATAAAAGGAAAAAAATCACATGAAATTCTGATAATGTGTTAGAAAGCCCAAGTCTATATTAAGTCCTGTGTTTTTAGTGTTGAAGAATGTGATCATCTTTATTTCAAATGCTTTTCTCTCTTGGATGCTTTTAAATTTTCCTCTGAGTATTTTGGCTTTTAAGTTTTGGATGGAGTGATCATTCTGGCTAAAATGGTGTCCCACTGGGGTACAATAACTGTTTTCCTTATGTTTTCTTATTATTTTCTTTAAAAAACAACCCCAACATCACCATCAAACCAGTAGACAAAGGAGGTGCAGTTGTTATCATGAATACTCAGGACTACATAAATGAAGCCAACAGACAACTGTCAGACAATACTTACTACAAGAAATTGAACCAGGACCCTACAGAAAAATATACTCTTCAACTTAAGAAACTCCTCAAAACATTCGCTAAAAATATACATCAGGAATTAGAACAACTCATCCCCGCCAATCCTACAACTGGGACTTTCTACCTACTGCCAAAAATCCACAAACCAGGCAACCCAGGGAGACCAATTGTTACAGGTATGGACACACTGACTGAACAGGTATCTGGATTTGTTGAAAACATCCTTAAACCATTAGTTAGTAACACCAGTAGCTAAATACAAGACACCACTGACTTTCTCAACAAACTCAGTCAGATCAAAAACTTACCTGCTAACACACTACTTGTTACCATGGTTGTAGAGTCTCTTTACAGTAATATCCCACACAAAGATGGCACTGAGGCATGCTTTAGGTTTCTTTCAACAAACATGCAAAACAATAAATATGGCCCTGACATTATTGTTAAACTAATAGAATATATCCTTACCCACAACTATTTTACTTTTAACCAAGATACCTACCTACAGATGATGGGAACTGCCATGGGTACCAAAATGGCTCCACAATATGCAAATCTATTAATGGCCAATCTAGAAGAAACATTCTTATCTGTATCCATTTACAAACCATACAAATACTACCTTTACATAGATGATCTGTTCATCATCTGGACAGAAGGAGAAAGCAAACTCAGAGACTTTCATAATTCATTCAACACCTTCCATTCATCTAAAATAACTTAAAATGGATTTCTCCACAGAACAGGTAAACTTTCTAGACACTACTATATTCATCACCAATGACACTCTCCACTCATCTATACATAGGAAACCTACAGACAGATGTAATTACCTACACAGCTCCAGTTTCCATCCCTCCCACACCAAACAAGCCATCATCCATAATCAAGCTATTAGATACCATCGGATTTGCTCAAACACTGATAAAAATGTAAAAACACTGACTGAATCTTTCAAACAAAAGGGTTACAAACCCTATATTATTACCCCAAAAATATCAACTGCCATCAAAATACCCCGAGAACACCTATTAAACTACAAAACAAAAGAAACTACTTCACGTATACCTCTAGTGACCTACGGTATGCAAGAATTGTAGTACCTATTTGCTCATGGATTGAGAGCTGGCTAAAAGACAGGAAGCAAAGGGTTGTTGTAAATGGAATATATTCAGATTGTTCTAATGTTGTAAGTGGGGTTCCTCAGGGTTCAGTATTAGAACCTATTCTTTTTAACATATTTATTAATGACTTAGAAGTAGGACTGGAAAGAAGTGTCTCCATTTTTGCTGATGAAACACAAGTTGTGCAAGGTAATTAAATCAGAAAAGGATATACTTTCCCGCCAAAGGTATTTACATAAATTAGAGAAATGGGTGACTATATGGCAGATGAGATTTAATACGAATAAATGTAAAGTTATGCATTTAGGAAGGAAAAACAGCCTTGCAATTTATAATCTTAATGGAGTAAATTTTGGGGTATTAGATATTGAAAGGGATTTGGGATTACTTGTGGACAACCACCTAGGTAACAGTGCTCAATACCAAGCAGCAGCTGCAAAGGCAAGGGAAATATTAGCATATATTAAGAAGGGTATAGAAGCACGGGAAGCAAATATACTTCTGCCACTATACAAATCCCCAGTACGCCCTAATTTAGAATATGGAGTGTATTTTTGGGCACCACTTCATAAAAAGGACATTTTAGAGCTAGAAAAAAGTGCAGAGAAGGGCAACAAAACTAATAAGGGGAATGGAGGGGCTAAGTTAGGAAAAAAGACTAATCAAATTAAAATTATCTTCTATTGAAAAAAGGCATCTACGACGGGATATGATTACCTTATATAAATATATCCATGTTCATTAAAAGGCTTTGTCAAGTGAACTTTTTGTGCTAAGAGGTTTTCAACGACAAGAGGACATCCTTTGAGGTTAGAAGTAAAAAGATTTCACCTTAAAGAAATAAAAGGGTTCTTTACAGTTAGGGTGGTTATTTTGTGGAATTCTCTACCAAAGGAGGTAGTGACAATGGATATGATAGATAACTTTAAAAGGGTATTGGATATGTTTCTAAATAAAAAGGGCATTTAGGGGTTCCTGGTTAATTAGATAGTATTGACCAATGGAGGAGTCCGATCGCCAGTATCTGGGGTCAGGAAGAAATTCTTTTTTTTTCATTTTGAGACAATTGACAAGTTTCACTTGTTTTTTTTTTCTGTTTGCCTTCCCCTGGATTATTAACATAGTGGCATGGAGAATCAGACACGATTGGACGACTAAAAAAAACAAGTTCCTCCAAAGCCTCATTACCTGAAGGGACAAATCTGTAAAGCAGATTGTTCTACAGAATGAAGTATGGGCCTTGGTTCCCCTCTATTCCAGCTCATTAATGCATTCAAAACATCATAAAGTAGTGGGTCAGAAGCTTGATCCCACACAAAGGGATTGTTTTCATAGGAAAACAGCTGTTCAATCTTCCTCTTCAGTTTCTATGTCATTATGAGACACAGTTCCTTCCCTGTTACCATTCCTTTTTTCCTTAGTCTTACTGGCAGCTAAATCCTGCTCAGAAGCTTGTACTTATTTCTGTACCAATCTTTTTTTGTTTTTCTTCTTTTCCGTTTTGTTTTATAAGCCTTCCCCGGTCCAGAGAATAGGTATCAAAACATGACAGATGTGACCAGATTCCTGAGCAGTCTGGGTTTTTTCTTCAAGCTTTTCTACGATTTCCACTTGTTGATTTGAAAGATGTATCCAGGATATGCAAGGTTAGCAAGGTTAGCAATGTAATACGGACCACTGTCTGGTGCGCTACAAACTTTGTCTTCACTTCAATCCTAGGCCAAAGTGGAAAGGAGCCCCAAGGAAGAGGTTATAGATCGGCAACCTCCAGTCAGCCAAAGTGAAGACTGGTTTCCAGGAGATTCTCCAGTTAAGACTAGAGGATCGCAGATGCTTAACGGATCCCTCTTCAGATGCTCTATGGGAACACCTCAAAACCAACATCCTGTGGATCTCTGAAGAAGTCCTAAGGTTCTCCACAAAGAAGAACAAAGTCTGGATGAAAACAAAAGGTTGCCCTAGTTCAACATTTGATACTATATCAATATTACTTGTGATAACTAAATCCAAGATAGCTTCATTTCTACTAGGTTCTTGTACAACCTGGGCCAGATAATGATCTCTGAGTGCACTAAAGAACCTGATCCCCTGAGCTGAACTACTGGTCTCATTCATCCAGTTTATTTCAGGGTAGTCCACATATCCCATTATTAGAACTTGACCATGCTTAGCTACATTCTAAATCTTCAACAATAAATGCCATTACTCAGTTTTAATTATATTAGGGGGTTTATAGCATATTCAAAGCAATATTCTTTTAGACTTTGTTCCTCCACTATTTAACTCAAACCACAAGGAGTCAACAGTATCGCTAGTTCCACCATAAATATCTTCTGGGACTATAGGCTTAAATTCAGGCTTAACATACAGACAAATTCATCCTCTTCTTCTACCATTGTCCCTATCTTTCCTAAATAGGTTATAACCATCCAAATTAACAATCCATACATGAGAGTCATCCCACCATGTTTCAGTAATACATATTAAGTACCATTTCTCATTTACTGCTAATAATTCTAACTCACCCATTTTCCCTGGCAAACTTCTTTATTATTACTTAACCAGGTGTATAAGAGTTAAACCCAATCACATACCTGTCGCAAAATGCTAGAGATAAGGGTAGAAGTAAAAAAATATCTTGGACTTTGCAATAATCGAAGAATCCCAAAGTGAGCAGCGCAGTCCTATTGTGAAGTTTCTAAAACCTGATGGAACAGTTAGATTCTGCAGTGAATTCTGCAACCTAAATTCAGTGTCAGTTTTTGATAATTATCCCATCCCAAGAGTGGAGGAACTGATAAAGCGGCTTAGAAAGGCAAGAGTCTTAACAGCACTATATTTAACAAAGGATAATTGGCAGATACTCTTGACAGAAATTACAAAAGTGAAAATGTTATTTTACGCTCCAGATGATCTATTTCAGTATCAAGTCCTGCCATTGCGACTACACTGGAGACTAATGATTCCAGAGACTAATGGATAAACTTTTACGGGTCTTATTATGAATATGTGTCTGCTTACTTAAATAATGTAGTCATTCACACTACTGGTTGGGCAACACATCTAATAAAAGTAAAAGCAGTACTGGGAATCTTGAGACAGACAGGGTGCATGTTATACCCTATAAAATGTGCAATTGGACTGAGGTAAGCAAATAATCTGGTTTATACTGTAGGTATATTATTTTTATAAACCAGATTAGGTTTAGTAAAAGCTCAGCTGAATAAAGTGGTGGCAAACTAAAATTTGTTTCAATTTCCCCTTCTGGATCACTACCTTGTGGTGATGGGGCTTCTGTACCCTAATGAAGCTGTGAGCTTTACTATGAAGGGCCACCCAAAATTAACAGGCCATAGTAAAGAGGTCAGAAAAAACATGGTCCAAGGGCCAATTGCAAAGGAACTGTCAACCTTCTCCTGTATCTTTGCTACGAAAACTATGTGGATGAGTATGACATAACGATTTGTCAAGATGTGCCTGTCATGTTGTGGTCCATAGGGTTACTGAGAGTCAGACGCGACTGAATAACAACAATTAATATGGCTTGTGGCTTTAATTCACAGCTGAGAAACATGGCACCTATATGAGAAAGAAAAGTAAGACGGGGAAACCTCAGAAGGTGAAAAACTGTTACTAGAAGTGTTTCCTAGAAGTAAATGAGATTTAATTAGTACATGACAATTGTATTGAGAAGGAAAAAAGTACGTAGTTAACCTAGTTAAAACATTTATATAAAACAAGATTTGTCTTAAGAGTGACTTTAAGCAAACAGTCACATAACAGAAAAGAAAATTCCACATCATATCCATATCGGGTTATAACTTCATGTTAAAAAAAAGGATTCAGTTAACTGTGCTACAATCCACACTTTGCTGACTAATGCCTCAATTACATGGGACTCACAACAATTTGATAGAGCTATTACATGCTATATGTAAAAAACCTTAAGAGCAACTTTTTGCGAGTGATAGCTAAGTGCAAATTTCTTGTAGTGTAGAAGAAATGTATATTTCATGCCGTATTAAATTCCTGTATTCTTTACTTTTAATCTGCTATGTCAAAATTCCATTGTAGACATGGAATCCTAACACTGAACAACAAATGGATATGAATATATGTGTGATGACCAGCACATTGGATGCCATCAACTTGCAAGTGTGCACATTTACTGAAGATTTACTAAAAGATTTACTAAAAAAGTTTAAATATGCAGTCAACAGAAATGTAACAAGAAATGAAACAGTAGTTTCATTGTGGTGCATAGTGGTGCTAAGAGACTGGCAAAAAAAACCAACATATTAAAAAAAAAAAATCATTTAGAAATACATATGTGGGTAAAAATGTGAGACGGGAATCCTATTCACCTACACAGCAAGTGTTATTGTCATCTCAAAATTGAATATAACATAGCTTTTACACTCTATGTAGAAAAAAAAAGCTTAGTCACAAATGCAAAAATAAAAAATGAAGGGGGAGGAATGCAATGCTCAAAATATACCTTTGAAACTATAATCAGATAACCAATAGAAGAGATAGCTTAATTTGTATGTAATAAACTATGTGGTACTATTAAGATGATGTGTTATTGATAGCAAAGCAGTGCTACTTGTAATGTGTTATCTCACAATCCATAGTGATGTTTTGCACAAAACATGTTATTTCTTAACAAATTATCATCTCACTTTGGCTGTCTATATGCAAGAATGGTAGGCGTAGGGAATATATGTTTTAATTCTGTGTCCTCTGTTAGTAGCATCTGTAAATACCTAAATATTTTGAGCATTTCTTCTAGAACCGGATAGTATGTACTAACCAGAGGCGTATGCAGATGCCATTACACAGAAAAAAAGTGAACAACTTTTATAATGCAAAACTACTGGTTATCACAGTTTAAATTTAAATCTGTTTAAATAAGCTTTTCACCTTCACTCTTAATATTTGCAACACATTGTACCTCAACTTTCTATACCTCAACCATACCCTCTGGACTGTAAGTTGCAAGTTTTCAATCATATTTGGTGCTTTAGAGAAAGCACTTTGTATGCTTGATTTTAAGCTCAATAACGGAACCTCCATTTTTTTGTAATGTGCTAAAATTGTTTTTGACTGGTATCTAACCTGTTTAGAGCTGCAGAATATGTTGACATGTGAAAAAGTAAGGTTAATGATTTTATATACAGGATCAAGTCACTACTTTTGACGTCAACAACATGTAACCAATGAAATATGGCATGTGTCGTGAGCTTTCTTGGTGGGTATATAAGGTAACATATAGGCAATTCTGCATATATAGCAAGCATCGCTGTCATTGGTAACACATGCGATTTATCCAACTTTGAAAAGGGGATGATCATTGGCTTTTGGGCCAAGGGTGGCAGTATTTCTGTAACAGTGCCTTTTGTGAACTATTCACATGCTGCTGAGGATAAAGTGCATCGTAACTGGAAAAACGGCACCATTACGAATAGCGTTGAAAATGAGGAGCACCACATGCCATTGATGTCAGAGGTGAATGTTGGCTGCGAATGTGTGTGAGGGCCAATCAACAGTTGAGCAACTCACTGTCCAAACAAACCAGGTGGCTACCAGACTTTTGTCTAAAATGACAATACAGCCATCCCTGTTGTGTATGAGGCTCCGAAGCAAAGGGCTGATCAATGCACCCATGCTGACGAGGGTTCATCATCAGAAACTACTTCAATTTGCATGACAGTACCGATTTTGTACATCTTCTGATTGGCAAAGGGTTTTCTGCTCCATCTACTGGACAGACATTGGCATGTCAGGAGAGAAACCTATGAGAACAAACACTCTGCGACCATTGTCGGAAAAACACAAGCTGGTGGCGGCAGCGTTATGGTCTGTGGAATGTTTTCTTGCCATCGCCTGGGTCCACTCATACGTCTGAAAGGCACTCTCAACCGATTGGGTTATCTATCCATCCTTGTAGATCAAGTACACCCATACAAATTGACTGTCTTCCCTGGACCGATGGGATCTTCCACCAGGACAATGCAACATGTCATATGGTTAGATACCTCTGCCAACCTCGCAGCATCTTATTGACTCACTACCACGCAGTCTAGCTGCTATCCATGCTGCATACAGAGGTTTTTCAATATATTTGCTGGTGGTCATAATAATGTAACTGTACCATGGATGTATATATATATATATATATATATATATATATATATATTTATTTATTTTTATCTCACTGATGAGCAGCATAGCTGCCCAGAAAAGTCAGGAGCATTCTTGATGTTTAGTAGGTATTTTTAAGCAGATATTTATCTTATTTTCTGAATAAAGTATTTTATTATATATGAAATTGAGAAACATATACCTGCAATTACGTTTGGTTTCCTTCAGCATTACAGCTTCCCTAACCCTAAAGTGACCTGTGAAAATCAGGCTCCTGGGGGGCACTACCATAGGGTGTGTTTTGTAGTTTTTAGTAATCTACAACCTATTTTATGCTAACCTGTATTATGGATGTTCTCTTAAAGGAATGAATGTGCCTATTAATGTTTGCTTAAAGTTTAACATATGTGAGATGCGTACACACATTAGATGTTGATTTATATATATATATGTTGTTGGTGTGCATTGTATATGGTACTCTTAGAGTACCATGTAGCACTGCTTGGAGATCAACTAACTGTAACATTCCACTGCAGAACTATATGAAAAGAAAAAACTCAATTAAAAATAGGGCATGAGCATTGAAACCACAGAACATCTATTGGGAAAAGTCCATTGGTTTACTAACATTTGTGACAAAGCCCCACTTTCCAAAAATATTGTAAATCTTTTATATAATACTTTTAATGACAGTCCTACAACTAAAAATATGAAATATATAAGTCATTGGGAAGAAGATTTGGTTTTCACAGGAGATTCTATTCCTGATGCTGGGAACCAAGAGTCACATTGCTAAAAAATGGAAATTGAGCACTTACAGCCTGCAAACCATTAAAAATAAATGTAACTACATTCTCATTAATAAAAGGATGTCCCACAATCTAGAAGACACTTTTTCACATTTCATGATTACCTGGGGTCCTTGGCTAGCCTCATGGTATAGTATCCCTCTAATATAAATAAGAATACTGTATCTGAGATTGCAGTTTCCTGTGGAGGAGTGAAACGGGAGTTTCCTGTGGAGGAGCGAAACGGGAGTTTCCTGTGGAGGAGCGATGCCGGAGCCTGAAGTCAGAGATAGGTACTGCTTTCTTATATGCAAATTTGCACTCACTTTAGCCAGAGAGACCAAATGTTCGTGAACCGGCATAGACTTAAATAGGCAGGCGGATTTTAAAACCCACAGGGACTCTTTCTGGCCACAATAGTGATGGGAAAGTTGTTTCAACGAGACTAACACCTGGACTGTGGCATGCCGGAGGGGGATCCATGGCAAAACTCCCACGGGAAATTACATAGTTGATGCAGAGTCTGGTTTTAAGCCATAAAGGGCATAAATTACCTAACATTCCTAAAATGTTTGTAATAACGTGCTTTAAAACATCAAGTATGATGTTGTATCGATCAGGTGTAAGGGTTACACCCGCTTCACAGTAACAGACCAATCTCCCCGTTTAACGCACCGCAAACAACCGCAAACAGTCCCTTTGTACAACCGCAAACTTACCATTTACCTATCAGGGGGCGTGTATAAGGCCTGGTTTTTTAGAACCGGGAGATGGAAAAAGATGCTTGGTTGGTCGTATCACTACAATTTTGGGGCACAGCACGTGCAATCAAAGGTGCCAACAGATAGGAGTGGCGTGTTTGTAAGTACTACTCTTATCAGTTTAATACCTATTACAGCACCTATCAGGGGGAGTGTATAAGGCCTGGATTTTTAGAACCGGGAGATGGAAAAAGATACTTGGTTGGTCGTATCACTTCAATTTTGGGGCACGGCGCGTGCAATCAAAGGTGCCACCAGATAGGAGTGGCGTGTTTGTAAGTACACTCTTATAAGTTTAATACCTGTTACAGCACCTATCAGGGGGCGTGTATAAGGTCTGGATTTTTAGAACCCGGAGATGGAAAAAGATGCGTTGTTGGTCGTATCACTACAATTTTGGGGCACGGCACGTGCAATCAAAGGTGCCACCAGATAGGAGTGGCGTGTTTGTAAGTACTACTCTTATCAGTTTAATACCTGTTACAGCACCTATCGGGGGGCGTGCATAAGGCCTGGATTTTTAGAAAGGGGAGATGGAAAAAGATACTTAGTTTGTCGTATCAATTCAAATTTGGGGCACGGCGCGTGCAATCAAAGGTGCCACCATATAGGAGTGGCATGTTTGTAAGTACTACTCTTATCAGTTTAATACCTGTTACAGCACCTATCAGGGGGCGTGTATAAGGCCTGGATTTTTAGAACCGGGAGATGGAAAAAGATACTTGGTTGGTCGTATCACTTCAATTTTGGGGCACGGCGCGTGTAATCAAAGGTGCCACCATAGAGGAGTGGCGTGTTTGTAAGTACTACTCTTATCAGTTTAATACCTGTTACAGCACCTATCAGGGGGCGTGTATAAGGCCTGGATTTTTAGAACCGGGAGAAGGAAAAAGATACTTGGTTGGTCGTATCACTTCAATTTTGGGGCACGGCAAGTGCAATCAAAGGTGCCACCAGATAGGAGTGGCGTGTTTGCTTGGTTGGTCGTATCACTTAAATTTTGGGGCACGTGCAATCAAAGGTGCCACCAGATAGGAGTGGCGTGTTTGTAAGTACTACTCTTATCAGTTTAATACCTGTTACAGCACCTATCAGGGGGCGTGTATAAGGCCTGGATTTTTAGAACCGGGAGATGGAAAAAGATGCTTGGTTGGTCTTATCACTTCAAATTTAGGGCACGGCGTGTGCAATCAAAGGTGCCACCATATAGGAGTGGCGTGTTTGTAAGTACTACTCTTATCATTTTAATACCTTTTACAGCACCTATTAGGGGGCGTGTATAAGGCCTGGATTTTTAGAACCGGGAGATGGAAAAAGATGCTTGGTTGGTCGTATCACTTCAAATTTTGGGGCACATGCAATCAAAGGTGCCACCAGATAGGAGTGGCATGTTTGTAAGTACTACTCTTATCAGTTTAATACCTGTTACAGCACCTATCAGGGGGCTTGTATAAGGCCTGGATTTTTAGAACCGGGAGAAGGAAAAAGATACTTGGTTGGTCGTATCACTTCAATTTTGGGGCACGGCAAGTGCAATCAAAGGTGCCACCAGATAGGAGTGGCGTGTTTGCTTGGTTGGTCGTATCACTTAAATTTTGGGGCACGTGCAATCAAAGGTGCCACCAGATAGGAGTGGCGTGTTTGTAAGTACTACTCTTATCAGTTTAATACCTGTCACAGCACCTATCAGGGGGCGTGTATAAGGCCTGGATTTTTAGAACCGGGAGATGGAAAAAGATGCTTGGTTGGTCTTATCACTTCAAATTTGGGGCACGGCGTGTGCAATCAAAGGTGCCACCAGATAGGAGTGGCGTGTTTGCTTGGTTGGTCGTATCACTTAAATTTTGGGGCACGTGCAATCAAAGGTGCCACCAGATAGGAGTGGCGTGTTTGTAAGTACTACTCTTATCAGTTTAATACCTGTCACAGCACCTATCAGGGGGCGTGTATAAGGCCTGGATTTTTAGAACCGGGAGATGGAAAAAGATGCTTGGTTGGTCGTATCACTTCAAATTTGTGGCACGGCGCGTGCAATCAAAGGTGCCACCATATAGGAGTGCGTGTTTGTAAGTACTACTCTTTTCATTTTAATACCTGTTACAGCACCTATCAGGGGGCGTGTATAAGGCCTGGATTTTTAGAACCGGGAGAAGGAAAAAGATACTTGGTTGGTCGTATCACTTCAATTTTGGGGCAAGGCGCGTGCAATCAAAGGTGCCACCAGATAGGAGTGCCGTGTTTGTAAGTACACTCTTATAAGTTTAATACCTGTTACAGCACCTATCAGGGGGCGTGTATAAGGTCTGGATTTTTAGAACCGGGAGATGGAAAAAGATGCTTGGTTGGTCGTATCACTACAATTTTGGGGCACGGCACGTGCAATCAAAGGTGCCAACAGATAGGAGTGGCGTGTTTGTAAGTACTACTCTTATCAGTTTAATACCTATTACAGCACCTATCAGGGGGAGTGTATAAGGCCTGGATTTTTAGAACCGGGAGATGGAAAAATATACTTGGTTGGTCGTATCACTTCAATTTTGGGGCACGGCGCGTGCAATCAAAGGTGCCACCAGATAGGAGTGGCGTGTTTGTAAGTACACTCTTATAAGTTTAATACCTGTTACAGCACCTATCAGGGGGCGTGTATAAGGTCTGGATTTTTAGAACCCGGAGATGGAAAAAGATGCGTGGTTGGTCGTATCACTACAATTTTGGGGCACGGCACGTGCAATCAAAGGTGCCACCAGATAGGAGTGGCGTGTTTGTAAGTACTACTCTTATCAGTTTAATACCTGTTACAGCACCTATCAGGGGGCGTGCATAAGGCCTGGATTTTTAGAAAGGGGAGATGGAAAAAGATACTTAGTTTGTCGTATCAATTCAAATTTGGGGCATGGCGCGTGCAATCAAAGGTGCCACCATATAGGAGTGGCATGTTTGTAAGTACTACTCTTATCAGTTTAATACCTGTTACAGCACCTATCAGGGGGCGTGTATAAGGCCTGGATTTTTAGAACCGGGAGATGGAAAAAGATACTTGGTTGGTCGTATCACTTCAATTTTGGGGCACGGCGCGTGTAATCAAAGGTGCCACCATATAGGAGTGGCGTGTTTGTAAGTACTACTCTTATCAGTTTAATACCTGTTACAGCACCTATCAGGGGGCTTGTATAAGGCCTGGATTTTTAGAACCGGGAGATGGAAAAAGATGCTTGGTTGGTCGTATCACTTCAAATTTTGGGGCACATGCAATCAAAGGTGCCACCAGATAGGAGTGGCGTGTTTGTAAGTACTACTCTTATCAGTTTAATACCTGTTACAGCACCTATCAGGGGGCTTGTATAAGGCCTGGATTTTTAGAACCGGGAGAAGGAAAAAGATACTTGGTTGGTCGTATCACTTCAATTTTGGGGCACGGCAAGTGCAATCAAAGGTGCCACCAGATAGGAGTGGCGTGTTTGCTTGGTTGGTCGTATCACTTACATTTTGGGGCACGTGCAATCAAAGGTGCCACCAGATAGGAGTGGCGTGTTTGTAAGTACTACTCTTATCAGTTTAATACCTGTCACAGCACCTATCAGGGGGCGTGTATAAGGCCTGGATTTTTAGAACCGGGAGATGGAAAAAGATGCTTGGTTGGTCTTATCACTTCAAATTTGGGGCACGGCGTGTGCAATCAAAGGTGCCACCATATAGGAGTGGCGTGTTTGTAAGTACTACTCTTATCAGTTTAATACCTGTTACAGCACCTATCAGGGGGCTTGTATAAGACCTGGATTTTTAGAACCGGGAGAAGGAAAAAGATACTTGGTTGGTCGTATCACTTCAATTTTGGGGCACGGCAAGTGCAATCAAAGGTGCCACCAGATAGGAGTGGCGTGTTTGCTTGGTTGGTCGTATCACTTAAATTTTGGGGCACGTGCAATCAAAGGTGCCACCAGATAGGAGTGGCGTGTTTGTAAGTACTACTCTTATCAGTTTAATACCTGTCACAGCACCTATCAGGGGGCGTGTATAAGGCCTGGATTTTTAGAACCGGGAGATGGAAAAAGATGCTTGGTTGGTCGTATCACTTCAAATTTGTGGCACGGCGCGTGCAATCAAAGGTGCCACCATATAGGAGTGGCGTGTTTGTAAGTACTACTCTTTTCATTTTAATACCTGTTACAGCACCTATCAGGGGGCGTGTATAAGGCCTGGATTTTTAGAACCGGGAGAAGGAAAAAGATACTTGGTTGGTCGTATCACTTCAATTTTGGGGCAAGGCGCGTGCAATCAAAGGTGCCACCAGATAGGAGTGGCGTGTTTGTAAGTACACTCTTATAAGTTTAATACCTGTTACAGCACCTATCAGGGGGCATGTATAAGGTCTGGATTTTTAGAACCGGGAGATGGAAAAAGATGCTTGGTTGGTCGTATCACTACAATTTTGGGGCACGGCACGTGCAATCAAAGGTGCCAACAGATAGGAGTGGCGTGTTTGTAAGTACACTCTTATAAGTTTAATACCTGTTACAGCACCTATCAGGGGGCGTGTATAAGGTCTGGATTTTTAGAACCCGGAGATGGAAAAAGATGCGTGGTTGGTCGTATCACTACAATTTTGGGGCACGGCACGTGCAATCAAAGGTGCCACCAGATAGGAGTGGCGTGTTTGTAAGTACTACTCTTATCAGTTTAATACCTGTTACAGCACCTATCAGGGGGCGTGCATAAGGCCTGGATTTTTAGAAAGGGGAGATAGAAAAAGATACTTAGTTTGTCGTATCAATTCAAATTTGGGGCACGGCGCGTGCAATCAAAGGTGCCACCATATAGGAGTGGCATGTTTGTAAGTACTACTCTTATCAGTTTAATACCTGTTACAGCACCTATCAGGGGGCGTGTATAAGGCCTGGATTTTAAGAACCGGGAGATGGAAAAAGATACTTGGTTGGTCGTATCACTTCAATTTTGGGGCACGGCGCGTGTAATCAAAGGTGCCACCATATAGGAGTGGCGTGTTTGTAAGTACTACTCTTATCAGTTTAATACCTGTTACAGCACCTATCAGGGGGCGTGTATAAGGCCTGGATTTTTAGAACCGGGAGAAGGAAAAAGATACTTGGTTGGTCGTATCACTTCAATTTTGGGGCACGGCAAGTGCAATCAAAGGTGCCACCAGATAGGAGTGGCGTGTTTGCTTGGTTGGTCGTATCACTTAAATTTTGGGGCACGTGCAATCAAAGGTGCCACCAGATAGGAGTGGCGTGTTTGTAAGTACTACTCTTATCAGTTTAATACCTGTTACAGCACCTATCAGGGGGCGTGTATAAGGCCTGGATTTTTAGAACCGGGAGATGGAAAAAGATGCTTGGTTGGTCTTATCACTTCAAATTTAGGGCACGGCGTGTGCAATCAAAGGTGCCACCATATAGGAGTGGCGTGTTTGTAAGTACTACTCTTATAATTTTAATACCTTTTACAGCACCTATTAGGGGGCGTGTATAAGGCCTGGATTTTTAGAACCGGGAGATGGAAAAAGATGCTTGGTTGGTCGTATCACTTCAAATTTTGGGGCACATGCAATCAAAGGTGCCACCAGATAGGAGTGGCGTGTTTGTAAGTACTACTCTTATCAGTTTAATACCTGTTACAGCACCTATCAGGGGGCTTGTATAAGGCCTGGATTTTTAGAACCGGGAGAAGGAAAAAGATACTTGGTTGGTCGTATCACTTCAATTTTGGGGCACGGCAAGTGCAATCAAAGGTGCCACCAGATAGGAGTGGCGTGTTTGCTTGGTTGGTCGTATCACTTAAATTTTGGGGCACGTGCAATCAAAGGTGCCACCAGATAGGAGTGGCGTGTTTGTAAGTACTACTCTTATCAGTTTAATACCTGTCACAGCACCTATCAGGGGGCGTGTATAAGGCCTGGATTTTTAGAACCGGGAGATGGAAAAAGATGCTTGGTTGGTCTTATCACTTCAAATTTGGGGCACGGCGTGTGCAATCAAAGGTGCCACCATATAGGAGTGGCGTGTTTGTAAGTACTACTCTTATCAGTTTAATACCTGTTACAGCACCTATCAGGGGGCTTGTATAAGACCTGGATTTTTAGAACCGGGAGAAGGAAAAAGATACTTGGTTGGTCGTATCACTTCAATTTTGGGGCACGGCAAGTGCAATCAAAGGTGCCACCAGATAGGAGTGGCGTGTTTGCTTGGTTGGTCGTATCACTTAAATTTTGGGGCACGTGCAATCAAAGGTGCCACCAGATAGGAGTGGCGTGTTTGTAAGTACTACTCTTATCAGTTTAATACCTGTCACAGCACCTATCAGGGGGCGTGTATAAGGCCTGGATTTTTAGAACCGGGAGATGGAAAAAGATGCTTGGTTGGTCGTATCACTTCAAATTTGTGGCACGGCGCGTGCAGTCAAAGGTGCCACCATATAGGAGTGGCGTGTTTGTAAGTACTACTCTTTTCATTTTAATACCTGTTACAGCACCTATCAGGGGGCGTGTAGAAGGCCTGGATTTTTAGAACCGGGAGAAGGAAAAAGATACTTGGTTGGTCGTATCACTTCAATTTTGGGGCACGGCAAGTGCAATCAAAGGTGCCACCAGATAGGAGTGGCGTGTTTGCTTGGTTGGTCGTATCACTTAAATTTTGGGGCACGTGCAATCAAAGGTGCCACCAGATAGGAGTGGCGTGTTTGTAAGTACTACTCTTATCAGTTTAATACCTGTTACAGCACCTATCAGGGGGCGTGTATAAGGCCTGGATTTTTAGAACCGGGAGATGGAAAAAGATGCTTGGTTGGTCTTATCACTTCAAATTTAGGGCACGGCGTGTGCAATCAAAGGTGCCACCATATAGGAGTGGCGTGTTTGTAAGTACTACTCTTATCATTTTAATACCTTTTACAGCACCCATAAGGGGGCGTGTATAAGGCCTGGATTTTTAGAACCGGGAGATGGAAAAAGATGCTTGGTTGGTCGTATCACTTCAAATTTGGGGCACGGCGCGTGCAATCAAATGTGCCACCATATAGGAGTGGCGTGTTTGTAAGTACTACTCTTTTCATTTTAATACCTGTTACAGCACCTATCAGGGGGCGTGTATAAGGCCTGGATTTTTAGAACCGGGAGAAGGAAAAAGATACTTGGTTGGTCGTATCACTTCAATTTTGGGGCACGGCAAGTGCAATCAAAGGTGCCACCAGATAGGATTGGCGTGTTTGCTTGGTTGGTCGTATCACTTAAATTTTGGGGCACGTGCAATCAAAGGTGCCACCAGATAGGAGTGGCGTGTTTGTAAGTACTACTCTTATCAGTTTAATACCTGTTACAGCACCTATCAGGGCGCGTGTATAAGGCCTGGATTTTTAGAACCGGGAGATGGAAAAAGATGCTTGGTTGGTCTTATCACTTCAAATTTAGGGCACGGCGTGTGCAATCAAAGGTGCCACCATATAGGAGTGGCGTGTTTGTAAGTACTACTCTTATCATTTTAATACCTTTTACAGCACCCATAAGGGGGCGTGTATAAGGCCTGGATTTTTAGAACCGGGAGATTGAAAAAGATGCTTGGTTGGTCGTATCACTTCAAATTTGGGGCACGGCGCGTGCAATCAAAGGTGCCACCATATAGGAGTGGCGTGTTTGTAAGTACTACTCTTATCAGTTTAATACCTGTTACAGCTCCTATCAGGGGGCTTGTATAAGGCCTGGATTTTTTGAACCGGGAGAAGGAAAAAGATACTTGGTTGGTCGTATCACTTCAATTTTGGGGCACGGCAAGTGCAATCAAAGGTGCCACCAGATAGGAGTGGCGTGTTTGCTTGGTTGGTCGTATCACTTAAATTTTGGGGCACGTGCAATCAAAGGTGCCACCAGATAGGAGTGGCGTGTTTGTAAGTACTACTCTTATCAGTTTAATACCTTTTACAGCACCCATAAGGGGGCGTGTATAAGGCCTGGATTTTTAGAACCGGGAGATGGAAAAAGATGCTTGGTTGGTCGTATCACTTCAAATTTGGGGCACGGCGCGTGCAATCAAAGGTGCCACCATATAGGAGTGGCGTGTTTGTAAGTACTACTCTTATCAGTTTAATACCTGTTACAGCTCCTATCAGGGGGCTTGTATAAGGCCTGGATTTTTTGAACCGGGAGAAGGAAAAAGATACTTGGTTGGTCGTATCACTTCAATTTTGGGGCACGGCAAGTGCAATCAAAGGTGCCACCAGATAAGAGTGGCGTGTTTGCTTGGTTGGTCGTATCACTTAAATTTTGGGGCACGTGCAATCAAAGGTGCCACCAGATAGGAGTGGCGTGTTTGTAAGTACTACTCTTATCAGTTTAATACCTGTTACAGCACCTATCAGGGGGCGTGTATAAGGCCTGGATTTTTAGAACCGGGAGATGGAAAAAGATGCTTGGCTGGTCGTATCACTTCAAATTTGTGGCACGGCGCATGCAATCAAAGGTGCCACCATATAGGAGTGGCGTGTTTGTAAGTACTACTCTTTTCATTTTAATACCTGTTACAGCACCTATCAGGGGGCGTGTATAAGGCCTGGATTTTTAGAACTGGGAGAAGGAAAAACATACTTGGTTGGTCGTATCACTTCAAATTTGGAGCACAGCGTGTGTAATCAAAGGTGCCACCAGATAGGAGTGGCGTGTTTGTAAGTACTACTCTTATCAGTTTAATACCTGTTACAGCACCTATCAGGGGGCGTGTATAAGGCCTGGATTTTTAGAACCGGGAGATGGAAAAAGATGGTTGGTCGTATCACTTCAAATTTGGGGCACGGCGCGTGCAATCAAAGGTGCCACCATATAGGAGTGTCGTGTTTGTAAGTACTTCTCTTATCAGTTTAATACCTGTTACAGCACCTACCAGGGGGCGTGTATAAGGCCTGGATTTTTAGAACTGGGAGATGGAAAAAGATACTTGGTTGGTCGTATCACTTTAATTTTGGGGCACGGCAAGTGCAATCAAAGGTGCCACCATATAGGAGTGGCGTGTTTGTAAGTACCACTCTTATTATTTTAGCACCTATCAGGGGGCGTGTATAAGGCCTGGATTTTTAGAACCGGGAGATGGAAAAAGATGCTGAGGGACGCTTTCTCAACCTGCTCAGAAGGTACTACAACTCACCAACTTAAAGATACCAGGGGACCATAAGGCCAAAATCCAAGTACAGAGAGGGACCAGGCAGTGATGCCCACTCTCCCCACTGCTCTTTGCTCTTGCCATTGAACCCCTAGCAGAGGCAATCAGAACCAACCATGCCATCCAGGGGGTTCAAGTAGGACACCATCAGTTTAAGTGTTCACTTTTCGCAGATGATATGCTTTGCACCCTGACCAAGCCCCTTCTCTCTATACCAGCACTCATGTCCACTATAAAAGACTTCAGCAAAATCTCGGGCCTCCAATCCTTGCAAAAGGATATTTCTCTTTCAATGGAATCCTGCTTACTGGGGATACACATAAAAAAAACTTATCTCAATCCTAGAACAAGCTATTCCAATTAATGGCTTAAGCATTCAAAATACACATAGCTACCCGGGCCCGGATGGATTTACAAATCTCTATTACCAAACTTTTATAGACTTGTTATTACCCCACTTAGCCACACTTTTCAATCAAATTTTAGAAGGCTCTCCCATGCCACAAGAACTAAACCATGCAAATATGATATGTTTACCGAAAGAACGATGAGACCCATTAGAACTTAAAAATTACTGCCCCATATCACGCCTAAATGGGGAAATAAAAATTTTGGACAAATTAATGGCAAACAGGATTTCGCAATTTCTCCCATCCATAATCCATAAAGACCAAACAGGGTTTATCCCCCATAGACAAACGGGGGACAATATCAGACGGACACAAAATTTAATCTCATGGTCATCCCAACATCAAATACCCACATGCCTTTTGGCGTTAGATATAGAAAAGGCCTTTGATACGTTGGAATGGCCTTATTTAAAAGCAGTATTACAGAAATTTGGGTTTGCAGGCAAATTTATGAACTTGATAGATACATACTACAAATCCCCGTCAGCCAGATTAAAACTCCCGGGAGATCGCTTACAACACATAAAGATTCAAAGGGGAAAAAACTAATTTTTAGATTTATTTGGAATCATAAAGCCCAGAGGATCTAAAAAAATAATATGTATAGACCAAAAGGGAAAGGGGGCCTATCGTGCCCGAATCTCAAACTGTATTACAAGGCAGCGCAGCTGGCTTTCGTTCCTCTGGGGCATTCTCCAAAACACATCAGCCGCTCTGGGTATTTATGGAAAATGTAAGCATGTCAACTTATACATGGGATACAGTAATATGGATTCCAGGCCTGAATACTTTTTTGAGAAACTTGAAAAACCTGTTGATTAAGCACTCATTAAAAATATGGACGGAGATGAACTGGACACAAAAACTGGACACTCGGGTATCAGATCTTACCCCTATCGTACCCAATTCCCACTTTAAGATACATCTTCCGGAAAGCTCTCTCAGTTGGTGGAAGTCTCAGAACCTACGAAGGGTTGGTCCATGGTGGCATGACGACAAAATAATTACCTTTGAGCGGGTGAGAGATAGATACAATTTACCCCTGGCTGAACACTATAATTTTTGCAGGATACATCATTTTATATATACGATAAGTGGTAGGGGAACCCCCCAAAGAAACACCTGGCTACTCAAAAAATATAGGGATTCCCCCTTTCAGCCTGGTATTATTAGCCTCATGTATGAACTATTTAATGAAAACTCATGGGCAAACAAACCAGACTATACCAAAGCCTGGGAGAGGGATTTGGGCACCGAGTTGGAAGACAGCACATGGGATAAAAGTTGGCGAGGCTTAAGTAGGGGATCTTTAAATTATAGTCTGCTTGAGACTTCAATAAAGGTCCTACACAGGACATATATTACTCCTTTTAAGCTAAATAAATGGGATCCAAAACGGAGCAGCTCATGTTTTAGGAACAGTGGTAATGAGGCTACATTTATTCATGTCTGGTGGGAGTGTTCGGCAGTCATAAGACTATGGGAAGAAACATGCTTACTAGCTTCTAAAATGTTTAAGATTCAGATTTCTGCTAATATAGAAAACTGCATGCTGGGTGTTCCGCATGTCTGTCTCTCGCCCGCTCAAAATAGGCTATTAAAGTTCATCATGTTGGCCACAAAGAACCATATAGCCAGACAATGGAAATCGGATACCCTACCCTTTCAGGAGGTTAAAAATAAATTAAACTTTATCCTTATAAATGAACGCCTTACCCATTTAGTAGACAACTCCATGGATACATTTTGAGATATATGGTCTCCGTGGCTGCAATTAAGGGATAGCATATCATCTGGAGACAATTAAAGAAATTTAGGTCCGGAATAGGGGCTCCCCTAAATGGGAGAGGATATTCTCAAGAGAACGGGATGGATGGAGGTGTGTGTGGATCCTTAGAGGGGCAGAGGACGGAGGTAAGTGCTATATTTTACATCATATTTATGTAAAAAAGGAGGATGTTTGTGGACCTTTCCCTTTCCAAACATGTTAAATGTTAAAACTAGTTATTTTTTTTCCCAATTATAGTCGGATTCAAGACTTAAAGGGAATCAACTTAAAACAAACTATATTAATAACTGAACAAAGCTATATTAATAACTGAAAAGTTCAAATCCAGATAACATACTAGCCCTGGATATGGTATAAGCTCCAAGATTATGGAATGGAAAGGGGTAAACTGAGTATTAATAGAGATAAGGTAACTCAGTGATGTATTAACATGTATGGATATATATGTAACATGGAAATGGTTGTTTGAATATGATATATTACCTGACCTAATAAAATATTTTTTGAAAGAAAAAATACACATAGCTAGTAGTTGGAAAACCCCAAATTAAAACTTTCAGGAATTAATAAAAAAAATCAACTATTTACTGCTCAACGAGAGATTTAACCATGTAGTCTTGGATAGAATCACCCAGTTCCAGACAATTTGGGATCCCTGGATAACATCCCCATTTAGTGCCCCACTAATATAATAAAACATTTGTTAATGGTTGAAGCGATTCGGGGGGAAGGACCGAAGTGGGGGAGCCCTGGAGGAGACCCTTCAGAAGCAACCGGTGGCAAAAACCTCCCAGGAAAGAAGAGGTCGCCTACTGAAGCCTGCCCTAGGGTAACCCAAGGGCGATTGAGCAGGTTAGATATTGTAAATAATAAGCTACTGCTGGAGTGATGATAGATAATAGGACTTTGGTGTTAACTGCTGATATACTCTTTACTATTGTCTGTTTTACCATGTCTTAGGTTTCTCTTAAAAATTGCAATCACAGTAAAAAAAAAGAAAATTTATTAACCAAAAAAGTAAAAATAAGACGGCCTAGCCAGCTAATTTTAACAAAATGTCTTCATTGTAAATATGTATTTTTGCACAACTGTTGTGTTATGCAAGACTGTTCAATATGCTTTCTTTTTCATTACATGCCGTACGCCTTCTGACATAAAAATTTAAATAAAAAAATTAGGTATTGTTGCAGCCGCTGCTGTTGCAGCGGCCAGAAAAATTGACCTTTGTTCCCCAGGCAGAAAGTGCCATAAAACATTGCGTCTTCTTGAACCCTAGTTGGTGGCGGATAAGTCACGCAAGTCATCCGGCATTCACAGATAACATACAGCAGCGTGTGGACCATTTTTAGCCGAAGGCAGCTCATCTCATCAGGCCTTTTTCAGTCGAATGTATCGCCCAGTGTCAGTCCCTTCGGGATCCATCCCTCATTCATCTTTATAAAGGTGAGGCAATCTAGACTTTTTTGCCCTAGGCGACTTCTCTTCTCGGTGACAAAACCTCCTGCTGCACTGAAGGTCCTTTCTGACAGGACGCTTGAAGCGGGGCAGGCCAGAAGTTCAATTGCAAATTGGGATAGCTCAGGCCACAGGTCTAGCCTGCATACCCAGTAGTCAAGGGGTTCATCGCTCCTCAGAGTGTCGATATCTGCAGTTAAGGCAAGGTAGTCTGCTACCTGTTGGTCAAGTCGTTCTCTGAGGGTGGATCCCGAAGGGCTGATGCAATGCGTATGACTGAAAAAGGTCTGCATGTCCTCCATCAACAACACGTCTTTTAAATGTCCTGTCCTTGCCGGCGTGGTCGTGGGAGGAGGATTACTTTCAACTCTTCCCTTTTATTTTGCCCTTGTGCTGTGACATTACCCTTATATGCTGTGTAAAGCATACTTGTTAATTTGTTTTGGACCTGCTGCATCCTTTCTGACTTGCGGTAATTTGGTAACATTTCAGGCACTTTTTGCTTATACCGGGGGTCTAGTAGCGTGCACACCCAGTACAGGTCGTTCCCCTTCAGCCATTTTATACGAGGGTCCTACGACAGGCACGACAGCATGAAAGACCCCAATTGCACAAGGTTGGATGCCGAGCTAGTCATGTCCCATTCCTCGTCCTCAGTGATCTCGCTGAAGATATGTTCTTCCCCCCAGCCACGTACAACACCACGGGTACCAGATAGGTGACAACGAGCACCCTGGAATGCCTGTTGTGATTGGTCTTCCTCCTCCCCCTCAAAGCCACATTCCTCCTCTGACTCCTCTTCCTCACAATCCTCTTCCAGCGTTGCCGCAGGTCCAGCAAGCGATGCTGATAAGGCTGTTTCTGGTGGTGATGGTGACCACAACTCTTCCTCGTCACTCTCATCTACGGCCTGATCCAGCACTCTTCGCAGGGCACGCTCCAGGAAGAAAACAAATGATATGATGTCGCTGATGGTGCCTTCGGTGCGACTGACAAGGTTTGTCACCTCCTCAAAAGGACGCATGAGCCTACAGGCATTGTGCATGAGCGTCCAGTAACGTGGCAAAAAAAGTCCCAGCTCCGCAGAGGCTGTCCTAGCACCCCGGTCATACAAATACTAGTTAATGGCTTTTTCTTGTTGGAGCAGGCGGTCGAACATTAGGAGTGTTGAATTCCAACATGTGGGGCTGTCACAAATCAAGCGCCTCACTGGCATGCTGTTTCGCCACTGGATATCTGAAAAGTGCGCCATGGCCGTGTAGGAACGCCTGAAATGGCCACACACCTTTCTGGCCTGCTTCAGGACGTCCTGTAAGCCTGGATACTTATGGACAAAGCGTTGTACAATCAGATTGCACACATGTGCCATGCACGGCACATGTGTCAACTTGCCCAAATTCAATGCCGCCAACAAATTTCTTCCGTTGTCACAAACCACTTTGCCAATCTCCAGTTGGTGCGGAGTCAGCCATTGATCCACCTGTGCGTTCAGGGCGGGCAGGAGTGCTGGCCCGGTGTGACTCTCTGCTTTCAGGCAAGTCAACCCCAAGACGGCATGACACTGCCGTATCTGGGATGTGGAATAGAATCCCGGGAGCTGGGGGGGGTGCCGTTGATGTGGAGCAAGCAACTCCTCTGCAGAGCCACTCATTCCATGATTGGCAGGCGTCATCAGGTTTACCCAATGCGCAGTGTAGGTGATATACCTGCTCTGACCATGCTTTGCAGACCAGGTATCAGTGGTCAGATGGACCCTTGCCCCAACACTGTGTGCCAAAGATGCCATTACTCCCTTTTGCACAATCGAGTAAAGGTTGGGGTTGCCTTTTGGGCAAAGAAATTTCGTCCGGGTACCTTCCCCTGCGGTGTCCCAATCGCTACAAATTTTTTGAACGCCTCAGACTCCACCAGCTTGTATGGTAAAAGCTGGTGGGCTAAGAGTTCAGACAAGCCAGCTGTCAGACGCCGGGCAAGGGGGTGACTTTGTGGCATTGGCTTCTTACGCTCAAACATGCCCTTGACAGACACCTGACTGTGGGGAGATGAGCAGGAACAGCAAGAGGCGAGAGACGGAGTGGCGGATGGTTGAGAGGGGGCAAGGAGGACAGCAGTGGTTGACGTAGATGAAGATGCTGGACCAGGAGGAGGATGGCGGCTTTGAGTTTGAGTGCTGCTTGTACTCAGGTGTTGATCCCATTGGCGTTTGTGATGTAACATCATGTGCCTTCGCAAAGCAGTTGTACCTAGGTGGGTGTTGGACTTCCCACGACTCAGTTTCTTTTGGCACAGGTTGCAAATGGCATCGCTGTTGTCGGAGGCAGACACACAAAAAAAATGCCACACTGATGAGCTCTGCGGTGACGGCATTCTGGTGGTAGCAACAGCATGCGTTGATTGGCGTGCTGTCTGGCTAACCCCGGGTGCTGATGCATGCTGTCTGACTGTGCCACTAGCTCGTTGCGATTACCTCCCTCTGCTTTCTACTCGTCTCCTCCTCCTCTCTGTCTCCCCATCTGAACTTTCCCCCTGTTCTTCTTCTCTTCTAGCGGGCACCCACGTGACATCCACGGACGCATCGTCATCATCATCATCACCCGTCTCACTTGTATCTGACAACTGAACAAAGGAAGCAGCAGCGGGTACATCATCATCATCACATCATACGTACATGTGTGTACTGCTGCCTGACTGAGACATATCCCTGTTATCTACATCCTCTTTAATAATGGTTGCGCATCACTCATTTCTTCAAACTGATGTGTAAATAACTCTTCTGACTGATCAATTGAATCGTCTGTGGTACTAGTGTTGGTGGTGGCAGGCAGGCGAGTGGTAACTTGAGAGGTGCCCGAAGCTAAGCTGGAGGAGGATGGTGCGTCAATGTTCCAAGCAGAAGCTGTAGAAGATTGGGTGTCCTGTGTTAGCCAGTCAACTACGTCCTCTGAACTTTTCAAGTTCAGGGTAACTGGCCTCTGAACACTGGGCATTATTGTAGGGCCAAAGGGAATCACAGCACCACGACCACGACGGCCCCTGCGGGGTGTCCTGCGTGTAATTTTTTTCCCGATTAGTGGTAGTATGCGTGCAAGCTACTGTGACAACAGATATGAGTGGCACTGTGCACTTGCAGAAGTTGGCAGAGTAGACGCTGTAGGCCTGACACAGACGCTTGCAGACAAGTAACTGCTATTCAATGGATTACAGTCAAAATTGTATTCTTTGTTTAAATGTGCACTACTGACTGTTACACCAGATATGAGTGGTGGCACTGACTGGGCAAGTGGGCACAGTATACGATGTGAGCCTAAGACACACACGCTGGCAGGCAGGCAAATGAAATTAGATTACACAGAAAAAAAGTGTTGTTTTTTTTAAATGTAGAGTGCTGGTACACCACTAGATTGGATTGGTTGAACTTGGCACAATACTTGTAAGCCTGACACACACACTGGCTAGCGGTCAGGCAAATGAACTCAGATTGTCGGTCAGGCAAATGAACTTAGATTTAAGAAAATAAAATTATTGTTTTTTTAAATGTAGACTGCTGGTACCCCAACTAGATTGGCTTGGTTGAACTTGGCACAATACTTGTAAGCCTGACACACACCTGCTAGCGGTCAGGCAAATGAACTTAGATTGGCGGTCAGGCAAATGAACTTAGATTTAAGAAAATAAAATTATTGTTTTTTTAAATGTAGACTGCTGGTACCACAACTAGATTGAATTGGTTGAACTTGGCACAGTACTTGTAAGCCTGACACACACACTGGCTAGCGGTCAGGCAAATGAACTTTGATTGGCGGTCAGGCAAATGAACTTAGATTTAAGAAAATAAAATTATTGTTTTTTTTAAATGTAGACTGCTGGTACCCCAACTAGATTGGATTGGTTGAACTTGGCACAATACTTGTAAGCCTGACACACACACTGGCTAGCGGTCAGGCAAATGAACTTAGATTTGCGGTCAGGCAAATGAAATTAGATTTAAGAAAATAAAATTATTGTTTTTTTAAATGTAGACTGCTGGTACCCCAACTAGATTGGATTGGTTGAACGTGGCACAGTGTATTTTAAAATCATGAGAAAAACTGTTCTGTAAACTAAAGAAAAATCATTTTAGGAGGTTGAGAGATAAAGAAACCGGATGGGGGGATACCGAGCAGAGCACACCAACTAAAGCCCACTGGGAGACAAACTCATCCATTCCCCCAGTGGACAAAGCCAGGTGGTACTCTGCCCGGATACGGGAGCGCACCAGCACCCGGAACATGGCCTCAGGTGACAAGGGAACCCCCCCTATCAAACACTGCTTCCTGGACTTATATATAGCCAATTTGGCTAATGCCAGGAGCAGGTTGACGAGGAGGTCCCTGGCCTTATTGCCCCGGGACACTGGGCGCCCAAAAATAAAAATGTGAGGGGAGAAATGCAGCCAGAACTGCAGGAGGAGGCCCCTCAAGAGTGACAAGAGGGGCTGCAGTCTGGCGCAACTAAAATAAATATGATACACGGACTCTCCCTTGCCACAGAATGGACAAGTGGAGGGAGAGTCCGTGAATTTAGCTAAGTACTCTCCCGTGCTCAGTGCACCATGGAGCACTCTCCAACTCAAGTCCCCGGTGGGTCGTGGAACTAAATCAGAATAAAGTTCCCTCCACCGGGGCCTCTTGCCCTCGTCAGCTGGTAGGACCCGCCTCCAGATGGTATCGGGACGGGTCACGAGGGCAAGGAAGTGCACTGTATGGAGCACGAGAGAATATAAGCTCTTCCTCGGCATGCCGCGAAAGCATGCCGAGGGTATGTCCCTCAACTTCGAGAGGTTGGGGACAGGAGGAGCCTGAGGGGAAACACGGGGCTTGTGTCCAATGCAAACAGCCGGAGCAGGGGTGTTGAAAGGTGCATGTGGCACTCCGGCCTGCAAAGCCCCGCGAAGGAAGGTGCGCGAGTCGGGGGAGATGGCATCCCTAATCTCCTGGAGCAAGCGCCCTGAGACTTTGGGCGTCACATATCCCAAACGGAGCGCAAGCTCCTGGGGTGACACCCAATCAGAACGCCCGTATTCCAAGAGATCCCCGACTCGGGTCATCCGTGCATGACTAAGGCGGCGGATGATACTGGGGGACTGTAACATTGGAGCCCCCACTGCTGGATTAAATAGCAGGGGCTCCGTGAATATTTCATCCCCCAAAGGCACGCCCTGCCTGGTCACGGAGACCATGCTCCAGGCCTTGAGGGTTTCCTGGTAGTATGCCGGCAACACAGAGAGGTCTCTCCCAAACCCCTCGGGCCTGATCAGAAATAATTGCCGGTCATACCCCAGGTTGCGCAACTGGCGATAAAAGCTAGATGCCAGTGCGCACCACTGCGGAGAGGGATCTGCATATAGGTATCTCTGCAGGTACTGAAGGCGGAAGGTGGACAACTGGGAGCAAACACAAACTACTCCCTGTCCACCCTCCACCAAAGGCAGACTTGCCACCCCTGCAGAGACCCAATGCCTTCCCATCCAGAGGAAATCTAACAAATTCCTCTGGATATTGGTGACAAACTCGGGGGTCGGACTCAGACAAATCAGCCGGTGCCAGATCTGAGAAGCCACCAGCTGATTCACCACTAGAGTCTGCCCCCTAAGGGAAAGCATTTTTGCTAGACCCCTCCATCGTCCCAGACGAGAGAGGACACTGCCCTCTAACTCCCTCCAGTTGTCTGGGACGGAAGCGTCCGCAGCGGACAGGTAGACCCCCAGATATTTAATGACATCTGCCTCCCACGTGATGTCACGAAACGTGGGAGGCAAAGAGTCTACCTGTAAATTACCCTCTAAAAGGCCTGTGCATTTGGACCAGTTGATCTGAGCGGAGGAGGCAGCTGAATATACCTCCTGGCACTGTTTTGCCAGCTCAAGATCAACTGGATCCTGGGCCACGAGGAGCACATCGTCAGCATAAGCTGAAAGGACAATCCGCATGTCTGGATCTTTTAGCACCAGCCCTGTGAGCCTTTTCCTCAGTAGGCAGAGGAAAGGCTCAATGGCCAGTGCATATAACTGTCCAGACAAGGGACATCCTTGACGCACCCCTCGTCCAAATACCAAAGGTGCTGTTAGGGACCAATTGATTTTAAGTAAACACTCTGCAGAGGCGTACAGCGTTCTTATAAAGCCCACAAACTGTGGGCCAAAGCCGTACGCTTGCAGAGTGGCTATGAGGTAACCATGGTCCACCCTGTCAAACGCCTTCTCTTGATCTAAAGAGAGAAAGGCGAGTGACAGACCAGTCCTGCGAGAATAATGCAATAGATCCCGGACCAGAAAGATACTATCAAAGATAGTCCGGCCCGGGATCGCATAGGACTGGTCAGGGTGAACCAATTCTGCCAGCACAGACCCAAGTCTAAGCGAGATGGCTTTAGCTACAATCTTGTAGTCCGTGCTGAGCAGAGAGACCGGTCGCCAGTTCTTAATAAGCCGGAGATCCCCCTTTTTGGGCAGCAGGGCAAGTACTGCCCTGCGACAAGACAGGGGCATCTCCCCGGTCTCCAGGGCTTCCCCAAGGACCAGATGGAAATCAGGTCCCAGAGTCTCCCAGAAAAATTGGAAAAACTCTACAGTCAGTCCGTCCAGTCCTGGAGACTTCTCACAGGACATGGCACGGAGGGCTTCAGAGAGCTCTTGAAAAGACAGTGGTATATCAAGCCGCTCTCTTACACCCTCACTGACTGTGGGGAGCCCCTCCCATAGCACCCTGCAGGCGTCTGGAGAAATGGGATCCGGAGAGTAAAGATCTTTATAAAAGTTCCTGGCTCTATCCCGGATACTCTCCGGATCTGTAAGGGGGGCACCGTCTTCATCTAGAAGACAGGTGATGTGCCTACTGTTACCCCCCTTTTTCTCCAGTGAGTAGAAGAGGCGCGAGCCGCGGTCTAGATCTTTGAGAAAACCTAAGCGGCTGCGCACGTATGCCCCCTTGGCCTGGTGTCGTTCCAGGTCACAGAGGACACCCTTCCTCTCTACATACTCGCTCTGCAGGGATTGGTCCCTACAAGTGAACAGCCTCTGCTGCAGATGGAGTACCTCCCCCCGGAGTGACTCCAACTCAGCTTCGCGCTGCCCACTCGCACCCTTGGTATATTCCTGACACAGAAGTCGCAAATGAACCTTGCCCACGTCCCACCACAGTTTTAACGTGGCAAAGTCCCCCTTGCAACCCCTCCAGTCCGTCCAAAACTCCCGGATCAATGTCACGAGCCCCTGGTCCTTCAACAAAGCATTGTTGAAGTGCCAATAGGCGGCTCGTGGCGCTGTTGGCGTTAGCGCCACTGTCACAGACACACAGTTGTGGTCTGTGAACGGAGCCAGCCTAATGGCACAAGAACCGACTCGTGACATATAGTGACTAGATATATATAGTCTGCCGTATGCCCCCTTGGCCTGGTGTCGTTCCAGGTCACAGAGGACACCCTTCCTCTCTACATACTCGCTCTGCAGGGATTGGTCCCTACAAGTGAACAGCCTCTGCTGCAGATGGAGTACCTCCCCCCGGAGTGACTCCAACTCAGCTTCGCGCTGCCCACTCGCACCCTTGGTATATTCCTGACACAGAAGTCGCAAATGAACCTTGCCCACGTCCCACCACAGTTTTAACGTGGCAAAGTCCCCCTTGCAACCCCTCCAGTCCGTCCAAAACTCCCGGATCAATGTCACGAGCCCCTGGTCCTTCAACAAAGCATTGTTGAAGTGCCAATAGGCGGCTCGTGGCGCTGTTGGCGTTAGCGCCACTGTCACAGACACACAGTTGTGGTCTGTGAACGGAGCCAGCCTAATGGCACAAGAACCGACTCGTGACATATAGTGACTAGATATATATAGTCTGTCGATCCGGGAGTGGGACACCAGACCGGCTCTCACCCTGACGTAGGTGAAACCGTCTGATGCCCCTGGGTTCTGCTCTCGCCAGATGTCCTCCAGGGAGAAGCGGGCGATGATCTCCCGCAGGCCTGACGCAGAAGGCGGGTACGGCTCTGGACTATTCCGGTCCAGAGCGTCGAGGGTGCAGTTGAAATCACCCCCGAGTACCAAACACTCATCTGCGTCAACCGTCTCCAAAAACTGGGACAGTCTGGCGAGGAACCTCACTCTCTCGAGCCCTCCAGCAGGGGCATATATATTAACTAGGTTAATGATGCTACCCTGCTCTCGGACCCGGAGGTGGATTAGACGGCCTGGGATAACAGCTTTCACAAGCAGCAGCTCTGGCTGAAAAGACTCTGAGAACAGGGTCACCACTCCACATGACGCCGATGTGAAGTGGCTGAAGAAGACCCTGCCTCTCCACTCCAGTTGCCACGAGGCCTCTGGAGTGGTGTGAGTTTCCTGCAGGAAGCTCACAGAGTACCCTCCCTGATATAAATAGGAGAGTACCTGGAACCTGCGGAAACTGTCTTGACAGCCATTGGTATTTAGCGTGCTGATGTGCAAAGCCATTACTGCGTGTCAGGAATTGTGCGTTCCTCAGACCCTTGAGACTGCTGATAGGACACGCACATTTTATAGAATTTCCGGACGCGGAGATGCTCCGCAGTCCCAGAATTCTTGGCCCTAGTGCTGACCACTAGATATTGCTGGAGAGAGTGGAGAATAAACGACATATTCTTCCACCTCTCCAAGGCCAGCCGCACCTTCCTTTTCTTTTGTCCATGAAGGGTGCTCTCAAGGAATAAATCTATTTCCTTGACAGGGATAACCCACCCAGAATCTGATGTTCCTTCTAGTGGGTCACCCCTGGGCTCCTCTTGGCTGAGGGCTTTTACTCCATCCTCCCCGGCTGGAGTCAGTTTCCTCAGCTTTATTCTCAGGGACCCCCTCTTAGATGATACAGAAGGAGTCCCTTTAGCACCCTTCAAGGTAAATAATGGACCCTTGGATTGCTGCTGCACCCCTGTAGCTTCAGGAGTGCATTCAGGGGTAGCTGGCTGGACAGCAGTGGCTGGCATGGCTTCCTTAATGGAAGCCTTGGAGGCTTTATATGCCTCCTCTGCCAGTTCCACCGCTGCTTGCTCAGCTTGGATGGCACCGATGTTAGGGTCAGTGGACGGCTGAGGAGGGTAGACAGGCTCTCCCATGATGTTAACAGGAAAACCTGTTTTATCACCCTCCCCCATTTCCACTTCCCCTTGTGCCACATCCCCCCTGACAGACAAATCCATGGGGTCCTGAATGGGGGTCATGCCTATATTCCCCCCCTCCAGTAGTGACTCGGCCTGGGGCTCTAACAAAGCCCGAGGTACGTCACTAGAGAGTGACACTGGAGGAGGAGACTGACTGGTGCCCTTGAAGCTCAGCACCTCAGGGACACTGACTACCCATTCAGCAGGGGCTTTGTTGGGACCCCCCTCAAAGGCCAGAGGCAGAACCTGATCTTTCTTGTCTACCCCTGCCTCACTTGGGAGACCCTCTTGCCCCTGCTTTTCCTCCAGACCCTTTTCCACATTAACCCCTATAGGGTCTGGAGAGAGAGATGTGTGGTCTGGCACCGGCTGGCTGAGCTTAATAACCGGGCCAGACAATGTCACCGGATGAGGAGGAGATGTTTTGTTCCTCTTCTTGCTTTTAGAGGGAGGTGCTCCACTATAGAGCACTTCCCACTTATCAGCAACCTCCCTGTTGGTTTTATGCTTCCTCTTCCTGGGGACGTCACTCCACGGAAGAGGAGCTGCCACTAGCTGCCTCCCCTGCAGAGGGCTTATTATCCCTCAGCTTACACTGTGCCCCCACACTAACTGATGTAATTATGATGGGGGCAGATTGGGACTTGGGAGATGCAGCTGTGACACTGGGAGGACCGGTGACATTCTTCCCCTTTTTCCCCGTGTCTGCAGTCTTGCTGGAGACCACAGACACAGATGGCTTTTTTGGGGAAGAAGGGGGTTTGGAGGCCGTGGTGGTGGCTTGAAGAACGGCCTCCTTGCCTGAGCTCTGTGGGGGGGCCATGACCCTTGAGGTCCCCGCTGTTATGGGCTCAGCGGGGATGGGTGCCGTACTGACGGAGGTGCCATTTGCTGGGGCTGGGGCATGATGCTTTACATTAGGACAATTCCTACGTGTATGCCCCAACCCCTTGCAATGATAGCACTGCACCTCCGTAGTGCTGTAAAAAATCCTGTACAGCACCCCCTCAAATGGAACCCCAAAAGACCCCTCTATGTTTTCTGCGCCCTGAGGCAGGCACATTTGTACCTGCCTCTTGAAAGAGAGCACATGACGAAGTGCTCTCTCTCTGCACCCCAGGGGAATTTTAATAAATGGTGTTTTTACTTCCCCTAGGGTTAGCAGGTGGGGGCGCAGGAGGGAGTCTGGCAGGAAGGGGGGCACATTAGAGAGTGTTACTTTTGTGCCCAACCCTTCCAGGGGTTCTATTGGGACATATAATCCCCCCACTGTGATGCCTCTCTGTACAAGAATGTGAGCAGCAGCCAGCGTACGGGTAAAGAAAACTGCTTTCCCGTACATTTTGCTGGCTGCTACTATAACAGAGGGGCTGATGACGTTAGCTGCAGCACGCAGATAGATATCAATGCTGTAGACCCCAGACATCTGACATTTAACCCCATGCTTCCTAGTGATCTGCCCCTCAGCCCCAGCGGTGGTATTACTGGGGCCAGCAGAAACCACCTGTGACCAGGTATTAGCCACAGGGGTAGGTCTGCTGGCAGAACCACCAGGAGCTGGGGCTGCCTTATCTGCCTGGGGCCTATGCTGTGCAGTGCTGCAGCTAGGATTTTCAGGGGCCATTATTCCCCCTTTTGACCCCTGAGGCTTCTTAGTGGTCTTATCCCTCATGTTTAGACCCTTTTTTTTAGTTTATTTGTTTTATTTATTTTTATTTTTTGTTTTATGATTTTTTACTGTTTTCTTTTTTTTTTTAAATATAAAAGTGGGAAAAAGAAACAAAAAGACAAAACTAAGGGAAACAAAACTAAGGGAGAGAGAGAGGTGATGCTTGGCAGTGGAAGGGTTAATGGTCTGTTGCAAGGTGACTAATTGCAACAACACAGAGAACACAGAGGCTTTTTAACCCCTCTGTGTCTCTGTGTCAGATGTAAAAAAAAAAAAAAAAAGCCTTAACAACAAAAAATCTAATTGTTTTCCCCCCCACTGCCTACAAAGATGTTACTTGTCTTCTCTCCCCCAAAACATAAAACCCAACACCAAACAAACAAAACTTCAACAAAACCTAATAAACTTTTTAAAAGAAAAAAAGTCAAAGTAACAAAGCTCCAGGAGTGAAGGTGTAGTGCTAAGGGAGGGGTGTGGCAAAGTATCCAGGAGACAGCTCACTCTCCTGGGATAGAGAGTTGAGCCTGACCCCCAGAAAACTAAAACTTAAATTAAACTAAGAAAAAAACCACAAAAACTCCCAAAAATGAACAACACCGTGCACAAAGTGCTTATTAACAAAAAGGTGTTAAAATAAAACTTGTATTTGAGGGACTAAGACCCTAAAAAGCCTTTTGTTTGGAGCTCAAGCATGCACACAACATGCTCTCTGAGCACTGGGCACAGTATCAGTTGTGAGCCTGACACACACACTGGCTAGTGGTCAGGCAAATGAACTTAGATTTAAGAAAAAAAAAATATTGTTTTTTTAAATGTAGACTGCTGGTACCCCAACTAGATTGGATTAGTTGAACTTGGCACAGTACTTGTAAGCCTGACACACACACTGGCTAGCGGTCAGGCAAATGAACTTAGATTGGCGGTCAGGCAAATGAACTTAGATTTAAGAAAATAAAATTATTGTTTTTTTAAATGTAGAGTGCTGGTACCCCAACTAGATTGGATTAGTTGAACTTGGCACAGTACTTGTAAGCCTGACACACACACTGGCTAGCGGTCAGGCAAATGAACTTAGATTGGCGGTCAGGCAAATGAACTTAGATTTAAGAAAATAAAATTATTGGTTTTTTAAATGTAGACTGCTGGTACCACAACTAGATTGGATTGGTTGAACTTGGCACAATACTTGTAAGCCTGACACACACACTGGCTAGCGGTCAGGCAAATGAACTTAGATTGGCGGTCAGGCAAATGAACTAAGATTTAACAAAATAAAGGTTTTGGTTTTTTAAAAGTAGACAACTAGTAAACAAGATTGTATTGGTTGCACTGTGCACACACAGTATAAATTGTGAGCCTGACACACACACTTGCTAGCAGGGGCTAGCAGGGTGACAGGTAAATGAAGTTAGATTAGACAGAAAAAAACAAACAAAAAAATGATGTTATAGCCCTAAAAAGGGCTTTTTTGGGGTGCTGTGTTTACAGCAGAGATCTGATGAGTCCTTCAGCACTGCACTGGACACTGAATAAACTTGCCTAGCTATTGATTTCCCTATTCAATCAGCATCACCTACACTCTCCCTCCACTCAGTAAGACTGCAAGTTAGTTATGATTCCAAAATGGCTGCTGTTCATGGGGTAGAAGGGTCTGGAAGGCAGGGTATGATGCTGATTGGCTGGAATGTGTCTGCTGACTGTGAGATGCAGGGTCAAAGTTTGCTCAATGATAAAGTATAGGGGGTGGGTCAAACATCGCATATGTTCGCAGTTCGACGCAAACACGAATATGCTATGTTCACCGGGAACAGTTCGCCGGAGAACTATTTGCGACATCTCTAGTAAAGACTTATTTATTATCGGATCAGGGGGCATACCAGCAGGACAACTTCTAAGTCCTATATACACATATGGATATATGTGCAATATCACTAACAGGCATTGTTGATTGTGTATGTTTAACTTAAATTTGTCATTCTCTTCTCCCCAATATGATGTCAAATGTTAATCTTATATGTCTTTGCTGAATAAAATTGAATGTGAAAAAAAAATAGGACATTAACAAAGCATTTTATCTTCCCTCTTCCGGGAAGCAGAACTACCCCACTTATGGTAGAGGAGGAGGTTGAGGCAGTTGGTGGAGGTTGACGCTGAGGTGGTGGAGATGATCTTCTAGGGGACCTCTCTTCTGCGGTGCTGATGCTAGATGAAGCATGCATGTTGTTGTTGCTGTAGCATGATAACAAGGACACTGAAGTGGTCCCCTGATTCTAGTAATTTACCCACCAATGTATGCTCATACATAGCCCAGGCACCTTCCTTACTTTGGAGCATCTGTATCTGTGTCTGTACCTCCAGTTGGCACATGTTTCTTCTCACATTGTAAGGAGTTCTCTATGGTAGGCATCCACTATCTCAAAATGCTCTCTGCAGGTACTTACTGATCTATGAGAAATCAATTAGCTCAAGTTCCTGTTATGGCTGTTGGTGCACCTTTTCAACTTCCTGTGATGGTGTTGCAGTTGGCGATGGAGGTGATAGTGGTTGTGGATGTTTCTGCCATCCTGCGGTAGATGTAGAATCTAGATTTGTTGGTGGTTGCAGTTTCACATATCTCAGTTCTTCCCAATTGGAGGTTTGTGACAGATGACTAATTTGCAGTAATAGGGCATATGGATTTAATTCTACATGGGATGCTCCTAGCCCCTGCATATCCTCTTCAGGCCAGGTGACCTCCTATTCTTCTTCTTGCATCACCTCCTGCCAAATGACTACCTCTTCCTCATGCCTCTGAGGTGGTGCTAGGACTGTGGATGAAAAAAAATGTTTTGTGGTGATTATAAATCATTATTAGGAAACTGGTAAGGTGTTAATCAAACACCAAAATTTGACAGAACATAAAAGCACACCTACGTAAACCAGTTTCCTCTCACACTTAAATGTGTTAAGGATACCAATTTCACTGATTAATAGTTAAGAGGATAATATTTCTGGAAATGTACATAACTTTAAGAAATAAACTATTTCATGAACCACCACTCATACTTTAAATGTTAAGTAGGTGATATTCTAAAGTTTGTTTCTCGTTGAGTAAATTATAAGTGGTATTAAAGAGTGAAAGAAAACCAGTTAACATGTGCGTTTATGTCCTGTCAATTTTTTATTGTCGTGATCATAGCAACACTTTTTATTGTATGTCATGTTTAAAATTAAGAATAAAATTGCCAATAAGGACAAGGCATCTTTCTAATTTTTATCAGTGTAACTTCACATGGATCTGCAGATTGAAAATTTATAAGCTGAATTCCTGATGTTTTGAATCTAATTTTTGTGCTTTCAGTATTTCATTTATATGGCCTCAGCATAACATTTTATGAGGCTGTTGGGTGTGTTTCTGGAATTAGCCACATTGATGGTTCTCTAATAGAAA
Organism: Discoglossus pictus; assembly: GCA_027410445.1. Lineage (NCBI taxonomy): Eukaryota > Metazoa > Chordata > Amphibia > Anura > Alytidae > Discoglossus > Discoglossus pictus. The sequence goes on along the minus strand of CM050167.1, from coordinate 125,634,588 downwards.
GTCTCTTTTAAATTGGTAGTGCACCTGAGTGAAACAACCCGAGCAATGTTTTTTTTTTTTCTATATAAGTGAGTTGTGGTGTATATAATGTTAACATGAATGATGAATGCATTGAGCCTCATTCAATTTTGAGGGCTCAGATCAGGCGGCCATCAAACTCGTAATCTACACCACTCAGAATCCTTTGATCTGTCACATTCGTAGGGCTAAAATCGCAAATTGCTTTTCAATTGCCTGATTCCCCCAAGCTTGCAAACATATCTTAAATCGTAAAAAAGCAAATGCAGGGTCCCCACATTAACCTCTAAGTTCTTAATTTAGTCTTTTTGGATTTTGCAAAGGCTTTTGATACAGTGCCAAATGTGAGACTATTGTGCAAACTAAGAGATACAGGAACTGCAGTAAATATCTGCTCATGGATTCAGAGCTGGCTAAAAGACAGGAAGCAAAGGTGTGAGGAATTGACTCTGCTGGGATTCGAACCCTGGTCTGCATGCTTGCTAAACCTTTTCCCTACCTGTACACCAGCCTGCCTCTTGCAGATTTGCCTGAGACCTGATACCTTGACTCTAAAAGCAATGAAATCAGTGACAACTCTCTTTAGCTGTGTCTGGTCAGCTGTCCGGTTCTTGGCCTATATAAGGCACTTCCTGTCTCTGTATCCTTGCCAGATTATTGTGTTCCTGAACTCTCTAATCAAGCTTATTTCTGTTTCTCCTACCTGTTGCTGAACTTGGATCGTTTTTGACTTTGCTGCTTCTCCTTCCCACTGACCTCGGCTTGCCTCACTAAGATTATTATCCTTCTGTTCCTGACTCCCATCTCTGCTTCAGAGCAGACAGCCACTCAAGCTCAGGGGCTTAACCACCTGGGTAACGAGTGGCTATCTCTGGCAGGGAGTTTTTGCTGATCTGGCTACTGGACTCCAAACTTTGTACCACCAATATCATAACAGAATAATCTGGCCCTAATCATGGAGACCGTCGGATCAGATTCTGCATTTGCTCAGCAGGTTGCTTTTAATACAAGAACTATGCAGACCCAGGCACAGACCATTCAAGTGCTGCAGGATCAAGTAGCTGAACTGCAAAATGAAGTTCGATCAATGCATAGTGAACTTACCAGCTACAGGGCACATGATGCTGCGGCTGCTGCTACTACTAATGTTACACCTGCACAAGATGCCCGCTTACCTCTGCCTGAAAAATTTGGAGGAAACCGCAAAAAATTTAGGGGTTTCCTAAATCAATGCCGTTTGCACTTCATGATGTTACCTAATCGTTTCCCATCTGAAAGAGAGAAGGTGGGATTATTTTTTCCCTATTCAAAGATGAAGCCCTGGCTTGGGGCTCCCCTCTTCTGGAACAGGACAGCCCAGTCTTGGGTAATCTAAATGACTTTCTTGAGGCCATGTGCCTAGTTTTTGATGACCTCAATCGATGTGCTACAGCAGAAGCCACTCTCCTTCATTTGCATCAAGGGAGGCGCTCTGTGGCTGAATATGCTGCTGAATTCAGACAGTGGGTTGCTGATACTACTTGGAACCAATCAGCCCAGAGGTTCCACTTCAGAAAAGGTCTCTCAGAGGCTATAAAAGATGAGCTTGCTCGTGTTGATCTTCCTGCTGAGTTTGATGCATTTGTGCGTTTGGCTATCCGTATTGATCGGAGACTTTCAGAAAGAAAATTGGAAAGACAGAGCTCTTTTAAACAAAGTGCTACTCCTACTTTCTATTCAAGAAGTTCTACCCCAAACCCACAAACACCTACCGACTCTGAGCCAGAGGCTATGCAGGTAAATCTAATAAGAGGGCCATTATCCAACGAAGAAAAACAGTGGCGACGCACTCACAATTTATGCATGTATTGTGGTAGTGCAGGGCACTATGCCATCAATTGCCCTAGCAAATCCAAGAGAACAATAGCTATGGCTGCTGAGGGTGCGCAGATTCAACCCCAATCCCAGATTTCAGACCAACTGGATTCTGTCACACAACCCTTGTTTTCTCTGGCTCATGGTGAAGAGGGTATGATGACTCAACATCCTCATTTGGTGGTGCCTATCACTTTGCAATGTGGTGATAATAAAATTTCGACTACAGCTATGATAGATTCTGGAGCAGGCGGAAACTTTATGGACATCAAATTTGCAGCAGGAAATAAAATTCAGTCTATCCCTAAATCTTCACCTGTGTTAATGGAAACAGTAGACGGTTCTCCACTTACGTCAGGCCCGGTTACACATGAGACTGTGCCCTTAAAATTGATTCTGGAAGTGAATCACCATGAGTCTATATCTTTTCACCTAATCTCCTCAACACAGTTTCCAGTGATTTTGGGTATACCCTGGCTTGCTCTGCATAACCCACAGATTGATTGGAAGACTAGAACCTTGTCCTTTCCTTCAGAACACTGCTTAATGAATTGTCAACCCTCTAAGGTAACACCTGTTGCCTCAACAATTAATGAAATGGTTGCTACAAACTTAACTAAGCTTCCCCTACAATATCGGTATTTTGCAGATGTCTGTGATAAGAAGAATGCTGATCAGCTTCCACCCCACAGGCCTTATTATTGCCCCATAGAGCTGCTACCTGGAGCTGCTATCCCATTTGGCCGTATATATTCCCTTTCTGATTCTGAATTGAAAGCACTTCGTGAATACATACAAGAAAATCTTGCCAAAGGCTTTATTCGACCATCTACTTCTCCAGTAGGAGCTCCTATATTTTTTGTAGAAAAGAAAGATGGCAGCCTTCGGCCATGCGTTGACTACAGGGACATTAATAACATCACTGTTAAAAACCGCTACCCCTTGCCTCTCATTCCTGAACTTCTGGAGAGACTTCGCTCAGCTAAAATATTTACGAAGCTTGATCTACGAGGGGCATATAATCTGGTTCGTATAAGACCAAATGATGAATGGAAAACAGCCTTCAGAACCAGGTACGGACATTACGAATATCTAGTAATGCCATTTGGACTTTGTAATGCCCCCGCAACTTTTCAGCATCTAATCAATGATGTACTACGGGATCTCCTGGATCAGTTTGTTGTGGCATATTTGGATGATATCCTGATATTTTCTGATAATCTTGAAAACCACAGAAAACAGGTCCGTATAGTTCTGGAGCGCCTTCGTACCCATCACCTATACATTAAACTGGAAAAATGTGAGTTTGAACAAACAGAAATTCAATTCCTGGGGTATGTAATAACTCCTACAGGTTTAAGTATGGAAGCAAGTAAAATTAAGGCTGTGCTGGACTGGCCCATCCCCAAGAATGTAAAAGATATTCAGAGATTTGTGGGGTTTGCCAATTTTTACAGGCGATTCATTAAGAATTTCTCTGCCATTATTACACCGATCACTGAACTTACAAGTAAGGGGACTCCTTTTCAGTGGTCCGATAAGGCTGATACCACATTTTCCAGATTAAAGACTCTGTTTACATCTGCCCCTATCCTGATACATCCTCAGCCAGAATTGCCATTTACTGTAGAAGTAGATGCTTCTGATTCAGCTGTTGGTGCTATACTGTCTCAAAGGACTGGACCTAAGATGTTGTTTCATCCATGTGCTTTCTATTCCCGCCAGATGATGCCAGCAGAAAGGAACTATGACATAGGGAATAAAGAACTTTTGGCTATAAAAGCTGCCTTCACCGAATGGAGACATCTCTTGGAGGGAGCTACCCATCCAATTACTGTCCTCACAGATCACAAAAATCTAGAATGTATTCGATCAGCTAAGAGACTGTCAGCCAGACAAGCACGCTGGTCCCTATTTTTCTCAAGGTTTAATTTTTTTATTTCATACCGCCCGGGCTCCCGAAATGGTAAAGCGGATGCCTTGTCTAGGATAGCGGACCCCCTCCATACTACAGTTACCGAGGCTACCATCTTGCCGGAGAGTAGATTTTTAGGTGTTACATTTCCTTCTGATCTAATGTCCCGCATTAAGAAGGGCTACGCTGAAGATCCAGTTTTTTCATGATCCTCCACGTGATCTTCATATGACAATGCATAATGGGTTTTGGATTTTTCAACAACGCCTGTTTGTTCCGGACTCAGTGCGACTGGACGTTTTACGTCTCTACCATGACTCAAAACCAGCAGGTCATCCAGGAATCCGAAAGACACAAGAACTACTTGCCCGATCCTTTTGGTGGCCTAAATATCATGAGGATGTTAAGAAGTATGTGTCCTCTTGTGACGTCTGTGCCAGACATAAGACTCCTCGCTCATCCCCTGTTGGCTTGCTTCAGCCTCTTCCTATTCCTCATCGGCCCTGGGGATCTATATCCATGGACTTTATTGTGGAACTACCTCCCTCTAAGGAACACACTACCATTCTTGTTGTTGTGGACCGGTTAACCAAGATGAGTCATTTTATACCAGCTCGTGGTCTCCCTTCAGCTAAACAGACTGCCGACCTAGTTATTCAGGAAATATTTCTCTTGCATGGAGTGCCTGATGAGGTAATTTCTGACAGGGGAGTGCAGTTTACATCTCGTTTTTGGAAATATTTTTGTTCTATTCTAGGTATCAATGTAAATCTGTCATCAGCTTTTCATCCACAAAGTAATGGACAGACTGAGCGAACCAACCAGACTTTGGAGCAATATTTGCGGTGCTATATTAGTTACCTGCAGGATGACTGGCTGGATTTTTTATCCACGGCGGAATTTGCCTATAACAATGCCCAACACTGCTCCACTTCTCTGAGCCCATTTTTTGCCAACTATGGTTACCATCTGACCTTTCTGGTGAGTCTCCCGATTACTACTCCCGTTCCTGCAGTCACTGACCGGCTGACCGCCTTACGTGATTCCCAAACACTGTTGAAAGAGACTCTTTTGGAGGCTCAGGAATGTTACAAAAGAACTGCTGATAGGCATAGAACGGAGGCCCCAGTTTATCATGTTGGTGACAAGGTGTGGCTGTCCACAAAGAATCTTAAACTTCGGATTCCTTCTCATAAATTGGGTCAAAGGTTCATGGGACCTTTTTGAGATCATTGCTCAGATCAATGCTGTCACTTTCCGTTTGCAACTTCCAAATTCCATGAAGAAACACCCAGTGTTTCACGTTGCACTGCTTAAACCTTTTCATGAAAATACTTTCCCTGGCCGAGCCCTACCTGCCCCACCTCCAGTGCTCGTGGATGGTGAAGATGAATTTGAAGTGGAAAAAATTCTTGACTCCAGGATATTCCGTAACAAGCTTCAATATTTGGTTCGGTGGAAAGGCTATGGTGAGGAGGATAGATCGTGGGAACCAGTGGACAATATTCACACTCCTGATCTTCTTCAGTCTTTCCATGCACAGTACCCTGCTAAACCGGGTAATAGGGCATCCAGAGGCTGCGCCTATAGAGGTGGGGGTAATGTGAGGAATTGACTCTGCTGGGATTCGAACCCTGGTCTGCATGCTTGCTAAACCTTTTCCCTACCTGTACACCAGCCTGTCTCTTGCAGATTTGCCTGAGACCTGATACCTTGACTCTAAAAGCAATTAAATCAGTGACAACTCTCTTTAGCTGTGTCTGGTCAGCTGTCCGGTTCTTGGCCTATATAAGGCACTTCCTGTCTCTGTATCCTTGCCAGATTATTGTGTTCCTGAACTCTCTAATCAAGCTTATTCCTGTTTCTCCTACCTGTTGCTGAACTTGGATCGTTTTTGACTTTGCTGCTTCTCCTTCCCACTGACCTCGGCTTGCCTCACTAAGATTATTATCCTTCTGTTCCTGACTCCCATCTCTGCTTCAGAGCAGACAGCCACTTAAGGCTCAGGGGCTCAACCACCTGGGTAACGAGTGGCTATCTCTGGCAGGGAGTTTTTGCTGATCTGGCTACTGGACTCCAAACTTTGTACCACCAATATCATAACAAAACGGTTGTTGTAAATGGAACATACTCCGAATGGACTAATGTGGTAGGTGGGGTTCCTCAGGGTTCAGTATTAGGTCCTCTCCTTTTTAACATATTTATTAATGACTTAGAGGTGGGATTGGAGTGTGGTGTCTCCATTTTCGCTGATGACATGATGATAATGATGTGCTTTCCCTCCAAAGGGATTTACATAAAATTGAGGAATGGGCATCTAAATGGCAGATGAGATTTAACACGAATAAATGTGAAGTTATGCATCCCGGAAGGAAAAATAGCCATGCAATTTATAATCGTAACAAATCTAGGTGTATCAGATATTGAAAGGGATTTGGGAGTGCTTGTGGACAACCACGTAAGTAACAGTGCTCAAAGCGAAGCAGCAGCTGCAAAGGCAAATAAAATATTAGCATGTATTAATAGAGATGTCGCGAATAGTACGCCGGCGGACTGTTCCCGGCGAACATAGCATGTTCGCGTTCGCGGCGAACTGCGAACATATGCAATGTTCGATCCGCCCCCTATACTTTATCATTAAACAAACTTTGACCCTGCATCTCACAGTCAGCAGACACATTCCAGCCAATCAGCATCATACCCTGCCTTCCAGATCCTTCAACCTCATGGACAGCAGCCATTTTGGAATCATAACTAACTTGCAGTCTTACTGATAGGAGGCTGAGTGTAGGTGATACTAATTCAATAGGGAAAACCATAGATAGGCTACTGTACACAGTGTCCAAAACAGTCCTGAATTACTCTTTTGATCTCTGCAGCAAGGACAGCACCCCAAAAAGCCCTTTTTAGGGCTATAACATCAGTCTGTTTTTTTGTTTTTTTCTGTCTAATCTAAGTTCATTTGCCTGCCTACTAGCCAGTGTGTGTGTGTCAGGTTTACAACTGATACTGTGCCCAGTGCAACCAATCCAATCTGGTGGTGTACCAGCAGTTTACTTTTAAAAACCAAAATTTGTATTTTGTCTAATCTAAGTTCATTTGCCTGCCTACTAGCCAGTGTGTGTGTCAGGCTCACAACTTATACTGTGCCCAGTGCAATCAATCCAATCTGATGGTGTACCAGCAGTTTACTTTTAAAAACCAAAATTTGTATTTTGTGTAATCTAAGTTCATTTGCCTGCCTACTAGCCAGTGTGTGTGTCAGGCTCACAACTTATACTGTGCCCAGTGCAATCAATCCAATCTGATGGTGTACCAGCAGTTTACTTTTAAAAACCCAAACTTTTATATTGTCTAATCTAAGTTCATTTGACTGCCTACTAGCCAGTGTGTGTGTCTCTCAGGCTCACAACTGATACTGTGCCCAGTGCAACCAATCCAATCTGGTGGTGTACCAGCAGTCTACATTTAAAAAAAAACAACACTTTTTTCTAATTTCATTTGCCTGCCTGCCAGCATGTGTGTCTTAGGCTCACAGCATATACTGTGCCCACTTGCCCAGTCAGTGCCACCACTCATATCTGGTGTTACAGTCAGTAGTCCACATTTAAACAAAGAATACAATTTTGACTGTAATACATTGAATAGCAGTTACTTGTCTGCAAGCGTGTGTGTCAGGCCTACAGAGTCTACTCTGCCAACTTCTGCAAGTGCACAGTGCCACTCATATCTGTTGTCACATTAGCTTGCACACATAGTACCACTAATCGCAAAAAAAATGACAGGCAGAGGCAGGCCAATCCGCAGGAGCTGTCGTGGTGCTGTGATTCCCTTTGGCCCTACAATAATGCCCAGTGTTCAGAGGCCAGTTACCCAGAACTCAAAAACTTCTGAGGACATAGTTGACTGGCTAACACAGGACACCCAATCTTCTACAGCTTCCACTCGGAACATTGACGCTCCATCCTCCTCCAGCTTAGCTTCGGGCACCTCTCAAGTTACCACTCGCCTGCCTGCCGCCACCACCAACACTTGTACCACAGCCGCTTCAATTGATCAGTCAGAAGAGTTATTTACACATCAGTTTGAAGAAATGAGTGATGCGCAACCATTATTGCCAGAGGATGTAGATAACAGGGATATGTCTCAGTCAGGCAGCATTACACACATGTACGTACGGTGTGATGATGATGATGATGTACCCGCTGCTGCTTCTTTTGTTGAGTTGTCAGATACAAGTGAAGCGGGTGATGATGATGACGATGCGTCCGTGAATGTCACGTGGGTGCCTGCTAGAAGAGAAGAAGAACAGGGGGAAAGTTCAGACGGGGAGACGGAGAGAGGAGGAGGAAACGAGTTGGAAGCAGAGGGAGGTTATCGCAAGGAGCTAGTGGCACAGTCAGACAGCATGCATCGGCACCCGGGGTCAGCCAGACAGCACGCCTGTGACAACAGCAATGCCATTTGCAACCTGTGCCAAAAGAAACTGAGTCGTGGGAAGTCCAACACCCACCTAGGTACAACTGCTTTGCGAAGGCACATGATGTTACATCACAAACGCCAATGGGATCAACACCTGAGTACAAGCAGCACACAAACTCAAAGCTGCCATCCTCCTCCTGGTCCAGCATCTTCATCCACGTCAACCACTGCTGTCCTCCTTGCCCCCTCTCAACCATCCGCCACTCCGTCTCTCGCCTCTAGCTGTTCCTGCTCATCTCCCCACAGTCAGGTGTCTGTCAAGGGCATGTTTGAGCGTAAGAAGCCAATGTCACAAAGTCATTCCCTTGCCCGGCATCTGACAGCTGGCTTGTCTGAACTCTTAGCCCGCCAGCTTTTACCATACAAGCTGGTGGAGTCTGAGGCGTTCAAAAAATTTGTAGCTATTGGGACACCGCAGTGGAAGGTACCCGGCCGAAATTTCTTTGCACAAAAGGCAATCCCCAACCTGTACTCGATTGTGCAAAAGGAAGTAATGGCATGTCTGGCACACAGTGTTGGGGCAAGGGTCCATCTGACCACTGATACCTGGTCTGCAAAGCATGGTCAGGGCAGGTATATCACCTACACTGCGCATTGGGTAAACCTGTTGACACCTGCCAAGCATGGAATGCGTGGCTCTGCAGAGGAGTTGGTGACACCGCCACGACTTGCACACAGGCCTGCTGCCACCTCCTCTACTCCTCCTACTCCATCCTCTTCCATAACCTCCTCAGCTAAGTCCTATTCTGCTGCTGCGTCTTGCTCCACATCAACGGCACCCCCCCCCCCCAGCTCCCCAGATACTATTCCACATCCTGGATACGGCAGTGTCACGCCGTCTTGGGGTTGACTAGCCTGAAAGCAGAGAGTCACAACGGGCCAGCACTCCTGTCCGCCCTGAACGCACAGGTGGATCAATGGCTGACTCCGCACAAACTGAAGATTGGCAAAGTGGTTTGTGACAAAGGAAGAAATTTGTTGGCGGCATTGAATTTGGGCAAGTTGACACATGTGCCGTGCATGGCACATGTGTGTAATCTGATCGTACAACGCTTTGTGCACAAGTACCCAGGCTTACAGGACGTCGTGAAGCTCGTTGTCACCTATCTGGTACCCGTGGTGTTGTACGTGGCTGGGGGGAAGAACATACCTTCAGTGAGATCACTGAGGACGAGGAACGGGACATGGGTAGCTCGGCATCCAGCCTTGTGCAAATGGGGTCTTTCATGCTGTCGTGGGAACCTCGTATAAAAAGGCTGAAGGAGAACGACCTGTACTCTGTGTCCACGCTACTAGACCCCCGGTATAAGCAGAAAGTACCCTATCTGGTGGCACCTTTAATTGCACGTGCCGTGCCCCAAAATTGAAGTGATACGACCAACCAAGCATCTTTTTCCATCTCCCGGTTCTAAAAATCCAGGCCTTATACACGCCCCCTTATAGGTGACGTAACAGGTATTAAACTGATTAGAGTAGTACTTACAAACATGCCACTCCTATCTGGTGGCACCTTTGATTGCATACGCTGTGCCCTAAAATTGAAGTGATACGACCAACCATGTATCTTTTTCCATCTCCCGGTTCCAAAAATCCAGGCCTTATACACGCCCCCTGAAAGGTGCTGTAACAGGTATTAAACTGATAAGAGTAGTACTTACAAACACGCCACTCCTAACTGGTGGCACCTTTGATTGCACGTGCCGTGCCCCAAAATTGAAGTGATATGACCAACCAAGCATCTTTTTCCATCTCCCGGTTCTAAAAATCCAGGCCTTATACACGCCCCCTTATAGGTGACGTAACAGGTATTAAACTGATTAGAGTAGTACTTACAAACATGCCACTCCTATCTGGTGGCACCTTTGATTGCATACGCCGTGCCCTAAAATTGAAGTGATACGACCAACCAAGTATCTTTTTCCATCTCCGGGTTCCAAAAATCCAGGCCTTATACACGCCCCCTGATAGGTGCTGTAACAGGTATTAAACTGATAAGAGTAGTACTACTTAACACACCTTATAATAATGCAGAGAGAGGCAACGCAGTGAGAGGAGTCTGAAGAAGAGGAGTCAGAGGAGGAAGGTGGCTTTGAGGAGGTGGAAGACCAAACACAGCAGGTGTCCCAGGGGGCTTGTTGTCACCTTTCGGGGACCCTTGGTGGCTGGGTGGAGGATGAGACCTTCAATGACATCAGTGAGGACAAGGAACGGGACATGGCTAGCTTGGTATCCAACCTTGTGCAAATGGGGAGTTTGCGGTTGTGCAAATGGACTGTTTGCGGTTGTTTGCCGTGCGTTAAACAGGGAGTTTGGTCTGTCACTGTGAAACGGGCCTAACCCTTACACTACCTGATCGATACAACATCATACCTGATGTTTTAAAGCACGTTATTCCAAACAATTTAGGAATGTTAGGTAATTTATGCCCTTTATGGATTAAAACCAGACTCTGCATCAACTATGTAATTTTCCGTGGGAGTTTTGATATGGATCCCCCTCCGGCATGCCACAGTCCAGGTGTTAGTCCCCTTAAAACAACTTTTCCATCACTAATGTGGCCAGAAAGAGTCCCTGTGGGTTTTAAAATCCGCCTGCCCATTGAAGTCTTTGGCGGTTCGCCGGATTCGCCAGTTTGCAAACATTTGCAGCAATTTGCATTCGCGGTTCGCGAACCGAAAATTTTATGTTCGCGACATCACTATGTATTAAGAAGGGTATAGAAGCAAGGGAAGCAAATATAATTCTGCCACTATACAAATCTCCAGCATGCCCTCATTTGGAATATGGAGTACAATTTTTGGTACCACTTCATAAAAAGGACATTTTAGAGCTCGAAAAGGTATAGAGATGGGCTACAAAACTAATAAAGGGAATGGAGGGGCTAAGTTACATAGTTACATAGTTACATAGTTACATAGTAATTAAGGTTGAAAAAAGACTTTCAGTCCATCAAGTTCAACCTGTTAAGATCTCCTCTGATCTGCAATATGCGGATTAGTTATTAATTAAATTATTGATTAAATAATTATTAATAGTATAGTATTGGAGAATTAATAAAGAGTTAGTCCATCAAGTTCAACCTTTTTAGATCTCTATTGATCTTTTTAATTTGGACTATTTATTATTATTGTTAATTGTTAATTATTGTTAATTGATCCAGAGGAAGGCAAACATAAAAAAAAAAAACATTGAAACTTTGCCAATTGTCTCATAAGGGGAAAAAAAAGCAAAATTCCTTCCTGACCCCAGAAACTGGCGATCAAATTTCTCCCTGGATCAATATTCCTTGCTAGTTATCTAGGATAGCCTTGAATGCCCTCTTTATTCAGAAATATATCTAACCCCTTTTTGAAGTTGTCTATCGAATTCGCTGTCACCACCTCCTTTGGTAGAGAATTCCACAGTTTAACCACCCTAACTGTGAAGAACCCTTTTCTTTGTTTAAGGTGAAATCTTTTTTCCTCTAACCTCAACGGATGTCCTCTTGTCAGTTGAAAATCTCTTGCTACAAAAAGTTCACTTGACAAAGCCTTATATTGACCCTGGATGTATTTAAATAACGTAATCATATCTCCTCTTAGACGCCTTTTTTCTAGCGAAAATAAGTTTAATTTTGCTAGTCTTTCTTCATAACTTAGCCCCTCCATTCCCCTTATTAGTTTTGTAGCCCTTCTCTGTACTTTTTCCAGCTCTAAAATGTCTTTTTTGTGAGGTGGTGCCCAAAATTGTACTCCATATTCCAAATGAGGGCGTACTAGAGATTTGTATAATGGCAGAATTATATCTTCTTCCCTGGCTTCTATACCCTTCCTAATACATGCTAATATTTTATTTGCCTTTGCAGCCGCTGCTTGGCTTTGAGCGCTGTTACCTAGGTGGTTGTCCACTAGTACTCCCAAATCCCTTTCAATATCTGATACCCCTAGATTTGCTCCATTAAGATTATAGATTGCTTGGCTATTGTTCCTTCCCAAATGCATAACCTTACATTTATTTGTATTAAATCTCATCTGCCATTTAGCCGCCCATTTCTCTAATTTATGCAAATCCTTTTGTAGGGAAAGTACATCATTATCTGATTTTATTACCTTGCACAACTTAGTGTCATCAGCAAAAATGGAGACACTACATTCGAGTCCTACTTCAATGTCATTAATAAATATGTTAAAAAGGAGAGGACCCAATACTGAGCCCTGAGGAACCCCACTTATCACATTAGACCAATCGGAGTATGTTCCATTTACAACAACCCTTTGCTTCCTGTCTTTTAACCAGCTCTCGATCCATGAGCAGATATTTACTGCAATTCCTGTATCCCTTAGTTTGCTCACTAGTCTTCCATGTGGCACTGTATCAAATGCCTTTGAAAAATCTAAAAAGACTACATCCACTGAGTTGCCCTGATCCAAGTTCCTACTAACCTCCTCATAAAAACTAATTAGATTGGTCTGACACGACCTTTCCTTCATAAATCCATGTTGACTGCTACCTATGATCCTGTTCAAATAGACATATTCTTGTATTCTGTCCCTTATTAACCCTTCTAAAAGCTTCCCAACTACCGAAGTGAGGCTCACTGGTCTATAATTCCCCGGATTTGCTCTAGATCCCTTCTTAAATATAGGTATCACCTCTGCTTTTCTCCAGTCATCTGGTAGAGACCCTGTAGTGAGCGAGTCTTTAAAGATTAGATATAATGGTTTGGCTATTACAGAACCCAGCTCCCTCAGTACCCTTGGATGTATTCCATCAGGACCTGGGGCTTTATTAACATTTATTTTCTCCAACCTCTTTTGTATTTCTTCCTGCGTTAACCAATTATTTAGTGAAGGTAGTGTAGCCCCATTATGTTGCAGTGTCCCAACCACTGGTACCTCCCTTGTGTAAACCGGCGAAAAGAACCTATTTAGCTCATCTGCCTTTTCCTGGTCACTAATTATCAGATGGCCTGTGTCACATTGTAATGGTCCTATCGATTCCTTCCTGGCCTTCTTCCCATTAATATATTTATAAAATATTTTAGGGTTAGTCTTACTTTCCATTGCAACTGACTTCTCATTTTCTATTTTAGCCAGTCTAATAGCCCTTTTGCAAGCCTTGTTGATTTCCTTATAGTCACATAAAGATGCCTCTGTTCCCTCCTTCTTGTATAATTTAAATGCATATTTCTTTTTCCTCATCATGATCTTTAAGTCATTGTTAAGCCACATGGGATGTGATTTACTCCTATTTATTTTATTTCCACATGGTACATGCTGATGAGTATGTTTATTTAGTAAGGATTTGAATGTTGTCCATTTATTTTCAGTATTCTTCCCTGTAAGTTCTTTGTCCCAGTCTATATGTTGTATTGCTGCCTGTAGCCCATTAAAGTTAGCCCTTTTAAAATTTAGAGTTTTTGTTGGCCCCTTACAACTTTGTTTTTTGTATTCAATCTCAAATGAGACTGTGTTGTGATCACTGTTCCCCAAGGGTTCCCCTATTTTTACATTTGATATTATATCAATATTACTTGTGATGACTAAATCCAAGATGGCCCCATTTCTAGTAGGTTCTTGTATTACCTGGGCTAGATAATGATCCCTGAGTGTACTCAAAAACCTGCTCCCCTTAGCTGAGCTGCTGGTCTCGTTTATCCAGTTTATATCAGGGTAATTAAAGTCTCCCATTATTAGAACTTGCCCATGCTTAGCTGCATTTCCAATCTGTAACAATAATTGTATTTCCTCACTTTCAGCTATATTTGGGGGTTTATAGCATACTCCCACCAATATGCATTTAGAATTAGCTCCTCCACTATTTAGCTCAACCCACAAGGATTCAATGATGCCGTTAGTGCCAGCATAAATATCTTCTCTAACTATAGGCTTAAATTCAGGCTTAACATAAAGACAGATCCCTCCTCCTCTTTTACCATTTCCCCTATCTTTCCTAAATAGGTTATAACCATCCAGATTAACAGTCCAGTCATGAGATTCATCCCACCATGTTTCCGTAATGCCTATTAAGCCCCATTTTTCTTGTACTGCTAATATTTCTAGCTCATCCATTTTCCCAGGCAAACTTCTTGCGTTTGCAATCATACACTTTATGTTGCTATGGCTCTGCTGATGTGAAGTGCCTGCCACTGTATTTGAGGCCCCTATTAATATCTCCCTACTTTCTATTGTAACCCTCCCCCCTTCTCCTCCCCCATGGATAAATAATTCATCCCTTTCCCTCTCTACCCTATTTACCCCAATACTTCTATATAGTCCCTCCCCCCCACCTACAAGTTTAAAAACTCCCCCAGCCGTTCTACCATCCTATTCCATAGCACAAAAGCGCCCTCATCATTAAGGTGCAATCCATCCTTGCTATAGAGATTGTACCCAAGTGAGAAGTCAGCCCAGTGCTCTAAAAACCCAAAACCCTCTGCACTGCACCACTTTTTTAGCCACGCATTAACCTCCCTAAGCTCCTTCTGCCTCCCTGGGCTAGCACGTGGCACTGGTAGTATCTCAGAAAATACTACCTTGGAGGTCCTTGCTTTAAGCTTATTCCCTAATTCTCTAAAATCATTCTTTAGGACGCTCCATCTTCCACTAACTTTGTCATTGGTACCAATGTGTACCAAGACCGCCGGTTCATTACCAGCCCCTCCCAATAATTTATCCACCCGATCCACAACATGCCGAACCCGAGCACCCGGGAGACAGCAAACTGTTCGATTGCTGGGATCTGGGTGACAAATTACCCTGTCTACCTTCCTAATAATAGAGTCCCCTACCACCAAAACATGTCTGTTGCTCTGCCTATTCTGCCCTCCCTCTTCTCCAGTAGAGCTGTTCGCCCGGCTGTTAGAGGGAACAGCTCTATCTGGCATTGCCATTCCTGAATGGACATCGCCAACAGTTTCACTCAATCTGGCAAATCTGTTGTTGTTTGCCAACTCAGAATTGGCCTGCCTCCTCCTGTACCCTCTGATTCCCCTTCTAACTGTAACCCAGCTACCTCCCTGGCCATCCTCACTAGCCCCAGCTCCTCCCTCCATACTAGGCCCAGCTAAACTGTGCTCCGTGAGCACCAACTCCCTTTCCAGTGGAGCAATATCACTAAGTGCTGCAATTCTCCTCTCCAGATCTTCAATTTGAGCTTCCAAAGAGGCAACATGCTCACACCTGTCACAGAGGTATGGACCCTGGATCATCTGTTCCAGTAGTGCAAACATTTGACAGGATGTACACTGAATAAGGTTGCCACTGGACTGACTCATAATTATTATTATTGTCTACGAAATTTCAGTGGGAAAAATAAAGAATATAATATAATATATTTATATAAAGTTTTCCTCCTTTGCACTATAAATCTGCCCTCCCTTTTCTTTGAAGGCCCTCCTTTTATTTAAACTCCTAGGCTTTTACTAGAATTGCACTTGATACTGAAAATGTTCGCAAGCTCAGTTATGTAGAAGTTATGAAGAAAGACTAACTAAATTAAGCTTATTGTCCAGGATAACCCTGAATTCTCTTTTTAATTAGAAATAAATGCAGTTATCTATCAAATGTGTTGTCACCACCTCATCTGGTAGAGAATTCCACATATTACCCACCCTTACTGTGTAGAAACCCTTTTGTTTCTAATAATAAGAGAGTATTGATCCAGGGAGGAATCCGATCACCAGTATCTGGGGTCAGGAAAGTACTTTCCCCCCGCCTTTGATCACTTGTTTTTTTTCTGTTTGTCTTCCTCTGAATCAATTAATTAATAATAAAATTTAGAAAATAATAATAATTGTTGCTTAATAATTAACAATCAATTAACAACTAATTAATGAATAACTAATCTGCATATTGCAGATCAGAGGAGATCTTAAAAGGTTGAACTTGATGGACTGAAAGTCTTTTTTCAACCTCAATTACTATGTAACTAAGTGCGATGAGGGTCCTTAGATTAACCTAATCTAAGTAATTAACCCCCCTCTAAGTAATTTACCCCATCTATGTAATTAACCCCCCCTCTAAGTAATTAACCCCCTCTAACTAAGTAACCCATATAAGGAATTAACCCTATTTAACCCTCACCATACCTAGTTAACCCTATCACTAACCACTTAACACTATCTAGTCCTATTTAACTCTAACTGGATCCAATAACCATATCTAGTCCAATTTAACCCTATCTGGACCTAGTTAACCCTAACTGGACCTAGTTAATGCTAACTGGACTAAGTAAACTCCTTTCCTATTACCCCCTATACCATATCCTATTAACCCCTACACTACCTACCCGACCCCCTTCCTTTCTGTTCCCAAAGTTTCCTCCCAGGTCACTAGAAACTAAAATGGTAGATTCCTCAGTAGCATAATACATACATTAAATACATTGTGCAATTATATTGAACATTCTAAAGACATGTTGTGTATTTTCAAATAAAGTGCAATTTCACTGTGATTTAAGCAGTAAATAGATGCTTAACATGTTAAAGAATTTCTAGAACTGAATGTCTTCCCTAGGTTTCTCTTTCAATGGGACAAGCAAGCATGTTTATGGAAATCAGAGTAACATGCTAAAAACTGTATGCCACAGGTTCCTCTATTCTACCAGCTGCTATAATATGATGAAGTAGTTACAATGATTTAGGGCCTCATTCAAATGTGATTTGGCCAATTGAATAGGGCTCTATATAAGCACATAGCATACGTTTTTAGTTAGTGATGACCTTGCTTTTGGAGAGAAGTTCACTAACTAAAAACGCATGCTATGTGCTTATATAGAGCCCTATTCAATTGGCCAAATTGCATTTGAATGAGGCCATTAGTCATTGCTTCATTCAAACCTTCTGCGCCTGTTATAATTTTTTTCACACTGCACACAGCCTATTACTCATTCAGGCAACACAGTGAAATAGCCTGACTTCAATTGATCATAACATGAATTCAGCATAAATTTTCAAAATTAAAACACTTTCTCACCCTCTGTCAATTTCTGCAAAGCACATATAAAGGACGTTTGTAGTCCTTTAAATGTTATGATAAAACACCTTAAAAATTGATGCAGAATTCAATGGAGCATCACCTTTTAGAATCAAATATGAAAAAGACAACAGCGATTCACTATAGTAGTATATCTCACTAAAACAATACTTTAATCTAACAACTGTAGTAAACACATTTTTGAAGCTATCCTTGTAAAGACAAAGAAACATCGTTCTGACAACAAAAGACATCTATGCTGCCCATTTTATCCATTTTAAAAGTGTGGCTTTATTTAACCTCAGGATAGACTTGTGCATATTTCTGGCATACTTTAAATATTTGACTTTATTTACTGTATCTGTACCATATGCACTAAAGGACTGCAAAAAAGACTGTAAAATAAAATATAAAAACTTTAAAATGTGACACAGACTGAAAAGGACAAAGTTTGTGAGTTACATATTTTGGTTAACGCAGGCAAAAATTGAAGCAAAGCTTGAAAAAGGAAAAGTAAATAAAGAACAAGATCCAGGTGGAATACATCTAATGGTTCTGACATAACTGAGTTCTGTAATATATATACCTAAAATTCATCTCTGCAGGTTCAATACCAAAATATTGGAAACAAGATTTCTTTATTTTATTTATTTAGGGAGCTAGACTGGTAAGTCTTACTTCTATAGTGCAACTCACCTGGAAGGTATGAACAGGACTATGGAAGTTGTCCCATCTCAGGAGCCAATATCATTATTAATATTATTATTAATATATGTCTGTTATAATTTTTTGTGAGATAGAAATAGTTTTGTGGGGAAGTATCCCCCCTTGCTAAATCTTGTAACAGCTGTGTAAGCAACCCTGCTGTCTCTGGCTTCCATCTAGCCACCCTACCCAGCTGTATTACTTGCCTAACTTACTAAGACCACTTCCTCCTATTTTCTCTTCACTGTTCCTTTGCTCTCTCCCTCAAATCATTTCCTGTTTTTCTTTCAGTGCCTTTTCTACAACATTAGCCTCTGCTCCTGATCTAGGGTTAACTCTGAAAATTTGCTAAGATTACTTCCCTCCCTGGGGGTCTTGAAATGCCTAGTACGCATCCCCACAGTATTGATGGGCCTAGTGGGGATCTCTGGGGGCTCGGCGGGCCCAGTGGGTCTGAAGAGGTTCTCCAGTAACAAAGGGGTTTGGGATTCTACCACAACTGCAGGTTTAAAGGGAAAAACCCCAGGGACTTTGGGGAGCCAGTGGCTGGGGGAGGGGTATTGGGAGACCGGCTTTAGGAAGGGGTCTTTTGAAAGTGGCACGGGGGGGGGGGGGGGGCAAGTCCAAATGTTTGTCTTTTTGCTCCAAGGCCCTTCATTTACTAGCTCTGCCACTGCTCCTTTCACTGCGCCCAATCATAAAAGAGGAAAGCCAAAGCCAAAGAAACTTACCCTTAGACTTAAGGGACCACTGTGGTTAATGATTCTTGAATAACGAAACATGATAATGGACTTGTGTAGTTAAAAAAGTATATACAACCTTTATATGTTGTAACTTTTATATGCAATTTTTTACTGACGGGTTTAATTTTGCTTTCTCTCCCTGTTGCTGACTGCTAATGTTACATCCCATGGTCTTGCAAGATTGCAAAAGGTCATCCACTATTTCTTTGTAGTTATCTGTCTTATGATTCCCTAAGAAGTTCTGACAAACACTCTTGACAGATTTCCATACAGCCTTTTCAGCCTGGTTCAACAAGTTCTCATCTTTAATCAGTTGCCTTATTTGAGGTCCTACAAATTTTGATCTTTGCATCACTGAGCCTTGGTAATTTTCTCTTAAATATGTAAATCATGGTCCACTTCGATCCATCGCTTTGACAAATTTCTTCATAAGACCAAGTTTTATATGGAGTTGAGATAGATACACTTTTTCTGGATCAACGAATGGTGCCTTGTGTGATGTTCGTTTTGACCATTGTTCCTGAGTGTAATGATTTCTTTGGTCTCTGCTGTCCCACTCACAAAGAAAATAGCTGTACCTTGTGTGGCCAAGATGTAGTCTAAGCAAAAGAGCGACTTCTTTCAAGTCACCACAGATATTCCATTGGTATTCTTCATATTTGATTTTTTCAAGCACGAGTTTCATGCTCTCATAAGTTTCTTTGATATTGGCAGCATACGCTAGAGGCGCTGATGGATATTTATGTACTTTGTGGAGAAGCACAGCTTTCAAACTAACTTTAGCATAATCAATAAAAAAATGACAATCCTCTGTTTTGTACTTGAGACCAAGTGCTTCCATAACAGAATAAACATCATTGCAAAAAACAAGTTCATCTTCAAGGGAAAAGAGATCCTTAAAGTCACTATGCCTATCTCTAAAAAAAAAAGCAAAAAAAACTTTACTTTCCCTATGGAGAAGATTCCAGTCTTTCAACCTAGAGCCTAAAAGTTCTGTTTGCGTTTTAGAAAGGCTCAAGTCTCGTACGAGGTGATTGAGATCTCCTTGGGTAAAGAAATGTGGTTGTAATGATCAGGAAGCCTCAAAAATCTGATTGAGCCTTATATCATCATCACCATGCTCTGCCTGATCTTTTTCTTGTTCATAATCACAAAGTATTATTCCTTCTGGAGGCATTGGCAAAGGCATTTCTTCACTATGCAGCACTGGCCTGATGGCAGATGGGAGATTTAAATATGTCACAGTGTGCTTTGAATTAGAACTGATGCCTGAAATGTTTGTAAGACAAAAGTAACAATCTGTGGAGTGATCTTTTTGTTCTCGCCAAAGCATTGGAACAGCAAAATTCATGTGCCGAGAAATGTATCCAAATGAGTCCGGATGATTAATACAATTTCTAGGCATTGCTCAACTTTGTATTATGAACATAAAATGTACAAAGAACTACACAAATAACAGATACTCACAGCATTAGATGTTTCAAGAACGAACTCTTTCCACCAACTAGCCAGGAACGCTGACTCATACAGTAAACAACACGTGATTCATCATGCCTCAAGAGCATTTTGTGACAGAATATGACTCAACTGTTTATTACTCTGGGCCCTTTTTACGTTGACTAATCAGTAGCATTTACAACAATTAAAAAAATACTATGATTTTACTGATGGAAAATTAACATATCGTAATGCTGTATGAATGTGTTATATAGCACAATGTATTATATTAAAGAGGACGTAACTTTAATACTTTGGGTGATAGAGCAATTCTGAGACCATTTTCGAAATCAGTGGGATAATTTACATATAGCACAACCCTTATTTGCTCTGAGACAAAATCTTTGTTGACCAGTGTAATGTTACACTGTTTTCTGTCAACCTCAAACTACTAGTTTTCTCTTCTTCTGCTCCACACAGTTTATACATTATCATCTCAAAGTTAAATAAAGACACTCTTGTCAACTCATTAACGATTTTCATTAAATACTTCCATACTTCTCTTGCAAAATCACAATTCCAGAACATATATACAGCATTTTCTGCCCACAACCCTGTATAGGACATTTTTAAGCCTAAATGTTGCATTCTTTGAAATTCTCATTAGTAGGCAATTATGAGCAGCCAATATATTAAATTCTTCATTAGATTATCCCTGGCAGTCAGTGGGTCACAGAAAAAAAGCTGAATGGCTTTATTCGGCCCAGAGTCGGCTTTTTTAACAACACTTATCTAACTTATACAAACCAAATGTCCTCAGTACAGCACGTTAGTCACTCACATATTCTCGCAAACTTTCTTTCATACTTAACTTAACCTTTCAGTTCTTGGAATGTTTTTACCGCCATTTATTATTGCCTTCATTACTTTCTCTCACTTCAGTTTCTCCATACCCAAACTTCAAAAACATCTAAATTTAGATCTCACCAATATTCCAATGTTTAAGACCTTAAAGACCACAGATAATACACATATTCCCAATTCTTTTATCCTTTTCAATTCATGTTACATTTTGCTCACACTATTTACCCCCTTGGCCATATTTGTTCCAATTCATCACAAACCACTAGCTATACACAAGTATTCCAAATGCACTCTAAAACTCTTCAAGGCAAAATGGGTACTACAGACAACACTAACACCATCCATTTAGCTGAGAAATGCACTATCTACCCATTGCTACCAGGTACTTCCAGACCTTTATTCACCTTTCATTTCCTTCAACAAAGGCTCAATCAGACATACAACTGTAGAGAGTGGACAGCCTTGCCTCACTCTAGATTCAACGATAAAACTTGTTAACTGCTTACAGAATCTCAGTATGAATCTTTAACCCAACCAATCACCTTCTTATGAATGCCTATTGCCTCCAACACATCCAACTTAAAACTAAGCTCTACTGTGTCATATGCCTTTCAAAATCAATTGGACCACTTGGCACTGGTTGCATTTGCTCCATACTGTAACATATTGTATCCCTCATAACTTCATAAACTTTCTGCTACAGTTCTCCCTAGAACTGCATATTTTCAATCACACACTTCATTCTTTTTGCAATCAAATTGGCAATCAATTTGTTATTTACATTCAACAAACTGATTTGCATTTAGCTTTTTAAAATTTCCCTTTCACCTTTCTTATAGAATAGAACATTTTCTCTTGGTCGCATGTAGCATTTCTACATCCAATCGCTTTTAACATCCTTCAAACACATCAATTCCAATTACCGGTATATCCAAAAATAAACAATATTCAAGAGACATACAATGACTTTCCCTTTCTTACATCCACACAAGACTTGTTAATTTCAAACATCTCTTTCCAATTATTCTCTGTTATCCCTTCCCAGCTTTACCTTAATCTCACCCACCATTTATTTGATCAAATTCACTCCTTTCTTCCTTTTTATAAGGAGCCTTATATAATTTGCAAAGATCATTCAAACTTTCATCTGTCCCAGTCCATTTCCATTCCATTTTTGTCTATCACCCTTACCATCCTGATCTCTTTTCAAGAGCTTTCTTAAAAAGCTCACACATTCTTATATTTTTTTTGCTTTTATCCACACTGCACCGAAAGGAAATATTTAGTCTTTTTTCTAACATGCATTTCCTTACTTACTGTTTTTATTCCTCAATTTAATATGACATCCATACCATCTTCTGTGATATCATACAAACAAGCAATCTTTTCTACCATCCTTCATACATCTCTTGTTCCATTCGAACTTTTTCACAGCCTTTCTTTATAGAAAATGTTAATCACAATTTTCACCCTTTCCCATCATTGCAACATTTTCTCAAATACACTGTAATGGCCCAGGTGGATGGAGGCTACAGCTAAAGCCCAGACTTCTGATGCTGGCTGTCATATCCAGCTGTCAGGGTCCCTACCATATATATTGCGTGTGTTTTTCTGCAAATACGTATGTTTACGCTACTTGCCCCATAGGGAGACTTGCCCTGTACTGTAGGGTTTGGGCTGACAGGGAATCCACCTGGGTCACCACCAGAATTGTTTTCCACCTTGGAATTGGTACAGTGGAATTATGGAAACAATATGCCCTCCACACCCAGGATCTGGACACGTGCCAGAGGAGGCCCAGATCCTGGGCATTTAGAGCTGTTCTTCCAACTTGCTCCAATGGAGTCTGTTAGAGTTCCTGATTCAGCAGGTCAGAATGTTTTACTGCTCTGGCTTTGTGAAATTATACAGGCAATTGATCCTTCAGGGTTCCTGCTAGCCTGGGAAATTTTACACTGTTGGATTGCTACAGAGGGCCTACAAACCCTTGTTGCTTGGGGGCCACTGCAGCTGCAGGAAAACTGGGGTAGAATAAGTATCGCTGTGGATCATCAGTGCATCTGCCCACCCAGCAGCCATCTTTAGTCCTTTTATCTTGGGATCACAGATAAGGGCTTCTCACGAAATGGAGTGTGGCAGCAGGAAGGCAATTATCTGGTGGAGATATAGCCTTGCTGCTATATTTAGAAGGATGAGTAGCTGTCATGACTGACTTTTGGGGTCAGGCTGGAAATCCCCTAAACACTACAAGCAAGGGCCCTTTATTGCCCAAAATCAAACTGTCATAGCCACTGAAGTAATGTGATTGCTAACATCAAAAGGCTATCAAAATGGACATTAGATGTGTTGTAAGGGGGGGGGGGGGGGGGGACCAGCCTGTCAATCGAAATAAAATTGTTAGTATCAGACCAGCTGTTAGTTAATGGCTGGAAAGTGGGTCACCCAGTCAGGGGGCTTGTGGGGGTTGGATCTTTGTACTCATTGAAATATCTGTGAAAAAAGAACACTAATCAATGGTACCTTGAATGATGGTCTATCCTACACAAAGGGATAAGGGAAAACAATATATATTTTTTCATAAGTCAGTAACTTGGAGCTGAGATTGCAACCCTTGATTTTTTAATTTTCCCTGACTGATGTTACTGAATTGTCATGCTGGGCACTGTAAAAACACAAAACCTCACCATTCAGGGCTTGTCCCTGTAAGATACAGCAGGAGGCTTAGGGGTGTTGTTTTCCTAGAAAAAAACAACTGCAAGCTAATTATTATCTTCCATAACTACATTCCTTATCAATATAAGTCTTTGGCAGGAGGTTTACATTCCACAAGAGGTCATCCCCAAGATTAGAAAAAAAAATCAATTTACATAAAAAAAGGGTTCTTCAGAATAAGGACACTGAGATTGTGGTTTAAACATAATCTGGATATGTTCTTGACTAAAATATAAAGAGCAAATAAGTTTATGTTATCTAATTGCAAGTGGATTTTCCTTTACAGGTAAAGGCTGATAAATTGCAGAGTGCACTAATTGTGTCCAGGTGAGAGGGGTGTGGCTTGACTGTTAAACTAGTATAAAAGATTTGTAAGCTTTTTAGGCCTGTTTGCAAGTGGATTTACGTTTACAGGTAAAGGCTGATAAATTGCAGAGTGCACTAATTGTGTCCAGGCGAGAAGGCAGAAGTTAATATAAACAGGAGAAGGGGCGAAATTGTGAGCTTGCGAACATCTTTAATATCAAGTGCAATTCTAGTAAAAGCGTAGGAGTTTAAATAAAAGGAGGGACTTCAAAGAAAAGGGTGGGCAGGTTTATAGTGTAAAGGAGGAAAACTTTATACAAATATATTATTGTATATTCTTTATTTTTCCCACTGAAATTTTGTAGACAATAATAATTATTATGAGTCAGTCCAGTGGCAAGCACACTCTGTGTACATCCTGTCATATGTATGCAATACTGGAACAGATGATCCAGGGTCCATACCTCTGTGCAAGGTTGAGCATGCTGCCTCTCTGGAAGCTCAAATTGGAGATCTGGAGAGGGGAATTGCAGCACCTAGTGATATTGCTCCACTGGAAAGGGGGTTGGTGCTCTCGGAGCACAATTTAGCTGGGCCTAGCATGGAGGGTGGAGCTGGGGCTAGTGAGGGTAGGTAGCTGGGTTACAGTAAGAAGGGGAATCAGGGGGAACAGGAGGAGGCAGGCCAGTTCTGAGTTGGCAAAAACCAACAGATTTGCCAGATTGAGTGAAACTGTTGGGGATGTCCATTCAGGAATGGCAATGCCAGATAGAGCTGTTCCCTCTAACAGCCAAGAGAACAGTTCTACTGGAGTAGTGGGAGGGCAGAATAGGCAGAGCAAGAGGCAGGTTCTGGGGGTTGGGGACTCTATTATTAGGAAGGTAGACAGGGTGATTTTTCACCCAGATCCCACCAATAGAACAGTTTGCTGTCTCCCGGGTGCTCGAGTTCATCATGTTGTGGATCGGATAAATTATTGTGAGGGGCTGGAAATGAACCGGCGGTCATGGTGCATATTGGTAACAATGACAAAGTTAGTGGAAGATGGATTGTCCGAAAGAATGATTTTAGAGAACTAGGTAATAAGCTGAAGGCAAGGACCTCCAAGGTAGTATTTTCAACTGACAAGAGGACATCCGTTGAGGTTAGAAGTAAAAATATTCCACCTTAAAGAAAGAAAAGGGTTCTTCACAGTAAGGGTGGTTAATCTGTGGAATACTCTACTAGAGGAGGTGGTGACAGCTGATTTGATAGATAATGTTAAAAGGGGACTGGATTTATTTCTAATTAAAAAGGGAATTCAGGGTTATCATGGATAATTAGAGAGACAGTATTGATCCAGGGAGAAATCCAATCGCCAGTATCTGGGATCAGGAAGGAATTAATGTTTTTTTTCCCTTTGAGACGATTGGCTAAGTCATACTTGAGTTTTTTTTCGGTTTGCCTTTCTATGGATTAATTAACAATAAAAAAAAATAATAATAATTTGATTAATAATTAATTAACAGCTAATTAATTAATATTTAATCTGCATATTGCAGATCAGAGGAGATCTTAAAAGGTTGAACATGATGGACTGAAAGTCTTCTTTTAACCTTAATTACTATGTAACTATGTAACTATGCAGTTAGAATAGGTAGGATATTGATCCAGGAAATATTGTATTTGCCAGTTTTGTTTGCCTTCCTCTGAATTAATGCACAATTCCCCTATCACAAGAAGCAGATGAGATTTAAAAAGGTTGAAAAAGTATTTTCTCAGCCTCAGTTCATATGTTACTATGTGGAACAAATACCACATCCAGTGTCCACTAACCACTACTGTACATATTACAGTGTTTAATAACTATTCTACTTGTATTGCCCCATTCTACTCCAGCAGTCTTTCTCTCCCCTTGTTCTTTAAGAGCCACCTGTGTATATAGGCTGTTCAGTGCCTTAATATTCCACTATACATGAGAACTGCATGATGACAAAGTAAAAAACAAATTAAAATAATAATTTAGGGCCATATTAAGTTCCAGCCTCTTAAGTCCAACGTGTAGCACGTAAGGGCTGCATGCTTCAAATTTCACCATTTTACATTGCTATTAAAGTAGAAAGGGCTGCGAGGTGCGAGCAACGAGCGAGAGATGCTATTTCATAAATCAGTTCTTGGCCATCAGGGGTTGCGTGCTTGAACGGAAACAGTTAAGCAATCACGTAGTTACAGGTTCAGATGGAGCCAATAGAAAAAGAGATCAATAGCGTTATGTCACTGAAAAAGGGGAGGGTAGATTTCAACGTCCTACAAGCTTCAATTCATATGTGCGATCTGACCCACAGGCTAGATATAATGCAATATTAATAAAGCAGTAAATATGATATTCTATTTAAAGCAAGTTACAATATATGTTGTAACACATTGATTGCAGGGATCGATAGAACATAAAACGTAATCATAAAATAAAGTATTTTTTGGCGCCGATTTGCGGTCTTGAGAATGTTATTCTAATAATTCTATAAAAAAAGACCTAACACCACTTTCCCTTTTAATAAATGTATAGTAGAGTGTTGTTATTTGAAGTACAAGTGTTACGTATTGTACTTTACCACCTTTGCAGGTGCTCTAGAGCACATGTTGGCCTTTGGGATCCATTTGCATGTTACAGCTGGCTCGTGAATGACCTCATTGCAAGATAATAGCTGAATTGAACAAGTAGCGGTTACGGGCTTGACAGATCAAAAGATTTACGTGCGTGAAGTTCAACGTTGCTCACCATGTAGCCTATTCTTGGCCGTCCTGCATGTTACCACACAAAGTCTGCTGCGAGCAACGTTACAGGGCTAATTTAATACCTGTAACACGTAAATCTGGAGTTACGGGCTACGGTTTAACACATAGCCCCAATTTAATAGGGCTGCAAGATAGCAGAACGCTTATAACATTACCAATAGATCAATACTTCCTTTAAGACATCATGTATAAACCTGTTAAAACTAGTGTATGAAATAATGAACAAACAATAATATATATATAAATATAAATATACAGTATATATATATATATATATATTTTTTTTTTTTTTTTTTTTTATATATATATATATATATATATTGTGACAAGAATGGCCGTGTAGAACTGTGGTATCTTGAAAGAATCAATAGATAATAGCATATAGTGCAGTAAATCAGTTTATTAAAGTGCAAAAATAAACTGAAGCAGTTACTCTGCTTAAAACACAAAAATAAAAATTTACATAAACTTACTGACTGTTATACGGGAACACCCTGACTAGCCCTGTGCAACTTGTCTGCTACAGGTGGAAAACAAGACACAGCGCTATCTTCTCAAACTACTTTTCAACTCTGTATGCAGTAGTTTTCGTGAGGTTGCACTAACTAGTGGCAAGGACACCAGCCCACCCTGCTCTCCGAGTGTCCTCCCCCCAGGGACCCTTACACAGTCTTTTTCCCTGGTGGGTAACTTAAAGGTAATGGTCCTCTGACCTAAGATAAATGGAGGGTCCGTCTCTCTGGAAGCTTCATTATGCCGTACAGTTCTCTTCGGTATAGTATCACAACAGTATCCCACAGGTACTTGAAACAATGATTTCCTCTCAGTCCCCCAGCACAGTATGACATCAATTTACTAGGACTGTGGTCCCCTTTAATTACTACACTTACTGTGTACTCCAGACTCTCTCCGGGTTTCTGGTATCTGGCAGGACCTGGTATTTGCAGCTCCAGGAGACACGTTCAGCACTAATTCACAGCTTCAGACAAGCAGCTCACCCACCGCTCTGCTAGTGCTTCCTGGACTTAAAGTAGTGTAGCTGCAGGACCAGGTGGAATTAATTGTCTTAACCGCCCAGAGTGCAGGACACAGTGAACTGTTCAGCCTGTTGCTGATATAACGGCCCTCTATGAGATATCCACGGCTCCTACTGATATTCTCACAATAAATACATACACACACACATATATATATATATATATATATATATATATATATATATATATATATATAGTAAATAAATAGTACATCTATGTTCACATTTGAATGTCTAAAGCAAGTTAAAAAAAAAATGCTTTCAGCTCAGAATTCTGAGAAAAACAGTTATTACACTGCATTCTGGGAAGCTGAGATGGGACATGCAAATGTGCCCACAAATGCCTCGCTCTTCAATCCATAGCCATTTTCAAAGATGGCTTCCTTTAAGCTTATACCTGCTGTATTACACAGCTTTAATGCAAAGCCAAGGCTAGATTTTACATAAGCCGAGAATCCTATCCATGTTGATATGTCCTCTTGTATCACAAATTATTATAATGTATCATCAATGATTACAGTACATTGTGCATTAACTTCATAACCACCATCCAGTATTAAATTATTAAATAATTAATTTAAGTTATATTATTATTACTAAATAGGAATTCATTCACAAAAAAACAATTGAATACACAAGGTCATCAAATACTATAATAGGTATTATACAAAAGTGAATTCAATAAAAATTGGGATAAAATAAGTTTCAGATGATATAAACATAAATAGGTATGCAGCCTTGTCCATGATATTATGTTTTGCATTCCATTAGACACCCTGTAAGGCCAATTTTAAAAATGTTGTTGTCACATATTATTTTTAATTTATAACAAAAATGATACAATATGCATGACTGAAAAGAAAGATGCAAACTATACATCCTTATTTCTAGACTTAGGCAAGTCATTGTAGTGTGCTAGGCACAGAAAAACAGGAAAAAATCTATTTTAGGTAGATGGTATCTTTTAATGGTTAGCACCGTTTTCTGTCTTTTGACATCCTCAGACCTATTTAATAGCAGAAACCCATTCAATTTACTTACTATGTGAGTTTAGCTTAATTTTTATTCTTATCAAATGAATGCATACATTCCTTAATTTTCTTTGACCTCTTGTTCTTACATTCCTCTTTTTCGGGATGGTTCTTCCCTTCTGAACCTTTATTAAACGGATATATTTGAAGATTTCTATCATATCACCCATCTCCCTTCTTTATTCAGAGATATACATTTTTAGTTCATGAAGTCTTATCTTTTATCTTTTGTTTTTAAGACTATTCACTGTTTTAGCCGCTTTTTGAGTTGTACCTAATAATAACCCTACAATGCTGAATTTGCACGTTGACTATATTTAGTGACAAAGTTAAATCAGTTTTGTAGCTGAGACAAAAAAAAAAACATATAACAGATGCTTTTAACCTTCATACTTTACCAAAAACAAAACTTCAAAAGCAAACTTTTGCATTTGTATTCAGTTCTTTGTAAAATGGACATCAGCTCTTTCTACGGCCTTAGTATCATGTACACATGCCACATACTTTACTGACAAACTAGCATAATCTTTGACAAAATGATGTAATGCTAAGAAGCAGGAACTATATTTGTCCCAAATGTAAACAGTATTATAAATCTAAGAATTGTGCCTCAACATTGAATTATACAATTATAATAAATGGGCTTTAGACAGGAACAACACTCTACTATAAATAGGATAACTATGTTTATTTTACACATAAAAATAAACATTAACACTTGCCAAATTTAAATACCTTTACTCAGTCATTTAATAATATCTAATGCGTTTAAGCAAATTTAAATTATCATCATAATCAATTAAACCACCTAAGGTAAGTGTACAAATATAAATGCATTAAGTGACACCATATGAGATCTAGTGTGATGTCATGAAAAACAACAACTTTCATGATATTACTAATATTATGTGTGATGTCATCCACGATTCTATAACTGATGTTATCATTCATATTGTAAGTGATGTCATCAAAAATATCACTTAATTGCTTTGCATTTTCATAGAACAAGAAGTAGGGAGGAAAGACGGTGCTGGAGACACAAAAATATAGGTGGGGACCCACCACTGATATGAGTGCAATCAGACTTTTTTCATGATAAAAAAAGGAGGAAGAGAAAATCAATATATATATTTTTTATTATTGTGATGGTGATAGGGGTGTCTTCTATTTCCCCACTATTGGATAAAGGCCCCTGATTTCCTCCTAATCCATATATATTCCACAAACCTGTTAGATGGCTATCTCAGCAACAAAAGTGAGAGCACTCACCACACCTACAAAAATGATTACAGGGTGGCACAAGGAAAGCCTAAAGCAACATCCAAGGGTGTTCCCTTTGGGTTGGGAATGGGAAAGTAGATATAAGAAAGGAATTAATGCCAACAGGTGCAGTGTCTGTACACTGTAAGAGTAAGTAACCCATTGGAATGTAATGAGAGCACTGTATGGCAGTGAATGTTTGATATCACATTGAAAATGTGTATGGTGAAGGGGTTTGTGCAGTAGCAATTTCACTTTAATATTGCTTCAATTGCAGAAAGATGACATCATTACCAATATTCTTCTTCTTCATTCTCATAGCATCTACCAGTAAGTAAATTCTAAGATATTAACACTCTTAACTTTCTACTTGTACAATAGTAAAGTCAGATGTTTTCAATTATGTTAATGTAATGCTTGAGGGTAGTAGTTACAATATGACATGTTTATTAAAATAATGTATTCAATAATGTGCTCAGAAACTGGGTGCACCTGCAAGCATTGACAGTAGCATTTCGGCACAGTGAGGCTCCTTATTTTCCCTATATGGTGACTTAATCAGCTCTGTGCAAAATTGCTACTGTCTAGAGTGGGGGGTAGATCCTTTTTATATGAAGGACCACATTAGGATTTTCTCATGTGAACAGCCAGGGAGGAATTTAGCATTATTTAAAACAATTCTTGTTCTTTATCTACATTGTCTGCTTCTAGCTCTTGGAGATTTGTTATCATTTTTACCCTATAAGTTTTATGTACTAAAGTATGTTATTTCCATCGGTTTTTGTAACTATGGCCCAAGGTTTTTTGCATAGTTTCTTTCAAAAGACTAATAATATGAAAACAGGACTGCTTATAACCAGTATTGCTTTATTTTATCTGCAGATGCTCAAGCATGGTGGGGAGGGAATAATGGATACCCAGTTCCTCCACCTAAACCTAAACCTCCATCTCATGTAGGAGGTGGATATCCGTCCGGAAATAATGATGGGTCTTCATGTGTAAAATGTCAAGTCGCAGAGTTAAGCTGCGAAGATAGCAAAGCAAATGGAGCATACGCCAGATGCAAAAGAGGTAAAACAGTTGTTAGTTTGGTCCCCTTGCAAGTGTTAACCACCGACCTGAGAATGAGAGGTGCCTTTTATTCACCCATAGAATAGTATTTAGATGCATATCCAGACTAACATTTGTATTTCTTAGTAACTTTCCTTGAGAACATTTTTATTTACCCTAGGTGAAAAAAGTATTGTTAATTCATATAATTTCAGTTATGTATCTCTCTCTCTGTTTGACATTTTACATCACTTAAAATGGAAGTTTGACATAAACACAAGGTTTTCTTACATAAAAGTTCAAATGTATGTGTAAAAGTGTTAGCACTTGCTTTTTATTGATACAAGACCTCTGAATATTTGGTGACAACTGCTGTAGAACACAGAATATGAATGTATTTTGCAATACCTAGAACTCAGTTGTGGTCTGATTGACTGTTCAGCTGACTCATTTGAACCAATCTGCTCACCTAGCTCTTTATCACTATCCAAAGCCAAATTTATAATGGCAGATTCCACTCTCCACAAACATGGTGGAGTAACTGGCAAACTAGGCAGGTTCCATAACCTTTATGTAGTCTGTTAAACTGTTCTAAGAGTGAGCTTTAATTTAAAACAAACTTCATTTTAGACCCCATGCTGTGTTTTTTTTACAAAATCTCATCCATTGAGTTATTTTGTCAAGTGTGCTATTTCAACAGAAGTCAATAGGGATATTATCTGAATTCACAATTTCTCCCAGGATTCTAATCCTTTTAGGAACAAAGACAAAAAAGTAAAGTGACAAAATTACACTTTACAGTAGGTATATTGCTTAGTTTATTTTATTCTTAACACTTTTTACATATCAAAATATAATGCACACAGAGGGAGCTTGTACTCCTGAGCTGCAATGAAGACGTGCTTGGTGTTTAGAGTGCAGGGAGGTTGTAAAAGTACTGTAAATTGCTTCTTATCTAAGTGTATACATCACTATTCCAGGGGCACAGATCTTCTTGAGTATTCAAGCATTTTTTCACCTTTACAAGTTTTATAAACAAATGTGCCACTATAAAGAAAAAAATAACATTTTAGAACAATATTAAATTGATGTGGAAATATGTGTTAAATCATTTATTTATAGCTTACAGTTAATAGTTTGATTATTTCCCTGTTTTAGCAGTTAAATACATATATGTGTCAGTGTTAAAATTAGTTAATTGTTAATTATCCAGTTACTAAAGGTGATTCAGGTTAGAAATGTTTTGACCATCTTTATTCTGAGCAAGATAGAATATATATTATATAGATATTTGAACCATATTGCACTACCTACTCAACACATAGTTGAAATTATGTTATGTATGCTAAACTGCTAAAGTCCTGAGAGATTGTTTAAGGAGAATAAGAGCTACAGCCATGGAAAATTGGAAAGACAGCTATGTCAATTATATGGTTATTTGCTGCTATACTAATATCTATCTTGGACTAGACCATATTACTTCTTCATAGTCTCTAACATCTTTGTTGATCTAACTATTCTCCCTATGGTGACTTAACCCTGCTGCTTCTTCTTTGTAGCTGACCTTACCAACAGACATATTCATTCTAACTTCCCAGTTAGAATAATTCCATTAATATTTTATTCACTGTTCACTATTCATAGCTACTCATCATATCAAGCTTACACTTTTTATTAGCTGGTGTTTTTGGTATCTTTAATATATTATTTTTAATGGAATACTAATACAAATATTGAGTTTATGTTCTATATATCTCTTTTCGACTTGCTTTAATGCAAATTATTTAGCTTGTTTATATTTTAAGTAAATTTCCCTATTTAAAATTGCCCTAGTGTACTAAGAGCACTGATATGTTGATGGTGCCATGCCAGTCATCATCCTTCTTTCATTCTGAGGAATGTCAAGCAAGATCTCAATGACTGGCACCAGTCCCAGGTCATCTGTTGAAAATGTTCAAATAAACTTTATTTATCTCCACAGAAACCAGTTGTTGATTTCTTTACACCCCCTGGCAGAATGGTACCTTACCCTTTCCCCTCTAATTTTATAGGTTTTGTAGTTACTGGTTGTGCTTGTGGAATGGGTTGTGGCTCGTGGAATGTGGAGAACGGAAACGGTTGCCACTGCCAGTGTAGTAACATGGATTGGACCTCCGCCCGATGCTGTCGTAACATACGAGCTTAAAATCAGGTCAAGGACATGCTTTATCCACCTACAGATTATTGTAGTTACTTTGCTGCAAAAATAAAAATAACATTTTACATATAGTACTTCTGAGACTTTTTTTTACGTACATTAGAACCTTCATTACTGTATTCATGTCTTATTACAAATGTTAAAAATGGTTCTATAAATAGCAAGATTTATAAACTATTTAAAAGAACATGGAATTTATCTACTGTATACTGCTCTACATCATCAATCAGGGTCCTGCAAATTGCGTAAAAACATCTTTATGAAGTTTTACAAATTGGTATATGTTTAACTGTTTCATAAAAGCATTTACATAACCTAGTTATTCCTTCAACTGCCTGCCTCTGCAGAAAGTATGTCTGCAGATAATGCAAGGACCAAAACTCACTCTCATTGCTGCAGCTTAAAATGTAAGTTTATCCATTTGGATTATTTAGACATTCTAATCTCAAAGGGAAACATTTGGAATTTATTGTTACAGTACAGAAAATCTGACAATTTAGAGGGAGCTTGACATGTATGGTCCTTCCAATGCCTGTGCCTATAAATAAAAAAATGTTTGTATAAACTCAATCTTGTAGAAACTCTAGCTGAGGACCAGGTTAAAAAAAAAGGTTGAGCATTAGAAAGCCCCATTTTAAGAAATACAAAAAGGTGAAAAGTACTCAAAGGAAAAAGTTTTCACATATGTTTTATTTGATCTTAATTGCTCTACATGATGGTGCAGAAAATGTTAATAACTTCAATGGACCTTAAAAGACACATGTAAATATCGATGGTGGAGAGACTGTTAAGATAATTATTCACAGTTTTAGGTAAAAGTTTGGAGAAGTGTATAATATGCATGTCATAGATTGGCCATTCTGCATGCTAAATTTATTTAGACATGTTGAAATGAGTGTTCAGGATCTAGCATGATAAAATGACTAATCCATTAACAAAGAAAGGTTTATTTCAGTTATTATACAATTATTTAGTTAAATAGTGTGATAAAAAGGACAAGTAGAACAATTGTTATTCTACTGACCTAGTGTTGATTCATAATAAAAACATAGGTATAATGAGACTACTATACATTATTATCTTTTATTTGTATTGCGCCAACATATTCCGTAGCGCTGTACAGGGGATAAGAACAGGAGAAATACACGTTTAACAAATTCAGAGTTGAAGGGCCCTGTTTTGAGCTTAGAATCTTAGCAGAAAGTGCTTTATCCCAAAGCACCCTACAAGACTGGAAACTCGCTACTTACAATCTAAAGGGAATTAAAGGGCAGAGAACTGGGGAAGAGTAACACATAGGAATAGCAAGGGTCAGGAAGCAGGTGAAAGATAGAATGAGTTTTATTTTAGAGGAAGAGGGGAGGGATCTGAGGTGAAAGACTAGTATGTTGGCTATACATACACTAAAATAAGTGATGTGATTTAAATAGGATTTAAATTGCAATTATTATTACTCATTGTTAATACCCTGTTTCAAAATATTTTCCACAAAATTAAAGTTTAGTTTTCCAGAATTGACATCTGATTGGTATGAGAAGAAAAATAGACTTATTACATTCAGCATTTGAAAGGACAGATTTTAAAACAATAAGATAGACTTTCTTAAGAGAAAGGTGATATTTTGGGATATATGCAAACAAAAATTGGATAGATGCACATAATAAGAGATACGACTCAGTTATTTACTTGGTCTTTACTTGGTCTTTGCAAAGATGTTTGATTTAGTGCCACATGAGATGCTTTTGTACAAATGCTAATTCAGTCATTTAGAACTAGGGCTGGAGAGTAATTTGTTGATGACCCTAAACTGTGCAAGGAAATTAAATAGGACCAATATATGCTTTGCCTACAAAAGGACTTGCATAATCCAGATAACTGAACGGCATATGAGAAAAGTCATTTATGTATGTTGGAAAAAATATAAGCACGCAATTCATAATCTGAAAACCATAGATTTGTCTCATTTGGTGATAGAAATGGATTTGGGAATGCTTGTGGAAAATCACCTACATAACAGTGCTCAATGCAAAGCAGCAGCATACAAACTATAATTAGTCACTATACAATTCTATCAGTTGACTTGTTCTTGCCAAGAAATGTACAGTTGACAAAGGGTCACCCCTATACAGAGCCCCATGAGCACTTAATTAACCCTGTCACTCATGGAGGTTAAGCCCTTAATTAACCTTGTCACTCATGGAGGTCAATACAGACCACCATAAGCCCTTAATTAACCATGTCACTCATGGAGGTTAAGCCCTTAATTAACCTTGTCACTCATGGAGGTCAATACAGACCACCATAATCTATTAATTAACCCTGTCACTCATGGAGGTTAAGCCCTTAATTAACCTTGTCACTCATGGGGGTCCACACAGACCCCCATAAGCCCTTAATTAACCCTATAACCCATGGGGCTCTATACAGAGCCCCTTGAGCATGTAATTAACTCTATAACTCTTGGGGCTCTATAGAGAGCACCATGAGACTATAATTATCCCCCTCAGTCCAATAGGGGTCAATATAGACCCCTATAGGACACTATTAACCCCTAGGTTAACCCTACAAGTGCTTAGACTTTGTCATGAGGGTCCTGGAGGACCCTCATGGCACTTGTAGAGTTAACCTAGGGGTTAATAGTGTCCTATAAGGGTCTATATAGACCCTTATTGGACTGAGGAGGTAATTATAGTCTAATGGTGCTCTGTATAGAGCCCCAAGAGTTATAGAGTTAATTAAGTGCTCATGGGGCTCTTTATAGAGCCCCATAAGTTATAGGGTAACTTAAGTGCTCATGGGGCTCTGTATGGAGCCCCATGAGTTATAGGGTTAATTAAGTGCTCATGGGGCACTGCATAGAGCCCCATGAGTTATAGGGTTCATTAAATGCTCATGGGGCTCTGTATAGAGCCCCATTGGATATAGGGTTCATTAAGGGCTCATGGGGGTTTGTAGTGCCCCCAATGAGTGGCAGGGTTAATTAAGAGCTACTGGGAGACTGAATTGATGCTCATGAGTGGCAGGGTTAATTAGGGGCTTCAGGGGGTATGTATTAACCCCCATGAGTGATAGGGTTAATTAAGGGCTTATGGAGCTCAGTATAGAGCCCCATGAGTTATAGGGTTAATTTAAGTACTCATGGGGCTCTGTATAGAGCCCCATGAGTGATGGGGTTTATTTTAGTTGCCTGGGACGGTAGGGGTTAATATTTTTTAGCACGGGTCCTTCCAGGACCTTTACAGTCCTTTAAGGACCCGCGAGGCGGGAGATTTGAATTTGTAAATGCAACAGGGTCATGATCGGTGCTGATTGGGGACCCCCGCTGCAAGGGGTTAATATGGGGGGCTAATAATAAGAGAGTATTGATCCAGGGAGGAATCCGATCACCAGTATCTGGGGTCAGGAAGGAATCCCCCCCCCCCCCTTTGATCACTTGTTTTTTTTTCTGTTTGCCTTCCTCTGAATCAATTAACTATTAAGAAAATTAAGAAAATAATAATAATTGTTGATTAATAATTAACAATCAATTAACAACTAACTAATTAATAACTAATCCGCATATTGCAGATCAGAGGAGATCTTAAAAGGTTGAACTTGATGGACTGAAAGTCTTTTTTCAACCTCAATTACTATGTAACTATGTAACTAAGTGCCATGAGGGTCCTTAGATTAACCTAATCTAAGTAATTAACCCCTCTCTAAGTAATTTACCCCATCTATGTAATTAACTCCCCCTCAAAGTAATTAACCCCCTCTAACTAATTAACCCATATAAGTAATTAACCCTATTTAACCCTCACCATACCTAATTAACCCTATCACTAACCACTTAACCCTATCTAGTCCTATTTAACTCTAACTGGATCCAATAACCATATCTAGTCCAATTTAACCCTATCTGGACCTAGTTAACCCTAACTGGACCTAGTTAATGCTAACTGGACTAAGTAAACTCCTATCCTATTACCCCCCTATACCATATCCTATTATCCCCTACACTACCTACCCGACCCCCTAATAAAATCCCTAGCACCCCACTAGTTACAAAAAACCCACACTCATTACACATAATATTAAACCTACATTACATTAAATAGAAACCCTAAAGTTCTGAAAAAAAAGAAAAAACTACATTACCGAAAATAAAAAAAACAGATTGCAACTAAAAAAAAACATCCTTATTTAAAATAGAAAAGGATAAATTAGACCATTTACTTTGCCAAAATGCCCCTCCAGTGATGCTGGTCTTTAGTGCTTTGTCCCAGACAGGGACCTCCATAAATGTCCACAGGTCCGGTCACACCTACAAAAAAAAGAAACATTACAGTTAATACACAAATACATACAACATGTTATATAATAAAGACTTAATAGTCAACTTACCTGTCCAAAATGCCCCTCCATTAATGTCCCGATGTCCTGTCCCACCTGAAATAAAGAAACATTACATGAAATAAAAATATAATTACAACCTGTAATAAAAGTAGGATTATTAGTCAACTTACCTGTCCAAAATGCTTCTCCAGTGATGCCCCAGTCCTCGGTTCTTCGTCCCAAACAGGGCCAATCTGAAAAAAATCCCTGACGCAAATGGAGGTTCCCACGCATGCTCCGATACAAAATGGCGCCTTCTGATTGTCTGAAAGAGCAGTGGCAATAACTATTGCAGCATTCCTGTTGTGTAGATAGAGCTTCCTTTCTGTTCCCAAAGTTTCCCCCCAGGTCACTAGAAACTAAAATGGTAGATTCCTCAGTAGCATAATACATACATTAAATACATTGTGCAATTATATTTAACATTTTAAAGACATGTTGTGTATTTTCAAATAAAGTGCAATTTCACTGTGATTTAAGCAGTAAATAGATGCTTAACATGTTAAAGAATTTCTTTAACTGAATGTCTTCCCTAGGTTTCTCTTTCAATGGGACAAGCAAGCATGTTTATGGAAATCAGAGTACATAGTTACATAGTTACATAGTAATTAAGGTTGAAAAAAGACTTTCAGTCCATCAAGTTCAACCTGTTAAGATCTCCTCTGATCTGCAATATGCGGATTAGTTATTAATTAAATTATTGATTAAATAATTATTAATAGTATAGTATTGGAGAATGAATAAAGAGTTAGTCCATCAAGTTCAACCTTTTTAGATCTCTATTGATCTTTTTAATGTGGACTATTTATTATTATTGTTAATTGTTAATTATTGTTAATTGATCCAGAGGAAGGCAAACATAAAAAAAAAACCCATTGAAACTTTGCCAATTGTCTCATAAGGGGAAAAAAAAAGCAAAATTCCTTCCTGACCCCAGAAACTGGCGATCAAATTTCTCCCTGGATCAATATTCCTTGCTAGTTATCTAGGATAGCCTTGAATGCCCTCTTTATTCAGAAATATATCTAACCCCTTTTTGAAGTTGTCTATCGAATTCGCTGTCACCACCTCCTTTGGTAGAGAATTCCACAGTTTAACCACCCTAACTGTGAAGAACCCTTTTCTTTGTTTAAGGTGAAATCTTTTTTCCTCTAACCTCAACGGATGTCCTCTTGTCAGTTGAAAATCTCTTGCTACAAAAAGTTCACTTGACAAAGCCTTATATTGACCCTGGATGTATTTAAATAACGTAATCATATCTCCTCTTAGACGCCTTTTTTCTAGCGAAAATAAGTTTAATTTGGTTAGTCTTTCTTCATAACTTAGCCCCTCCATTCCCCTTATTAGTTTTGTAGCCCTTCTCTGTACTTTTTCCAGCTCTAAAATGTCTTTTTTGTGAGGTGGTGCCCAAAATTGTACTCCATATTCCAAATGGAGGCGTACTAGAGATTTGTATAGTGGCAGAATTATATCTTCTTCCCTGGCTTCTATACCCTTCCTAATACATGCTAATATTTTATTTGCCTTTGCAGCCACTGCTTGGCTTTGAGCGCTGTTACCTAGGTGGTTGTCCACTAGTACTCCCAAATCCCTTTCAATATCTGATACCCCTAGATTTGCTCCATTAAGATTATAGATTGCTTGGCTATTGAGTAACATGCTAAAAACTGTATGCCACAGGTTCCTCTATTCTACCAGCTGCTATAATATGATGAAGTAGTTACACTGACTTAGGGCCTCATTCAAATGTGATTTGGCCAATTGAATAGGGCTATATATAAGCACATAGCATACGTTTTTAGTTAGTGATGACCTTGCTTTTGGATAGAAGTTCACTAACTAAAAACGAATGCTATGTGCTTATATAGAGCCCTATTCAATTGGCCAAATCGCATTTGAATGAGGCCCTTAGTCATTGCTTCATTCAAACCTTCTGCGCCTGTTATAATTTTTTTCACACTGCACACAGCCTATTATTTATTCAGGCAACACAGTGAAATAGCCTGACTTGAATTGATCATAACATGAATTCAGCATCAATTTTCAAAATTAAAACACTTTTTCACCCTCTGTCAATTTCTGTAAAGCACATATAAAGGACGTTTGTGGTCCTTTAAATGTTATGATAAAACACCTTAAAAATTGAAGCAGAATTCAATGGAGCATCACCTTTTAGAATCAAATATGAAAAAGACAACAGAGATTCACAATAGTAGTATATCTCACTAAAACAATACCTTAATCTAACAACTGTAGTAAATACATTTTTGGACCTATCTTTGTAAAGACAAAGAAACATCGTTCTGACAACAAAAGACATCTATGCTGCCCATTTTATCCATTTTAAAAGTGTTGCTTTATTTAACCTCAGGATAGACTTGTGCATATTTCTGCTTGAAATATTTGACTTTATTTACTGTATCTGTACCATATCCAATAGAGGACTGCGAAAAAGACTGTAAAATAAAATATAAAAACCTTAAAATGTGACACAGACTGAAAAGGACAAAGTTTGTGAGTTACATATTTTGGTTAACTCAGGCAGAAATTGAAGCAAAGCTTGAAAAAGGAAAAGTAAATAAAGAACAAGATCCAGGTGGAGTACATCTAATGGTTCTGACATAACTGAGTTCTGTAATATATATATACCTAGAATTCATCTCTGCAGGTTCAATACTAAAATATTGGAAACAAGATTTATTTAGTTTATGTATTTAGGGAGCTAGACTGGTAAGTCTTACTTCTATAGTGCAACTCACCTGGAAGGAATGAACAGGACTATGGAAGTTGTCCCATCTCAGGAGCCAATATCATTATTAATATTATTATTAATATATGTATGTCATCATTTTTTGTGAGATAGAAATAGTTTTGTAGGTAAGTATCCCCCCTTGCTAAATCTTGTAACATCTGTGTAAGCAACCCTGCTGTCTCTGGCTTCTATCTAGCCACCCTACCCCGCTGTATTACTTGCCTAACTTACTAAGACAACTTCCTCCTGTTTTCTCACAGTCCTCTCTCTCCCTGCTCTCTCCCTCACATCATTTCCTGTTCTTCTTTCAGTGCCTTTTCTACAACATCAGCCTCTGCTCCTGATCTGGGGTTAACTCTGAAAATTTGCTAAGATTACTTCCCTCCCTGGGGGACTTGAAATGCCTAGTACGCATCCCCACAGTATTGATGGGCCTAGTGGGGATCTCTGGGGGCTCGGCGGGCCCAGTGGGTCTGAAGAGGTTCTCCAGTAACAAAGGGGTTTGGGCTTCCACCACAACCGCAGGTTTAAAGGGGAAAACCCCAGGGACTTTGAGGAGCCAGTGGCTGGGGGAGGGGTATTGGGGGACCGGCTTTAGGAAGGGGTCTTTTGAAAGTGGCACGGGG
This sequence comes from Discoglossus pictus, assembly GCA_027410445.1. Classification (NCBI taxonomy): domain Eukaryota; kingdom Metazoa; phylum Chordata; class Amphibia; order Anura; family Alytidae; genus Discoglossus; species Discoglossus pictus. The sequence continues at coordinate 125,593,497 of CM050167.1, read as the reverse complement.
GGAGGGGGCAAGTCCAAATGTTTTTTTTTTTGCTCCAAGGCCCTTCATTTACTAGCTCTGCCACTGCTCCTTTCACTGCGCCCAATCATAAAAGAGAAAAGCCCAAACCAAAGAAACTTACCCCTAGACTTAAGGGACCACTGTGGCCAATGATTCTTGAATAACGAAACATGATAATGGACTTGTGTAGTTAAAAAAGTAAATACAACCTTTATATATTGTAACTTTTATACGCAATTATTTACTGACTAGTTTAATTTTGCTTTCTCTCCCTGTTCCTGATTAAATATGTAAATCCAGGTCCACTTCGATCCATCACTTTTACAAAGTTCTTCATAAGACCAAGTTTTATATGGGTTGGAGGTCGATACACTTTTTCTGGATCAACGAATGGTGCATTGACAACATTCTTCTGTTCTGGAGTTAGGTATGTTCGTTTTGACCATTGTTCCTGAGTGTAATGATGTATTTGGTCTCTGCTGTCCCACTCACAAAGAAAATAGCTGTACTTTGTGTGACCAAGATGTAGTCTAAGCAAAAGTGCGACCACTTTCAATTCGAAACAGATATTCCATTTGTATTCTTCATATTTAATTTTTTCAAGTACGAGTTTCATGCTCTCATAAGTTTCTTTGATATTGGCAGCATATGCTAGAGGCACTGATGGATATTTATGTACTTTGTGGAGAAGCACAGCTTTCAAACTAACTTTAGAAGAATCAATAAAAAAATGCCAATCCTCTGTTTTGTACTTGTGACCAAGTGCTTCCATGACAGAATAAACATCATTGCAAAAAACAAGTTCATCTTCAAGGGAAAAGAGAGCATTAAAGTCAATATGCCTATCTCTAAGAAAAAACAAAAAAACTTTACTTTCATTATGGAGAAGATTCCAGTCTTTCAACCTAGAGCCTAAAAGTTCTGTTTGCGTTTTAGAAAAGTTCAATCATCATCCCCATGCTCTGCCTGATCTTTTTCTTGTTCATCATCACTAAGTATTATTCCTTCTGGAGGCATTGGCAAAGGCAATTCTTCACTATGCAGCACTGGCCTGATGGCAGATGGGAGATTTAAATATGTCACAGTGTGCTTTGAATTGGAACTGATGCCTGAAATGTTTGTAAGACAAAAGTAACAATCTGTGGAGTGATCTTTTTGTTCTCGCCAAAGCATTGGAACAGCAACAATGCCAAGAAATGTATCTAAATGAGTCCGGATGGTTAATACAATTTCTAGGCATTGCTCAACTTCGTATTATGAACATAAAATGTACATAGAACTACACAAATAACAGATACTCACAGCATTAGATGTTTCAAGAAAGAACCCTTTCCACCAAATGGCCAGGAACGCAGAATCATACAGTAAACAACATATGACTCATCATGCCTCAAGAGCATTATGTGACAGAATATGACTCAACTGTTTATTACTCTGGGCCCTTTTTACGTTGACTAATCAGTAGCATTTACAACATTTAGAAAAATACTATGATTTTACTGATGGAAAATTAACATATCGTAATGCTGTATGAATGTGTTATATAGCACAATGTATTATATTAAAGAGGACGTAACTTTAATACTTTGGGTGATCAAACAATTCTGAGACCATTTTCGAAATCAGTGGGATAATTTACATATAGCACAACCCTTATTTACTCTGAGACAAAATCTTTGTTGACCAGTGTAATGTTACACTGTTTTCTGTCAACCTCAAACTACTAGTTTTCTCTTCTTCTGCTCCACACAGTTCATACATTATCATCTCAAAGTTAAATAAAGACACTCTTGTCAACTCATTAACGATTTTCATTAAATACTTCCATACTTCTCTAGCAAAATCACAATTCCAGAACATATATACAGCATTTTCTGCCCACAGCCCTGTATAGGACATTTGTAAGCCTAAATGTTGCATTCTTTGAAATTCTCATTACTAGGCAATTATGAGCAGCCAATATATTAAATTCTTCATTAGATTATCCCTGGCAGTCAGTGAGCCACAGAAAAAAAGCTGAATGGCTTTATTCGGCCCAGAGTCGGCTTTTTTAAAAACACTTATCTAACTTATACAAACCAAATGTCCTCAGTACAGCACGTTAGTCACTCATATATTCTCGCAAACTTTCTTTCATACTCAACTTAACCTTTCAGTTCTTGGAATATTTTTACCACCATTTATTATTGCTTTCATTACTTTCTCTCACTTCAGTTTCTCCATACCCAAACTTCAAAAACATATAAATTTAGATCTCACCAATCATCCAATGTTTAAGACCTTAAAGACCACAAATAATACACGTATTCCCAATTCTTTTATCCTTTTCAATTCATGTTACATTTTGCTCACACTATTTACCCCCTTGGCCATATTTGTTCCAATTCATCACAAACCACTAGCTATACACAAGTATTCCAAATGCACTCTAAAACTCTTCAAGGCAAAATGGGTACTACAGACAACACTAACACCATCCATTTAGCTGAGAAATGCACTATCTACCCATTGCTACCAGGTACTTCCAGACCTTTAATCACCTTTAATTTCCTTCAACAAAGGCTCAATCAGACATACAACTGTAGAGAGTGGACAGCCTTGCCTCACTCTAGATTCAACGATAAAACTTGTTAACTGCTTACAGAATCTCAGTATGAATCTTTAACCCATCCAATCACCTTCTTATGAATGCCTATTGCCTCCAAGACATCCAACTTAAAACCTAGCTCTACTGTGTCATATGCCTTTCAAAATCAATTGGACCATTTGCCACTGGTTGCATTTGCTCCATACTGTAACATATTGTATCCCTCATAACTTCATAAACTTTCTGCTACAGTACTCCCTAGAACTGCATATTTTCAATCACACACTTCATTCTTTTTGCAATCAAATTGGCAATCAATTTGTTATTTACATTCAACAAATTGATTTGCATTAAGCTTTTTAAAATTTCCATTTCACCTTTCTTATAGAATAGAACATTTTCTCTTGGTCGCATGTAGCATTTCTACATCCAATGGCTTTTAACATCCTTCAAACAAATCAATTCCAATTACCGGTATATCCAAAAATAAACAATATTCAAGAGACATACAATGACTTTCCCTTTCTTACATCCACACAAGACTTCTTAATTTCATACATCTCTTTCCAATTATTCTCTGTTATCCCTTCCCAGCTTTACCTTCTCACCCACCATTTCACCCACCATTTATTTGATCAAATGCACTCCTTTCTTCCTTTTTATATGGAGCCTTATATAATTTGCAAAGTTCATTCAAACTTTCATCTGTCGCAGTCCATTTCCATTCCATTTTTGTCTATCACCCTTACCATCCTGATCTCTTTTCAAGAGCTTTCTTAAAAAGCTCACACATTCTTATATTTTTTTGCTTTTATCCACACTGCACCGAAAGGAAATATTTAGTCTTTTTTCTAACATGCATTTCCTTACTTACTGTTTTTATTCCTCAATTTAATATGACATCTATACCATCTTCTGTGATATCATACAAACAAGCAATCTTTTCTACCATCCTTCATACATCTCTTGTTCCATTCTAACTTTTTCACAACCTTTCTTTATAGAAAATGTTAATCACAATTTTCACCCTTTCCCATCATTGCAACATTTTCTCAAATACACTGTAATGGCCCAGGTGGATGGAGGATACAGCTAAAGCCCAGACTTCTGATGCTGGCTGGCATATCCAGCTGTCAGGGTCCCTACCATATATATTGCGTGTGTTTTTCTGCAAATACGTATGTTTACGCTACTTGTCCCATAGGGAGACTTGCCCTGTACTGTAGGGTTTGGGCTGACAGGGAATCCACCTGGGTCACCACCAGAATTGTTTTCCACCTTGGAATTGGTACAGTGGAATTATGGAAACAATATGCCCTCCACACCCAGGATCTGGACACGTGCCAGAGGAGGCCCAGATCCTGAGCCTCTAGTGCTGTTCTTCCAACTTGCTCCAATGGAGTCTGTTAGAGTTCCTGATTCAGCAGGTCAGATTGTTTTACTGCTCTGGCTTTGTGAAATTATACAGGCAATTGATCCTTCAGGGTTCCTGCTAGCCTGGGAAATTGTACACTGTTGGATTGCTACAGAGTGCCTACAAATCCGTGTTGCTTGGGGGCCACTGCAGCTGCAGGAAAACTGGGGTAGAATAAGTATCGCTGTGGATCATCAGTGCATCTGCCCACCCAGCAGCCATCTTTACTCCTTTTATCTTGGGATCACAGATAAGGGCTTCTCACGAAATGGAGTGTGGCAGCAGGAAGGCAATTATCTGGTGGAGATATAGCCTTGCTGCTATATTTAGAAGGATGAGTAGCTGTCATGACTGACTTTTGGGGTCAGGCTGGAAATCCCCTAAACACTACAAGCAAGGGCCCTTTATTGCCCAAAATCAATCTGTCATAGCCACTGAAGTAATGTGATTGCAAACATCAAAAGGCTATCAAAATGGACATGAGATGTGTTGTAAGGGGGGGGGGGGGGGGGGGGGACCAGCCTGTCAATCGAAATAAAATTGTTAGTATCAGACCAGCTGTTAGTTAATGGCTGGAAAGTGGGTCACCCAGTCAGGGGACTTGTGGGGGTTGGGTCTTTGTACTCTTTGAAATATCTGTGAAAAGAACACTAATCAATGGTACCTTGAATGATGGTCTATCCTACACAAAGGGATAGGGGAAAACAATATATATTTTTTCATAAGTTAGTAACTTGGAGCTGAGATTGCAACCCTTGATTTTTTAATTTTCCATGACTGATGTTCCTGAATTGTCATGCTGGGCACTGTAAAAACACAAAACCTCACCATTCAGGGCTTGTTCCTGTAAGATAAAGCAGGAGGCTTAGGGGTGTTGTTTTCCTAGAAAAAAAGCACCTGCAAGCTAATTATTATCTTCCATAACAACATTCTTTATCAATATAAGTCTTTGGCAGGAGGTTTACATTCCACAAGAGTTCATCCCCAAGATTAGAAAAAAAATCAATTTACATAAAAAAAGGGTTCTTCAGAATAAGGACACTGAGATTGTGGTTTAAACATAATCTGGATATGTTCTTGACTAAAATATAAAGAGCATATAAGATTATGTTATCTAATTGCAAGTGGATGTTCCTTTACAGGTAAAGGCTGATAAATTGCAGAGTGCACTAATTGTGTCCAGGTAAGAGGGGTGTGGCTTGACTGTTAAACTAGTTTAAAAGATTTGTAAGCTGTTTAGGCCTGTTTGCAAGTGGATTTACGGTTACAGGTAAAGGCTGATAAATTGCAGAGTGCACTAATTGTGTCCAGGTGAGAAGGCAGAAGTTAATATAAACAGGTGAATGGGCGAACTTGTGAACTTGCGAACATCTTTAATATCAAGTGCAATTCTAGTAAAATCGTAGGAGTTTAAAAAAAAGGAGGGACTTCAAAGAAAAGGGTGGGCAGGTTTATAGTGTAAAGGAGGAAAACTTTATACAAATATATTATTTTATATTCTTTATTTTTCCCACTGAAATTTTGTAGACAATAATAATTATTATGAGTCAGTCCAGTGGCAACCACACTCTGTGTACATCCTGTCATATGTATGCAATACTGGAACAGATGATCCAGGGTCCATACCTCTGTGCAAGGTTGAGCATGCTGCCTCAAATTGGAGATCTGGAGAGGGGAATTGCAGCACCTAGTGATATTGCTCCACTGGAGAGGGGGTTGGTGCTCTCGGAGCACAGTTTAGCTGGGTCTAGCATGGAGGGTGGAGCTGGGGCTAGTGAGGGTAGGTAGCTGGGTTACAGTTAGAAGGGGAATCAGGGGGAACAGGAGGAGGCAGGCCAGTTCTGAGTTGGCAAAAACCAACAGATTTGCCAGATTGAGTGAAACTGTTGGGGATGTCCATTCAGGAATGGCAATGCCAGATAGAGCTGTTCCCTCTAACAGGGAGAACAGTTCTACTGGAGGAGTGGGAGGGCAGAATAGGCAGAGCAAGAGGCAGGTTCTGGGGGTTGGGGACTCTATTATTAGGAAGGTAGACAGGGTGATTTGTCACCCAGATCCCACCAATAGAACAGTTTGCTGTCTCCCGGGTGCTTGAGTTCATCATGTTGTGGATCGGATAGATAAATTATTGTGAGGGGCTGGAAATGAACCGGCGGTCATGGTGCATATTGGTAACAATGACAAAGTTAGTGGAAGATGGATTGTCTGAAAGAATGATTTTAGAGAACTAGGTAATAAGCTGAAGGCAAGGACCTCCAATGTAGTATTTTCAACTGACAAGAGGACATCCGTTGAGGTTAGAAGTAAAAATATTCCACCTTAAAGAAAGAAAAGGGTTCTTCACAGTAAGGGTGGTTAATCTGTGGAATTCTCTACTAGAGGAGGTGGTGACAGCTGATTCGATAGATAACGTTAAAAAGGGACTGGATTTATTTCTAATTAAAAAGGGAATTTGGGGTTATCATGGATAATTAGAGAGACAGTATTGATCCAGGGAGAAATCCGATCGCCAGTATCTGGGATCAGGAAGGAATTAATATTTTTTTTCCCTTTGAGACGATTGGCTAAGTCACACTTGAGTTTTTTTTCGGTTTGCCTCCTATGGATTAATTAACAATAAAAAAAATAAAAAAAATTAAATTGATTAATAATTAATTAACAGCTAATTATTTAATATTTAATCCGCATATTGCAGATCAGAGGAGATCTTAAAAGGTTGAATATGATGGACTGAAAGTCTTCTTTTAACCTTAATTACTATGTAACTATGTAACTATGCAGTTAGAATAGGTAGGATATTGATCCAGGGAATATTGTATTTGCCAGTTTTGTTTGCCTTCCTCTGAATTAATGCACAATTCCCATATCACAAGAAGCAGATGAGATTTAAAAAGGTTGAAAAAGTATTTTCTCAGCCTCAGTTCATATGTTACTATGTGGAACAAATACCACATCCAGTGTCCACTAACCACTACTGTACATATTACAGTGTTTAATAACTATTCTACTTGTATTGCCCCATTCTACTCCAGCAGTCTTTCTCTCCCCTTGTTCTTTAAGAGCCTGTTCAGTGCCTTAATATTCCACTATACATGAGAACTGCATGATGACAAAGTAAAAAACAAATTAAAATAATAATTTAGGGCCATATTAAATTCCAGCCTCTTAAGTCCAACGTGTAGCACGTAAGGGCTGAATGCTTCAAATTTCAGCATTTTACATTGCTATCAAAGTAGAAAGGGCTGCGAGGTGCGAGCTACGAGCGAGAGATGCTATTTCATAAATCAGTTCTTGGCCATCGGGGGTTGCGTGCTCGAACGTAAACAGTTAAGCAATCACGTAGTTACAGGTTCAGATGGAGCCAATAGAAAAAGATCAATAGCGTTATGTCACTGAAAAAGGGGAGGGTAGATTTCAACGTCCTACGTGCTTCAATTCCTATGTGCGATCTGACCCACAGGCTAGATACAATGCAATATTAATAAAGATGTAAATATGATATTCTATTAAATGCAAGTTACAATATATGTCGTTATTAACACATTGATTGCAGGGATCGATAGAACATAAAACGTAATCATAAAATAAAGTATTTTTTGGCGCCAATTTGCGGGCTTAAGAATGTTATGCTAATAATTCTATAATAAAAGACCTAACATCACTTTCCCTTTTAATAAATGTATAGTAGAGTGTTGTTATTTGAAGTACAAGTGCTACGTATTGTACTTTACCACCTTTGCAGGTGCTCTAGAGCACATGTTGGCCTTTGGGATTCATTTGCATGTTACAGCTTGCTCGTGAGTGACCACATTGCAAGATAATAGCTGAATAGAACAAGTAGCGGTTACAGGCTTGACAGATCAAAAGATTTACGTGCGTGAAGTTCAACGTTGCTCACCATGTAGCCTATTCTCGGCCGTCCTGCATGTTACCACACAAAGTCTGCTGCGAGCAACGTTACAGGGCTAATTTAATACCTGTAACACGTAAATCTGGAGTTACGGGCTACGGTTTAACACATAGCCCCAATTTAATAGGGCTGCAAGATAGCAGAACGCTTATACCATCACCAATAGATTAATACTTCCTTTATGACATCATGTATAAACCTGTTAAAACTAGTGTATGAAATAATGAACAAACAATAATATATATATATATAAATATAAATATACAGTATATATATATATTTTTTTTATATATATAAATATATATATATATATATATATATATATATATATTGTGACAAGAATGGCCGTGTAGAACTGTGGTATCTTGAAAGAATCAATAGATAATAGCAAATAGTGCAGCAAACCAGTTTATTAAAGTGCACAAATAAACTGAAGCAGTTACTCTGCTTAAAACACGAAAATAAAAATCTACATAAACTTACTGACTGTTATACGGGAACACCCTGACTAACCCTGTGCAACTTGTCTGCTACAGGTGGAAAACAAGACACAGCGCTATCTTCTCAAACTACTTTTCAACTCTGTATGGAGTAATATTCGTGATATTGCACTACCTAGTGGCAAGGACACCAGCCCGCCCTGCTCTCCGAGTGTCCTCCCCCCAGGGACCCTTACACAGTCTTTTTCCCTGGGGGGTAACTTAAAGGTAATGGTCCTCTGACCTAAGATAAATGGAGGGTCTGTCTCTCTGGAAGCTTCAGTATGCCGTACAGTTCTCTCAGGTATAGCATCACAACAGTATCCCACAGGTACTTGAAACAATAATGTTCAGCCTGTTGCTGATATAACGGCCCTCTATGAGATATCCACGGCTCCTACTGATATTCTCACAATAAATACACACACACACACACACACATATATATATATATATATATATATATATATATATATATATATAGTACATAAATAATACATCTATGTTCACATTTGAATGTCTAAAGCAAGTTAAATAAAATGCTTTCAGCTCAGAATTCTGAGAAAAACTGTTATTATTCTGCATTCTGGGAAGCTGAGATGGGACATGCAAATGTGCCCACAAATGCCTCGCTCTTCAATCCATAGCCATTTTCAAAGATGGCTTCCTTTAAGCTTATACCTGCTGTATTACACAGCTTTAATGCAAAGCCAAGGCTAGATTTTACATAAGCCGAGAATCCTATCCATGTTGATATGTCCTCTTGTTTCACAAATTATTATAATGTATCATCAATCATTACAGTACATTGTGCATTAACTTCCTAACCATCATCCAGTATTAAATTATTAAATAATTAATTTAAGTTATATTATTATTACTAAATAGGAATTAATTCACAAAAAACAAATGAATACACAAGGTCATCAAATACTATAATAGGTTCTGTATTATACAAAAGTGAATTCAATAAAAATTGGGATAAAATAAGTGTCAGATGATATAAACATAAATAGGTATGCAGCCTTGTCCATGATATTATGTTTTGCATTCCATTAGACACCCTGTAAGGCCAATTTTAAAAATGTTGTTGTCACATATTATTTTTAATTTATAACAAAAATGATACAATATGCATGACTGAAAAGAAAGATGCAAACTATACATCCTTATTTCTAGACTTAGGCAAGTCATTGTAGTGTGCTAGGCACAGAAAAACAGGAAAAAATCTATTTGAGGTAGATGGTATCTTTTAATGGTTAGCACCGTTTTCTGTCTTTTGACATCCTCAGACCTATTTAATAGCAGAAACCCATTCAATTTACTTACTATGTGAGTTTAGCTTAATTTTTATTCTTATCAAATGAATGCATACATTCCTTAATTTTCTTTGAGCTCTTGTTCTTCCATTCCTCTTTTTCGGGATGGTTCTTCCCTTCTGAACCTTTATTAAACTGATATATTTGAAGATTTCTATCATATCACCCATCTCCCTTCTTTATTCAGAGATATACATTTTTAGTTCATGAAGTCTTATATTTTATCTTTTGTTTTTAAGACTATTCACTGTTTTAGTCGCTTTTTGAGTTGTACCTAATAATAACCCTACAATGCTGAATTTGCACGTTGACTATATTTAGTGACAAAGTTAAATCAGTTTTGTAGCTGAGACAAAAAAACAAACATATTACAGATGCCGTTAACCTTCATACTTTACCAAAAACAAAACTTCAAAAGCAAACTTTTGCATTTGTATTCGGTTCTTTGTAAAATGGACATCAGCTCTTTCTACGGCCTTAGTATCATGTACACATGCCACATACTTTACTGACAAACTAGCATAATCTTTGACAAAATGATGTAATGCTAAGAAGCAGGAACTATATTTGTCCCAAATGTAAACAGTATTATAAACCTAAGAATTGTGCCTCAACATTGAATTATACAATTATAATAAATAAGCTTTAGACAGGAACAACACTCTACTATAAATAGCATAACTATGTTTATTTTACACATAAAAATAAACATTAACACTTGCCAAATTTAAATATCTTTACTCAGTTATTTAATAATATCTAATGTGTTTAATCAAATTTAAATTATCATCATAATCAATTAAACCACCTAAGGTAAGTGTACAAATATAAATGCATTACGTGACACCATATGAGATCTAGTGTGATGTCATGAAAAACAACAACTTTCATGATATTACTAATATTATGTGTGATGTCATCCACGATTCTATAACTGATGTTATCATTCATATTGTAAATGATGTCATCAAAAATATCACTTAATTGCTTTGCATTTTCATAGAACAAGAAGTCGGGAGGAAAGACGGTGCTGGAGACACAAAAATATAGGTGGGGACCCACCACTGATATGCGTGCAATCAGACTTTTTTCATGATAAAAAAAGTAGGATGAGAAAATTAATATATATATTTTTTATTATTGTGATGGTGATAGGGGTGTCTTCTATTTCCCCACTATTGGATAAAGGCCCCTGATTTCCTCCTAATCCATATATATTCCACAAACCTGTTAGATGGCTATCTCAGCAACAAAAGTGAGAGCACTCACCACACCTACAAAAATGATTACATGGTGGCACAAGGAAGGCCTAAAGCAACATCCAAGGGTGTTCCCTTTGGGTTGGGAATGGGAAAGTAGATATAAGAAAGGAATTAATGCAGTCTGGTGCAGTGTCTGTACACTGTAAGAGTAAGTAACCCATTGGAATGTAATGAGAGCACTGTATGGCAGTGAATGTTTGATATCACATTGAAAATGTGTATGGTGAAGGGGGTTGTACAGTAGCAATTTCACTTTAATATTGCTTCAATTGCAGAAAGATGACATCATTACCAATATTCTTCTTCTTCATTCTCATAGCATCTACCAGTAAGTAAATTCTAAGATGTTAACACTCTTAACTTTCTACTTGTACAATAGTAAAGTCAGATGTTTTCAATTATGTTAATGTAATGCTTGAGGGTAGTAGTTACAATATGACATGTTTATTAAAATAATGTATTCTGATAGTTACAAATCTTAAAGGTACTCAAAAAGCACTGACTATTTTTTTTCAAAATACACAGCTTCACTGGATCTCCCTTAAATGTTTGTCTCATATAGGGAAACCCAGTGTGCTCAGAAACTGGGTGCACCTGCAAGCATTGACAGCAGCATTTCGGCACAGTGAGGCTCCTTATTTTCCCTATGGGGTGACTTAATCAGCTCTGTGCAAAATTGCTACTGTCTAGAGTGGGGGGAGCAGCCTTCTTATATGAAGGACCACATTAGGATTTTCTCATGTGAACAGCCAGTGAGGAATATAGCATTAATCAAAACAATTCTTGTTCTTTATCTACATTGTCTGCTTCTAGCTCTTGGAGATTTGTTATCATTTTTACCCTATAAGTTGTATGTACTAAAGTATGGTATTTCCATCGTTTTTTGTAACTATGGCCCAAGGTTTTTTGCATAGTTTCTTTCAAAAGACTAATAATATGAAAACAGGACTGCTTATAACCATTATTGCTTTATTTTATCTGCAGATGCTCAATCATGGTCGGAATGGAATAATGGATACCCAGTTCCTTCACCTAAACCTGAACCTACATCTCATGTAGGAGGTGGATATCCGTCCGGAAATAATGATGGGTCTTCATGTGTAAAATGTCAAGTCGCAGAGTTAAGCTGCGAAGATAGCAAAGCAAATGGAGCATACGCCAGATGCAAAAGAGGTAAAACAGTTGTTAGTTTGGTCCCCTTGCAAGTGTTAACAACCGACCTGAGAATGAGAGGTGCCTTTTATTCACCCATAGAATAGTATTTAGATGCATATCCAGACTAACATTTGTATTTCTTAGTAACTTTCCTTGAGAACATTTTTATTTACCCTAGGTGAAAAAAGTATTGTTAATTCATATAATTTCAGTTATGTATCTCTCTCTCTGTTTGACATTTTACATCACTTAAAATGGAAGTTTGACATAAACACAAGGTTTTCTTACATAAAAGTTCAAATGTATGTGTAAAAGTTTTAGCACTTGCTTTTTATTGATACAAGACCTCTGAATAGTTGGTGACAACTGCTGTAGAACACAGAATATGAATGTATTTTGCAATACCTAGAACTCAGTTGTGGTCTGATTGACTGTTCAGCTGACTCATTTGAACCAATCTGCTCACCTAGCTCTTTATCACTATCCAAAGCCAAATTTATAATGGCAGATTCCACTCTCCACAAACATGGTGGAGTAACTGGCAAACTAGGCAGGTTCCATAACCTTTATGTAGTCTGTTAAACTGTTCTAAGAGTGAGCTTTAATTTAAAACAAACTTCATTTTAGACCCCATGCTGTGTTTTTTTTACAAAATCTCATCCATTGAGTTATTTTGTCAAATGTGCTATTTCAACAGAAGTCAATAGGGATATTATCTGAATTCACAATTTCTCCCAGGATTCTAATCCTTTTAGGAACAAAGACAAAAAAGTAAAGTGACAAAATTATACTTTACAGTAGGTATATTGCTTAGTTTATTTTATTCTTAACACTTTTTACATATCAAAATATAATGCACACAGAGGGAGCTTGTACTCCTGAGCTGCAATGAAGACGTGCTTGGTGTTTAGAGTGCAGGGAGGTTGTAAAAGTACTGTAAATTGCTTCTTATCTAAGTGTATACATCAATATTCCAGGGGCACAGATCTTCTTGAGTATTCAAGCATTTTTTCACCTTTACAAGTTTTATAAACAAATGTGCCACTATAAAGAAAAAAATAACATTTTAGAACAATATTAAATTGATGTGGAAATATGTGTTAAATCATTTATTTATAGCTTCCAGTTAATAGTTTGATTATTTCCCTGTTTTAGCAGTTAAATACATATATGTGTCAGTGTTAAAATTAGTTAATTGTTAATTATCCAGTTACTAAAGGTGATTCAGGTTAGAAATGTTTTGACCATCTTTATTCTGAGCAAGATAGAATATATATTATATAGATATTTGAACCATATTGTACTACCTACTCAACACATAGTTGAAATTATGTTATGTATGCTAAACTGCTAAAGTCCCGAGAGATTGTTTAAGGAGAATAAGAGCTACAGCCATGGAAAATTGGAAAGACAGCTATGTCAATTATATGGTTATTTGCTGCTATACTAATATCTATCTTGGACTAGACCATATTACTTCTTCATAGTCTCTAACATCTTTGTTGATCTAACTATTCTCCCTATGGTGACTTAACCCTGCTGCTTCCTCTTTGTAGCTAAACTTACCAACAGACATATTCATTCTAACTTCCCAGTTAGAATAATTCCATTAATATTTTATTCACTGTTCACTATTCATAGCTACTCATCATATCAAGCTTACACTTTTTAATTGATTCAATGTTAGCTGGTGTTTTTGGTATCTTTAATATATTATTTTTAATGGAATACTAATACAAATATTGAGTTTATGTTCTATATATCTCTTTTCGACTTGCTTTAATGCAAATTATTTAGCTTGTTTATATTTTAAGTAAATTTCCCTATTTAAAATTGCCCTAGTGTACTAAGAGCACTGATATGTTGATGGTGCCATGCCAGTAATCATCCTTCTTTCATTCTGAGGAATGTCAAGCAAGATCTCAATGACTGGCACCAGTCCCAGGCCATCTGTTGAAAATCTTCAAATAAACTTTATTTATCTCCACAGAAACCAGTTGTTGATTTCTTTACACCCCCTGGCAGAATGGTACCTTACCCTTTCCCCTCTAATTTTATAGGTTTTGTAGTTACTGGTTGTGCTTGTGGAATGGGTTGTGGCTCGTGGAATGTGGAGAACGGAAACGGTTGCCACTGCCAGTGTAGTAACATGGATTGGACCTCCGCCCGATGCTGTCGTAACATACGAGCTTAAAATCAGGTCAAGGACATGCTTTATCCACCTACAGATTATTGTAGTTACTTTGCTGCAAAAATAAAAATAACATTTTACATATTGTACTTCTGAGACTTTTTTTTACGTACATTAGAACCTTCATTACTGTATTCATGTCTTATTACAAATGTAAAAAATCGTTCTATAAATAGCAAGATTTATAAACTATTTAAAAGAACATGGAATTTATCTACTGTATACTGCTCTACATCATCAATCAGGGTCCTGCAAATTGCGTAAAAACATCTTTATGAAGTTTTACAAATTGGTATATGTTTAACTGTTTCATAAAAGCATTTACATAACCTAGTTATTCCTTCAACTGCCTGCCTCTGCAGAAAGTATGTCTGCAGATAATGCAAGGACCAAAACTCACTCTCATTGCTGCAGCTTAAAATGTAAGTTTATCCATTTGGATTATTTAGACATTCTAATCTCAAAGGGAAACATTTGGAATTTATTGTTACAGTACAGAAAATCTGACAATTTAGAGGGAGCTTGACATATATGGTCCTTCCAATGCCTGTGCCTATAAATAAAAAAATGTTTGTATAAACTCAATCTTGTAGAAACTCTAGCTGAGGACCAGGTTAAAAAAAAAGTTTGAGCATTAGAAAGCAGCATTTTAAGAAATACAAAAAGGTGAAAAGTACTCAAAGGAAAAAGTTTTCACATATGTTTTATTTGATCTTAATTGCTCTACATGATGTTGCAGAAAATGTTAATAACTTCAATGGACCTTAAAAGACACATGTAAATATCGATGGTGGAGAGACTGTTAAGATAATTATTCACAGTTTTAGGTAAAAGTTTGGAGAAGTGTATAATATGCATGTCATAGATGGGCCATTCTGCATGCTAAATTTATTTAGACATGTTGAAATGAGTGTTCAGGATCTAGCATGATAAAATGACTAATCCATTAACAAAGAAAGGTTTATTTCAGTTATTATACAATTATTTAGTTAAATAGTGTGATAAAAAGGACAAGTAGAACAATTGTTATTCTACTGACCTAGTGTTGATTCATAATAAAAACATAGGTATAATGAGACTACTATACATTATTATCTTTTATTTGTATTGCGACAACATATTCCGTAGCGCTGTACAGGGGATAAGAACAGGGGAAATACACGTTTAACAAATTCAGAGTTAAAGGGCCCTGTTTTGAGCTTAGAATCTTAGCAGAAAGTGCTTTATCCCAAAGCACCCTACAAGACTGGAAACTCGCTACTTACAATCTAAAGGGAATTAAAGGGCAGAGAACTGGGGAAGAGTAACAAATAGGAATAGCAAGGGTCAGGAGGCAGGTAAAAGATAGAATGAGTTTTATTTTAGAGGAAGAGGGGAGGGATCTGAGGTGAAAGACTAGTATGTTGGCTATACATACACTAAAATAAGTGATGTGATTTAAATAGGATTTAAATTGCAATTATTATTACTCATTATTAATACCCTGTTTCAAAATATTTTCCACAAAATTAAAGTTTAGTTTTCCAGAATTTACATCTGATTGGTATGAGAAGAAAAATAGACTTATTACATTCAGCATTTGAAAGTACAGATTTTAAAACAATAAGATAGACTTTCTTAAGAGAAAGGTGATATTTTGGGATATATGCAAACAAAAATTGGATAGATGCACATAATAAGAGATACGACTCAGTTATTTACTTGGTCTTTACTTGGTCTTTGCAAAGATGTTTGATTTAGTGCCACATGAGATGCTTTTGTACAAATGCTAATTTAGTCATTTAGAACTAGGGCTGGAGAGTAATTTGTTGATGACCCTAAACTGTGCAAGGAAATTAAATAGGACCAATATATGCTTTGCCTACAAAAGGACTTGCATAATCCAGATAACTCAAAGGCATATGAGAAAAGTCATTTATGTATGTTGGAAAAAATATAAGCACGCAATTCATAATCTGAAAACCATAGATTTGTCTCATTTGGTGATAGAAATGGATTTGGGAATGCTTGTGGATCACCTACATAACAGTGCTCAATGCAAAGCAGCAGCATACAAACTATAATTAGTCACTATACAATTCTATCAGTTGACTTGTTCTTGCCAAGAAATGTACAGTTGACAAAAGGTCACCCCTATACAGAGCCCCATGAGCACTTAATTAACCCTGTCACTCATGGAGGTTAAGCCCTTAATTAACCTTGTCATTAATGGAGGTCAATACAGACCACCATAAGCCCTTAATTAACCCTGTCACTCATGGAGGTTAAGCCCTTAGATAACCTTGTCACTCATGGAGGTCAATAAAGACCACCATAATCCCTTAATTAACCCTGTCACTCATGGAGGTTAAGCCCTTAATTAACCTTGTCACTCATGGGGGTCCACACAGACCCCCATAAGCCCTTAATTAACCCTATAACCCATGGGGCTCTATACAGAGCCCCTTAAGCATGTAATTAACTCTATAACTCTTGGGGCTCTATAGAGAGCACCATGAGACTATAATTATCCCCCTCAGTCCAATAGGGGTCAATATAGACCCCTATAGGACACTATTAACCCCTAGGTTAACCCTACAAGTGCCATGAGGGTCCTCCAGGACCCTCATGACAAAGTCTAAGACTACACTACACTATTACCCTAACTATACCCCATTAACCCATACTAAACCCTATCTAACCCTAAATGGGCCTATCTAACCCTTACTGGGCCAATCTAACCATAATTGGGCCTATTTAAACCTATCTGGACCTAATAACCCTAACTGTGCCTATTTAACCCAATCTAGCCCTATTTAATCCCATCACTTATGAGGGTCTATACAGACCACCATTAGCCTCCATCTAACCTCATCCCTTATGGGGGTCTATACAGCCTCCCATAAGCCTATAGTTAACCCAATCAGTCCCATAAGGGTCTATGAAGACCCTCCTATTACAATTAGAAGCCTATTATTAACCACATAAGTGCCATGAGGGTCCTCCAGGACCCTCATGACACTAAGAACAAACACTTCACTATTCCCCCCAATAAACCACTAATTCTAAAATCCCCCCATCCACCCTAACCTATTAACCCCTACCTACCTAACCCCTATTAAACCCCCACCCTACTAATTACATAAAATAAAAATAGCTAAGGTACACAAAATAAAAAAACCTAAGGTACTTAAAATAAAAAAAACGTAGGTACACAAAACAAAAATGGCCATTACACCCCCCACTACAAAAAAAACAAAAAACATCACAAATACCCCCACCACTACATAAAATAAAAAAATAATTACACACCTGCAAAGAAAAATACAAACACAAATATTAATAACATTACAGCAATAAATACATTATCAATATACCACTAACTACAATACATTCCCCCTATCTAGACATCACCCCATATCTATACAATACCCTCTAAATCTAAGCTAAAATAGAATAAATAAAACCACTTACCTTTGCAGATATCCCTTCAGATCGCACCCCCTACAAAAAAAAAAAAACATCAGATTAGTAAAAAATTAAACATTACATAGAAAAAATAAATAGTACAAATACAGTATTAAACTTACCTTTCCAGCATGTCCCCATCCATCTTCTTCTGTTCTCCGGCTCTGCCCCTGGAAAAAAGATACATACCATTAGTATAACACATCAAACACAACAATTAAATAAAAAAGAAACATTATAAATTGAAAACTTACTTACACTATTGCTTTCAGCCAAACACAATAGAATACACCCCACAGGGTGATTAGCTGAAGTCATCTGCACCTTCTGATTGGCTGTAGTCTGATTGACAGTGACAACAGCTTTTTTTTATTTTGTGTAATTAGTAGGGTAGAGGGTTTAATAGGGTGTTAGGTAGGTAGTGTTAGGTAGATATGGGCTAATAGGTTAGGGTAGGGAGGGTTAGTTTAGATTTAGTGGTTTATTGGGGTGGAATAGTGTAGTGCTTGTAATTGGTGTCATGAGGGTCCTGGAGGACCCTCATGGCACTTATGGGGTTAATAATAGGCTTCTAAAAGTCCTATGAGGGTCTTCATAGACCCTTATGGGACTGATTGGGTTAGCTAGAGGCTTACAGGGGTCTGTATAGACCCCCATAACAGATGGTGTTAGATCGAGGCTTATGGGAGTCTGTATAGACCCTCATAAGTGATGGGATTAAATAGGGCTAGATGTGGTTAAATAGGCACAGTTAGGGTTATTAGGTCCAGATAGGTTTAAATAGGCCCAATTAGGGTTAGATTGGCCCAGTAAGTGTTAGATAGGCCCATTTAGGATTAGATAGGGTTTAATATGGGTTAATGGGGTATAGCCAGGGTTAATAGTGTAGTGTAGTGCTTAGACTTTGTCATGAGGGTCCTGGAGGACCCTCATGGCACTTGTAGAGTTAACCTAGGGGTTAATAGTGTCCTATAAGGGTCTATATAGACCCTTATTGGACTGAGGAGGTAATTATAGTCTAATGGTGCTCTGTATAGAGCCCCAAGAGTTATAGAGTTAATTAAGTGCTCATGGGGCTCTTTATAGAGCCCCATAAGTTATAGGGTAACTTAAGTGCTCATGGGGCTCTGTATGGAGCCCCATGAGTTATAGGGTTAATTAAGTGCTCATGGGGCACTGTATAGAGCCCCATGAGTTATAGGGTTCATTAAATGCTCATGGGGCTCTGTATAGAGCCCCATTGGATATAGGGTTCATTAAGGGCTCATGGGGGTTTGTATTGACCCCCATGAGTGGCAGGGTTAATTAAGAGCTACTGGGAGTCTGAATTGATGCTCATGAGTGACAGGGTTAATTAGGGGCTTCAGGGGGTCTGTATTAACCCCCATGAGTGATAGGGTTAATTAAGGGCTTATGGAGCTCAGTATAAAGCCCCATGAGTTATAGGGTTAATTTATGTACTCATGGGGCTCTGTATAGAGCCCCATGAGTGATGGGGCTTATTTTAGTTGCCTGGGACGGTAGGGGTAATATTTTTTAGCACGGGTCCTTTCAGGACCTTTACAGTCCTTTAAGGACCCGCGAGGCGGGAGATTTGAATTTGTAAATGCAACAGGGTCACGATCGGTGCTGATTGGGGACCCCCGCTGCAAGGGGTTAATATAGGGGGCTAATAATAAGAGAGTATTGATCCAGGGAGGAATCAGATCACCAGTATCTGGGGTCAGGAAGGAATCCCCCCCATCCCCCCCCCCCCCCCTTTGATCACTTGTTTTTTTTTCTGTTTGCCTTCCTCTAAATCAATTAACTATTAGGAAAATTAAGAAAATAATAATAATTGTTGATTAATAATTAACAATCAATTAACAATTAACAAATTAATAACTAATCCGCATATTGCAGATCAGAGGAGATCTTAAAAGGTTGAACTTGATGGACTGAAAGTCTTTTTTCAACCTCAATTACTATGTAACTATGTAACTAAGTGCCATGAGGGTCCTTAGATTAACCTAATATAAGTAATTAACCCCTCTCTAAGTAATTTACCCCATCTATGTAATTAACTCCCCCTCAAAGTAATTAACCCCCTCTAATTAACCCATATAAGTAATTAACCCTATTTAACCCTCACCATACCTAATTAACCCTATCACTAACCACTTAACCCTATCTAGTCCTATTTAACTCTAACTGGATGCAATAACCATATCTAGTCAAATTTAACCCTATCTGGACTGGGTTAACCCGAACTGTACCTAGTTAATGCTAACTGGACTAAGTAAACTCCTATACTATTACCCCCCTATACCATATCCTATTAACCCCTACACTACCTACCCGACCCCCTAATAAAATCCCTAGCACCCCACTAGTTACAAAAAAAACACACTAATTACACATAATATTAAACCTACATTACATTAAATAGAAACCCTAAAGTTCTGAAAAAAAAGAAAAAACTACATTACCGAAAATAAAAAAAACAGATTACAACTAAAAAAAAACATCCTTATTTAAAATAGAAAAGGATAAATTAGACCACTTACTTTGCCAAAATGCCCCTCCAGTGATGCTGGTCTTTAGTGCTTTGTCCCAGACAGGGACCTCCATAAATGTCCACAGGTCCGGTCACACCTACAAAAAAAAGAAACATTACAGTTAATACACAAATACATACAACATGTTATATAATAAAGACTTAATAGTCAACTTACCTGTCCAAAATGCTCCTCCATTAATGTCCCGATGTCCTGTCCCACCTGAAATAAAGAAACATTACATGAAATAAAAATATAATTACAACCTGTAATAAAAGTAGGATTAATAGTCAACTTACCTGTCCAAAATGCTTCTCCAG
Organism: Discoglossus pictus; assembly: GCA_027410445.1. NCBI lineage: Eukaryota > Metazoa > Chordata > Amphibia > Anura > Alytidae > Discoglossus > Discoglossus pictus. Next base: position 125,572,876 of record CM050167.1, on the reverse strand, counting down.
TGATGCCCCGGTCCTCGGTTCTTCGTCCCAAACAGGGCCAATCTGAAAAAAATCCCTGACACAAATGGAGGTTCCCACGCATGCTCCGATACAAAATGGCGCCTTCTGATTGTCTGAAAGAGCAGTGGCAATAACTATTGCAGCATTCCTGTTGTGTAGATAGAGCTTCCTTTCTGTTCCCAAAGTTTCCTCCCAGGTCACTAGAAACTAAAATGGTAGATTCCTCAGTAGCATAATACATACATTAAATACATTGTGCAATTATATTTAACATTTTAAAGACATGTTGTGTATTTTCAAATAAAGTGCAATTTCACTGTGATTTAAGCAGTAAATAGATGCTTAACATGTTAAAGAATTTCTTTAACTGAATGTCTTCCCTAGGTTTCTCTTTCAATGGGACAAGCAAGCATGTTTATGGAAATCAGAGTAACATGCTAAAAACTGTATGCCACAGGTTCCTCTATTCTACCAGCTGCTATAATATGATGAAGTAGTTACAATGACTTAGGGCCCTGATTCAAATGTGATTTGGCCAATTGAATAGGGCTATATATAAGCACATAGCATACGTTTTTAGTTAGTGATGACCTTGCTTTTGGATAGAAGTTCACTAACTAAAAACGAATGCTATGTGCTTATATAGAGCCCTATTCAATTGGCCAAATTGCATTTGAATGAGGCCCTTAGTCATTGCTTCATTCAAACCTTCTGCGCCTGTTATAATTTTTTTCACACTGCACACAGCCTATTATTTATTCAGGCAACACAGTGAAATAGCCTGACTTCAATTGATCATAACATGAATTCAGCATCAATTTTCAAAATTAAAACACTTTTTCACCCTCTGTCAATTTCTGTAAAGCACATATAAAGGACGTTTGTGGTCCTTTAAATGTTATGATAAAACACCTTAAAAATTGATGCAGAATTCAATGGAGCATCACCTTTTAGAATCAAATATGAAAAAGACAACAGAGATTCACAATAGTAGTATATCTCACTAAAACAATACCTTAATCTAACAACTGTAGTAAATACATTTTTGGACCTATCTTTGTAAAGACAAAGAAACATCGTTCTGACAACAAAATACATCTATGCTGCCCATTTTATCCATTTTAAAAGTGTTGCTTTATTTAACCTCAGGATAGACTTGTGCATATTTCTGCTTAAAAAATGTGACTTTATTTACTGTATCTGTACCATATCCACTAGAGGACTGCGAAAAAGACTGTAAAATAAAATATAAAAACTTTAAAATGTGACACAGACTGAAAAGGACAAAGTTTGTGAGTTACATATTTTGGTTAACTCAGGCAGAAATTGAAGCAAAGCTTGAAAAAGGAAAAGTAAATAAAGAACAAGATCCAGGTGGAATACATCTAATGGTTCTGACATAACTGAGTTCTGTAATATATATATACCTAGAATTCATCTCTGCAGGTTCAATACCAAAATATTGGAAACAAGATTTCTTTATTTTATTTATTTAGGGAGCTAGACTGGTAAGTCTTACTTCTATAGTGCAACTCACCTGGAAGGTATGAACAGGACTATGGAAGTTGTCCCATCTCAGGAGCCAATATCATTATTAATATTATTATTAATATATGTATGTTATCATTTTTTGTGAGATAGAAATAGTTTTGTAGGTAAGTATCCCCCCTTGCTAAATCTTGTAACATCTGTGTAAGCAACCCTGCTGTCTCTGGCTTCTATCTAGCCACCCTACCCCGCTGTATTTCTTGCCTAACTTACTAAGACAACTTCCTCCTATTTTCTCACAGTCCTCTCTCTCCCTGCTCTCTCCCTCACATCATTTCCTGTTCTTCTTTCAGTGCCTTTTCTACAACATCAGCCTCTGCTCCTGATCTGGGGTTAACTCTGAAAATTTGCTAAGATTACTTCCCTCCCTGGGGGACTTGAAATGCTTAGTATGCATCCCCACAGTATTGATGGGCCTAGTGGGGATCTCTGGGGGCTCGGCGGGCCCAGTGGGTCTGAAGAGGTTCTCCAGTAACAAAGGGGTTTGGGCTTCCACCACAACCGCAGGTTTAAAGGGGAAAACCCCAGGGACTTTGAGGAGCCAGTGGCTGGGGGAGGGGTATTGGGGGACCGGCTTTAGGAAGGGGTCTTTTGAAAGTGGCACGGGGGGGAGGGGGCAAGTCCAAATGTTTGTTTTTTTGCTCCAAGGCCCTTCATTTACTAGCTCTGCCACTGCTCCTTTCACTGCGCCCAATCATAAAAGAGGAAAGCCCAAACCAAAGAAACTTACCCTTAGACTTAAGGGACCACTGTGACCAATGATTCTTGAATAACGAAACATGATAATGGATTTGTGTAGTTAAAAAAGTAAATACAACCTTTATATATTGTAACTTTTATACGCAATTATTTACTGACGGGTTTAATTTTGCTTTCTCTCCCTGTTGCTGATTAAATATGTAAATCCAGGTCCACTTCGATCCATCGCTTTGACAAAGTTCTTCATAAGACCAAGTTTTATATGGGTTGGAGGTCGATACACTTTTTCTGGATCAACGAATGGTGCATTGACAACATTCTTCTGTTCTGGAGTTAGTGATGTTCGTTTTGACCATTGTTTCTGAGTGTAATGATTTATTTGGTCTCTGCTGTCCCACTCACAAAGAAAATAGCTGTACTTTGTGTGACCAAGATGTAGTCTAAGCAAACGTGTGACCACTTTCAAGTCGAAACAGATATTCCATTTGTATTCTTCATATTTGATTTTTTCAAGCACGATTTTCATGCTCTCATAGGTTTCTTTGATATTGGCAGCATATGCTAGAGGCACTGATGGATATTTATGTACTTTGTGGAGAAGCACAGCTTTCAAACTAACTTTAGAAGAATCAATAAAAAAATGCCAATCCTCTGTTTTGTACTTGTGACCAAGTGCTTCCATGACAGAATAAACATCATTGCAAAAAACAAGTTCATCTTCAAGGGAAAAGAGATCATTAAAGTCAACATGCCTATCTCTAAGAAAAAAAAAACAAAAAAACTTTACTTTCCTTATGGAGAAGATTCCAGTCTTTCAACCTAGAGCCTAAAAGTTCTGTTTGCTTTTTAGAAAGGTTCAAGTCTCGTACGAGGTGATTGAGATCTCCTTGGGTAAAGAAATGTGGTTGTAATGATCAGGAAGCCTCAAAAATTTGATCAAGCCTTATATCATCATCCCCATGCTCTGCCTGATCTTTTTCTTGTTCATCATCACTAAGTATTATTCCTTCTGGAGGCATTGGCAAAGGCAATTCTTTACTATGCAGCACTGGCCTGATGGCAGATGGGAGATTTAAATATGTCACAGTGTGCTTTGAATTAGAACTGATGCCTGAAATGTTTGTAAGACAAAAGTAACAATCTGTGGAGTGATCTTTTTGTTCTCGCCAAAGCATTGGAACAGCAACATTCATGTGCCAAGAAATGTATCTAAATGAATCCGGATGATTAATACAATTTCTAGGCATTGCTCAACTTCGTATTATGAACATAAAATGTACATAGAACTACACAAATAACAGTGCTCACAGCATTAGATGTTTCAAGAACGAACTCTTTCCACCAACTGGCCAGGAACGCTGAATCATACAGTAAACAACACGTGACTCATCATGCCTCAAGAGCATTATGTGACAGAATATGACTCAACTGTTTATTACTCTGGGCCCTTTTTACGTTGACTAATCAGTAGCATTTACAACATTTAAAAAAATACTATGATTTTACTGATGGAAAATTAACATATCGTAATGTTGTATGAATGTGTTATATAGCACAATGTATTATATTAAAGAGGACGTAACTTTAATACTTTGGGTGATCGAACAATTCTGAGACCATTTTCGAAATCAGTGGGATAATTTACATATAGCACAACCCTTATTTGCTCTGAGACAAAATCTTTGTTGACCAGTGTAATGTTACACTGTTTTCTGTCAACCTCAAACTACTAGTTTTCTCTTCTTCTGCTCCAAACAGTTCATACATTATCATCTCAAAGTTAAATAAAGACACTCTTGTCAACTCATTAACGATTTTCATTAAATACTTCCATACTTCTCTAGCAAAATCACAATTCCAGAACATATATACAGCATTTTCTGCCCACAGCCCTGTATATGAAATTTTTAAGCCTAAATGTTGCATTCTTTGAAATTCTCATTAGTAGGCAATTATGAGCAGCCAATATATTAAATTCTTCATTAGATTATCCCTGGCAGTCAGTGAGCCACAGAAAAAAGCTGAATGGCTTTATCCGGCTCAGAGTCGGCTTTTTTAACAACACTTATCTAACTTATACAAACCAAATGTCCTCAGTACAGAACGTTAGTCACTCATATATTCTCGCAAACTTTCTTTCATACTCAACTTAACCTTTCAGTTCTTGGAATATTTTTACCACCATTTATTATTGCCTTCATTACTTTCTCTCACTTCAGTTTCTCCATACCCAAACTTCAAAAACACATGAATTTAGATCTCACCAATCTTCCAATGTTTAAGACCTTAAAGACCACAAATAATACACATATTCCCAATTCTTTTATCCTTTTCAATCCATGTCACATTTTGCTCACACTATTTACCCCTTTGGCCATATTTGTTCCAATTCATCACAAACCACTAGCTATACACAAGTATTCCAAATGCACTCTAAAACTCTTCCAGGCAAAATGGGTACTACAGACAACACTAACACCATCCATTTAGCTGAGAAATGCACTATCTACCCATTGCTACCAGGTACTTCCAGACCTTTAATCACCTTTAATTTCCTTCAACAAAGCCTCAATCAGACATACAACTGTAGAGAGTGGACAGCCTTGCCTCACTCTAGATTCAACGATAAAACTTGTTAACTGCTTACAGAATCTCAGTATGAATCTTTAACCCATTCAATCACCTTCTTATGAATGCCTATTGCCTCCAAGACATCCAACTTAAAACCTAGCTCTACTGTGTCATATGCCTTTCAAAATCAATTGGACCACTTGCCACTGGTTGCATTTGCTCCATACTGTAACATATTGTATCCCTCATAACTTCATAAACTTTCTGCTACAGTTCTCCCTAGAACTGCATATTTTCAATCACACACTTCATTCTTTTCAATTTGTTATTTACATTCAACAAACTGATTTGCATTTAGCATTTTAAAATTTCTCTTTCACCTTTCTTATAGAATAGAACATTTTCTCTTGGTCGCATGTAGCATTTCTACATCCAATGGCTTTTAACATCCTTCAAACACATTAATTCCAATTACCGGTATATCCAAAAATAAACAATATTCAAGAGACATACAATGACTTTCCCTTTCTTACATCCACACAAGATTTCTTAATTTCATACATCTCTTTCCAATTATTCTCTGTTATCCCTTCCCAGCTTTAACTTAATCTCACCCACCATGTATCTGATCAAATCCACCCCTTTCTTCCTTTTTATATGGAGCCTTATATAATTTGCATAGTTCATTCAAACTTTTATCTGTCCAAGTCCATTTCCATTCCATTTTTGTCTATCACCCTTACCATCCTGATCTCTTTTCAAGAGCTTTCTTAAAAAGCTCACACATTTTTATATTTTTTTGCTTTTATCCACACTGCACCGAAAGGAAATATTTAGTCTTTTTTTCTAACATGCATTTCCTTACTTACTGTTTTTATTCCTCAATTTAATATGTCATCCATACCATCTTCTGTGATATCATACAAACAAGCAATCTTTTCTACCATCCTTCATACATCTCTTGTTCCATTCTAACTTTTTCACAGCCTTTCTTTATAGAAAATGTTAATCACAATTTTCACCCTTTCCCGTCATTGCAACATTTTCTCAAATACACTGTAATGGCCCAGGTGGATGGAGGCTACAGCTAAAGCCCAGACTTCTGATGCTGGCTGTCATATCCAGCTGTCAGGGTCCCTACCATATATATTGCGTGTGTTTTTCTGCAAATACGTATGTTTACGCTCCTTGCCCCATAGGGAGACTTGCCCTGTACTGTAGGGTTTGGGCTGACAGGGAATTCACCTGGGTCACCACCAGAATTGTTTTCCACCTTGGAATTGGTACAGTGGAATTATGGAAACAATATGCCCTCCACACCCAGGATCTGGACACGTGCCAGAGGAGGCCCAGATCCTGAGCCTCTGGGGCTGTTCTTCCAACTTGTTCCAATGGAGTCTGTTAGACTTCCTGATTCAGCAGGTCAGATTGTTTTACTACTCTGGCTTTGTGAAATTATACAGGCAATTGATCCTTCAGGGTTCCTGCTAGCCTTGGTAATTTTACACTGTTGGATTGCTACAGAGGGCCTACAAATCCTTGTTGCTTGGGGGCCACTGCAGCTGCAGGAAAACTGGGGTAGAATTAGTATCGCTGTGGATCATCACTGCATCTGCCCACCCAGCAGCCATCTTTACTCCTTTTATCTTGGGATCACAGATAAGGGCTTCTCACGAAATGGAGTGTGGCAGCAGGAAGGCAATTATCTGGTGGAGATATAGCCTTGCTGCTACATTTGGAAAAATGAGTAGCTGTCATGACTGACTTTTGGGGTCAGGCTGGAAATCCCCTAAACACTACAAGCAAAGCCCTTTATTGCCCAAAATCAAACTGTCATAGCCACTGACGTAATGTGATTGCAAACATCAAAAGGCTATCAAAATGGACATGAGATGTGTTGTAAGGTAGGGGGGGGGGGGGGGGGGACCAGCCTGTCAATCGAAATAAAGTTGTTAGTATCAGACCAGCTGTGGGGGTTGAGTCTTTGTACTCTTTGAAATATCTGTGAAAAAAGAATAAAGTGGTCTGTCTGAACACTAATCAATGGTACCTTGAATGATGGTCTATCCTACACAAAGGGATAGGGGAAAACAATATATATTTTTTCGTAAGTTAGTAACTTGGAGCTGAGATTGCAACCCTTGATTTTTTAATTTTCCATGACTGATGTTCCTGAATTGTCATGCTGGGCACTGTAAAAACACAAAACCTCACCATTCAGGGCTTGTTCCTGTAAGATAAAGCAGGAGGCTTAGGGGTGTTGTGACATACACACATCCTATTTCTCAATGTTACAAACTGTCTTATTTTTCCTAGAAAAAAAGCACCTGCAAGCTGATTATTATCTTCCATAACTACATTCTTTATCAATATAAGTCTTTGGCAGGAGGTTTACATTCCACAAGAGGTCATTCCCAAGATTAGAAAAAAAATGTTCCTTTACAGGTAAAGGCTGATAAATTGCAGAGTGCACTAATTGTGTCCAGGTGAGAGGCGTGTGGCTTGACTGTTAAACTAGTATAAAAGATTTGTAAGCTGTTTAGGTCTGTTTGCAAGTGGATTTACCGTTACAGGTAAAGGCTGATAAATTGCAGAGTGCACTAATTGTGTCCAGGTGAGAAGGCAGAAGTTTATATAAACAGGAGAAGGGGCGAACTTGTGAGCTTGCGAACATCTTTAGTATCATGTGCAATTCTAGTAAAAGCATAGGAGTTTAAATAAAAGGAGGGACTTTAAAGAAAAGGGAGGGCAGGTTTATAGTGTAAAGGAGGAAAACTTTATACAAATATATTATTTTATATTCTTTATTTTTCCCACTGAAAATTTGTAGACAATTATAATAATTATGAGTCAGTCCAGTGGCAACCACACTCCGTGTACATCCTGTCATATGTATGCAATACTGGAACAGATGATCCAGGGTCCATACCTCTGTGCCAGGTTGAGCATGCTGCCTCTCTGGAAGCTCAAATTGGAGATCTGGAGAGGGGAATTGCAGCACCTAGTGATATTGCTCCACAGAAAAGGGGGTTGGTGCTCTCGGAGCACAGTTTGGGGTAGGTAGCTGGGTTAGAGTTAGAAGGGGAATCAGGGGGAACAGAAGGAGGCAGGCCAGTTCTGAGTTGGCAAAAATCAACAGATTTGCCAGATTGAGTGAAACTGTTGGGGATGTCCATTCAGGAATGGCAATGCCAGATAGAGCTGTTCCCTCTAACAGCCAGGAGAACAGTTCTACTGGAGGAGTGGGAGGGCAGAATAGGCAGAGCAACAGACAGGTTTTGGTTGTAGGGGACTCTATTATTAGGAAGGTAGACAGGGTGATTTGTCACCCAGATCCTAGCAATCAAACAGTTTGCTGTCTCCTGGGTGCTCGAGTTCATCATGTTGTGGATCGGATAGATAAATTATTGTGAGGGGCTGGAAATGAACCGGCGGTCATGGTGCATATTGGTACCAATGACAAAGTTAGTGGAAGATGGATTGTCCTAAAGAATGATTTTAGAGAACTAGGGAATAAGCTGAAAGCAAGGACCTCCAAGGTAGTATTTTCTGAGATACTACCAGTGCCACGTGCTAGCCCAGGGAGGCAGAAGGAGGTTAATGCATGGCTAAAAAAGTGGTGCAGTGCAGAGGGGTTTTGGGTTTTTAGAGCACTGGGCTGACTTCTCACTTGGGTACAATCTCTACAGCAGGGATGGATTGCACCTTAATGATGAGGGAGCTTTTGTGGTAGGGGATAGGATGGTAGAAAGGCTGGAGGAGTTTTTAAACTAGTAGGTGGGGGGGGAGGGACTAGATATAAGTAATGGGGTAGAAAGTGTAGAGGGTATAAGGGATGAATTAACAACTCATAGGGGAGGAGACGGGGGGAGGGGTAGTATAGTCAATAGGGAGGTAGTACTAAGTAACTCAAGTACAGTGGCAGGCACTTCAGAACTACAAACTCATAACATAATGTGTATGCTTGCTAATGCCAGAAGCTTGTCAGGAAAAATGGGAGAGTTAGAATTTTTAGCAATTAATGAAAAATGGGATTTAATATGCAATGGTAAAATAGGGAATTGTCTGTATGTTAAGCCTAAATTTAAGCCTATAGTCAGAGAAGATATTTATAGTGGACCTGGTAATAAAGTTGAATGTTTGTGATAGAGTTAAATAGCGGAGCAGCAAATTCCAAAAGAATATTAGTTGGAGTATGCTATAAACCCCCAAATATAGCTGAAAGTGATGAAATACAATTATTGTTACAGATTGGAAATGCAGCGAAGCATGGGCAAGTTCTAATAATGGGAGATTTTAAATACCCTGAAATGAACTTGATAAATGAGACCAGCAGTTCAGCTAAGGAGAGCAGGTTCTTGAGTACACTCAGGGATCATTATCTGTCCCAGGTTATACAAGAGCCTACTAGAAATGAAGCTATCTTAGATTTAGTCATTACAAATAATATTGATATAGTATCAAATGTTGGAATAGGTCAACCTTTAGGAAACAGTGATCACAACACAGTCTCATTTGAGACTGAATTAAAAAAACTAAATTTTAAGGGGCCAACAAATATATACGAATAAATGTAAAGTTATGCATCTGGGAAGGAAAAATAGCCATGCAATTTATAATCTTAATGGAGCAAATCTAGGTGTATTAGATATTGAAAGGGATTTGGGAGTGTTTGTGGACAACCACGTAGGTAACAGTGCTCAAAGCCAAGCAGCAGCTGCAAAGGCAAATAAAATCTTAGCATGTATTAAGAAGAGTATAGAAGCATAAAAAGGACATTTTAGAGATGGAAAAGGTACAGAGGAGGGCAACAAAACTAATAAGGGGAATGGATGGGGGTAAGTTATGAAGAAAGACTTACCAAATTAAACTTATTTTCTCTAGAAAAAAGGCGTCTAAGAGGAGATATGATTACCTTATATAAATACATCCAGGATCAGTATAAAGATTTGTCAAGGGAGCTTTTTGTACCAAGAGGTTTTCAACTGACAAGAGGACATCCGTTGAGGTTAGAAGTAAAAATATTCCACCTTAAAGAAAGAAAAGGGTTCTTCACAGTAAGGGTGGTTAATCTGTGAAATTCTCTACTAGAGGAGGTGGTGACAGCTGATTCGATAGATAACGTTAAAAGGGGACTGGATTTATTTCTAATTAAAAAGGGAATTGGGGGTTATCATGGATAATTGGAGAGACAGTAAGTATTGATCCAGGGAGAAATCCGATCGCCAGTATCTGGGGTCAGGAAGGAATTAATGTTTTTTTTCCCTTTGAGACGATTGGCTAAGTCTCAATTTTAGTTTTTTTCGGTTTGCCTTTCTCTGGATTAATTAATAATAAAAAAAAAATAACAAAAAATGGATTAATAATTAATTAACAGCTAATTAATTAATATTTAATCCGCATATTGCATATTAGAGGAGATCTTAAAAGGTTGAACATGATGGACTGAAAGTCTTCTTTTAACTTTAATTACTATGTAACTATGCAGTTAGAATAGGAAGGATGTTGATCCAGGGAATATTGTATTTGCCAGTTTTGTTTGCCTTCCTCTGAAATAATGCACAATTCCCATATCACAAGAAGCAGATGAGATTTAAAAAGGTTGAAAAAGTATTTTCTCAGCCTCAGTTCATATGTTACTATGTGGAACAAATACCACATCCAGTGTCCACTAACCACTACTGTACATATTACAGTGTTCAATAACTATTCTACTTGTATTGCCCCATTCTACTCCAGCAGTCTTTCTCTCCGCTTGTTCTTTAAGAGCCACCTGTGTATATAGGCTGTTCAGTGCCTTAATATTCTACTATACATGAGAACTGCATGATGACAAAGTAAAAAACAAATTAAAATAATAATTTGGGGCCATATTAAATTCCAGCCTCTTAAGTCCAACGTGTAGCACGTAAGAGCTGCATGCTTCAAATTTGGCCATTTTACATTGCTATCAAAGTAGAAAGGGCTGCGAGGTGCGAGCTACGAGCGAGAGATGCTATTTCATAAATCAGTTCTTGGCCATCGGGGGTTGCGTGCTTGAACGTAAACAGTTAAGCAATCATGTAGTTACAGGTTCAGATGGAGCCAATAGAAAAAGAGATCAATAGCGTTATGTCACTGAAAAAGGGGAGGCTAGATTTCAACGTCCTACGTGCTTCAATTCCTATGTGCGATCTGACCCACAGGCTAGATATAATGCAATATTAATAAAGCAGTAAATATGATATTCTATTAAATGCAACTTACAATATATGTCGTAACACATTGATTGCAGGGATCGATAGAACTTAAAATATAATCATAAAATAAAGTATTTTTTGGCGCCGATTTGTGGGCTTGAGAATTTTATGCTAATAATTCTAAGACCTAACATCACTTTCCCTTTTAATAAATGTATAGTAGAGTGTTGTTATTTGAAGTACAAGTGCTACGTATTGTACTTTACCACCCTTGCGGGTGCTCTAGAGCACATGTTGGCCTTTGGGATCCATTTGCATGTTACAGCTGGCTCGTGAGTAACCACATTGCAAGATAATAGCTGAATTGAACAAGTAGCGGTTACGGGCTTGACAGATCAAAAGATTTACATGCGTGAAGTTCAACGTTGCTCACCACGTAGCCTATTCTCGGCCATCCTGCATGTTACCACACAAAGTCTGCTGCGAGCAACGTTACAGGGCTAATCTGTAACACGTAAATCTGGAGTTACGGGCTACGGTTTAACACATAGCCCCAATTTAATAGGGCTGCAAGATAGCAGAACACTTATACCATCACCAATAGATCAATACTTCCTTTAAGACATCATGTATAAACCTGTTAAAACTAGTGTATGAAATAATGAACAAACAATAATATCTATATAAATATAAATATACAGTATATATATATATATATATATTTTTTTTTTAATATATATATATATATATATATATATATTGTGACAAGAATGGCCGTGTAGAACTGTCGTATCTTGAAAGAATCAATAGATAATAGCATATAGTGCAGCAAACCAGTTTATTAAAGTGCAAACATAAACTGAAGCAGTTACTCTGCTAAAAAAATTAAAATAAAAATCTAAATAAACTTACTAGACTGTTATACGGGAACACACTGACTAGCCCTGTGCAACTTGTCTGCTACAGGTGGAAAACAAGACACAGCGCTGTCTTCTGGTAGGAACTCAAACTACTTTTCAACTATGTATGGAGTAGTTTTCGTGATATTGCACTACCTAGTGGCAAGGACACCAGCCCGCCCTGCTCTCCGAGTGTCCTCCCCCCAGGGACCCTTACACAGTCTTTTTCCCTGGGGGGTAACTTAAAGGTAATGGTCCTCTGACCTAAGATAAATGGAGGGTCCGTCTCTCTGGAAGCTTCAGTATGCCGTACAGTTCTCTCAGGAATAGTATCACAACAGTATCCCACAGGTACTTGAAACAATGATTTCCTCTCAGTCCCCCAGCACAGTATGACATCAATTTACTAGGACTGCGGTCCCCTTTAATTACCACACTTACTGTGTACTCCAGACTGTGTCCGGGTTTCTGGTATCTGGCAGGACCTGGTATTTGCAGCTCCAGGAGACACGTTCAGCACTAATTCACAGCTTCTGACAAGCAGCTCACCCACCTCTCTGCTGGTGCTTCCTGGACTTTAAGTAGTGTAGCTGCAGGACCAGGTGGAGTTAATTGTCTTAACTCCCAGAGTGCAGGACACAGTGAACTGTTCAGCCTGTTGCTGATATAACGGCCCTCTATGAGATATCCACAGCTCCTACTGATATTCTCACAATAAATACATACACACATATATATATATATATATATATATAGTAAATAAATAGTACATCTATGTTCACATTTGAATGTCTAAAGCAAGTTAAAAAAAAATGCTTTCAGCTCAGAATTCTGAGAAAAACAGTTATTACACTGCATTCTGGGAAGCTGAGATGGTACATGCAAATGTGGCCACAAATGCCTCGTTCTTCAATCCATAGCCATTTTCAAAGATGGCTTCCTTTAAGCTTATACCTGCTGTATTACACAGCTTTAATGCAAAGCCAAGGCTAGATTTTAGATAAGCCGAGAATCCTATCCATGTTTATATGTCCTCTTGTATATATAATGTATCATCAATCATTACAGTACATTGTGCATTAACTTCATAACCACCATCCAGTATTAAATAATTAAATAATTAATTTAAGTTATATTATTATTACTAAATAGGAATTCATTCACAAAAAACAAATGAATACACAAGGTCATCATACAAAAGTGAATTCAATAAAAATTGGGATAAAATAAGTGTCAGATGATATAAACATAAATAGGTATGCAGCCTTGTCCATGATATTATGTTTTGCATTCCATTAGACAGCCTGTAAGGCCAATTTTAAAAATGTTGTTGTCACATATTATTTTTAATTTATAACAAAAATGCAACAATATGCATGACTGAAAAGAGAGATGCAAACTATAAATCCTTATTTCTAGACTTAGGCAAGTCATCGTAGTGTGCTAGGCACAGAAAAAAAGGAAGAAATATATTTGAGGTAGATGGTATCTTTTAATGGTTAGCACCGTTTTCTGTCTTTTGACATCCTCAGATCTATTTAATAGCAGAAACACATTCAATTTACTTACTATGTGAGTTTAGCTTAATGTCTATTCTTAGCAAATGAATGCATACATTCCTTAATTTTGTTTGACCTCTTGTTCTTCCATTCCTCTTTTTCGGGATGGTTCTTCCCTTCTGAACCTTTATTAAACTGATATATTTGAAGATTTCTATCATATCACCCATCTCCCTTCTGTATTCAGAGCTATACATTTTTAGTTCATGAAGTCTTATCTTTTATCTTTTGTTTTTAAGACTATTCACTGTTTTAGTCGCTTTTTGAGTTGTTCCTAATAATAACCCTACAATGCTGACTTTGCACGTTGACTATATTTAGTGACAAAGTTAAATCAGTTTTGTAGCTGAGACAAAAAAAAAACAACATATAACAGATGCTGTTAACCTTCATACTTTACCAAAAACAAAACTTCAAAAGCAAACTTTTACATTTGTATTCAGTTCTTTGTAAAATGGACATCAGCTCTTTCTACGGCCTTAGTATCATGTACACATGCCACATACTTTACTGACAAACTAGCATAATCTTTGACAAAATGATGTAATGCTAAGAAGCAGGAACTATATTTGTCCCAAATGTAAACAGTATTATAAACCTAAGAATTGTGCCTCAACATTGAATTATACAATTATAATAAATGGGCTTTAGACAGGAACAACACTCTACTATAAATAGCATAACTATGTTTATTTTACACATAAAAATAAACATTAACACTTGCCATATTTAAATACCTTTACTCAGTCATTTAATATCTAATGCATTTAAGCAAATTTAAATTATCATCATAATAAATTAAACCACCTAAGGTAAGTGTACAAATATAAATGCATTAAGTGACACCATATGAGATCTAGTGTGATGTCATGAAAAACAACAACTTTCATGATACTACTAATATTATGTGTGATGTCATCCACGATTCTATAACTGATGTTATCATTCATATTGTAAGTGATGTCATCAAAAATATCACTTAATTGCTTATAATATTTCATAAAGAATGTTATCAGAAAAACATTTTCATAGAACAAGAAGTCGAGAGGAAAGATGGTGCTGGAGACACAAAAAGATAGGTGGGGACCCACCACTGATATGAGTGCAATCAGACTTTTTTCATGATAAAAAAAGGAGGAAGAGAAAATCAATATATATATTTTTTATTATTGTGATGGTGATAGGTGTGTCTTCTATTTCCCCACTATTGGATAAAGGCCCCTGATTTCCTCCTAATCCATATATATTCCACAAACCTGTTAGATGGCTATCTCAGCAACAAAAGTGAGAGCACTCACCACACCTACAAAAATGATTACAGGGTGGCACAAGGAAAGCCTAAAGCAACATCCAAGGGTGTTCCCTTTGGGTTGGGAATGGGAAAGTAGATATAAGAAAGGAATTAATGCAGTCTGGTGCAGTGTCTGTACACTGTAAGGGTAAGTAACCCATTGGAATGTAATGAGAGCACTGTATGGCAGTGAATGTTTGATATCACATTGAAAATGTGTATGGTTAAGCGGGTTGTACAGTAGCAATTTCACTTTAATATTGCTTCAATTGCAGAAAGATGACATCATTACCAATATTCTTCTTCTTCATTCTCATAGCATCTACCAGTAAGTAAATTCTAAGATGTTAACACTCTTAACTTTCTACTTGTACAATAGTAAAGTCAGATGTTTTCAATTATGTTAATGTAATGCTTGAGGGTAGTAGTTACAATATGACATGTTTATTAAAATAATGTATTCTGATAGTTACAAATCTTAAAGGTACTCAAAAAGCACTGACTATTTTTTTCAAAATACACAGCTTCACTGGATCTCCCCTAAATGTTTGCCTCATATAGGGAAACCCAGTGTGCTCAGAAACTGGGTGCACCTGCAAGCATTGACAGCAGCATTTCGGCACAGTGAGGCTCCTTATTTTCCCTATATGGTGACTTAATCAGCTCTGTGCCAAATTGCTACTGTCTAGAGTGGGGGGTGCAGCCTTCTTATATGAAGGACCACATTAGGATTTTCTCATGTGAACAGCCAGTGAGGAATATAGCATTAATCAAAACAATTGTTGTTCTTTATCTAAATTGTCTGCTTCTAGCTCTTCGAGATGTGTTATCATTTTTACCCTATAAGTTGTATGTACTAAAGTATGGTATTTCCATCGTTTTTTGTAACTATGGCCCAAGGTTTTTTGCATAGTTTCTTTCAAAAGACTAATAATATGAAAACAGGACTGCTTATAACCATTATTGCTTTATTTTATCTGCAGATGCTCAAGCATGGTGGGGATGGAATAATGGATACCCAGTTCCTCCACCTAAACCTAAACCTCCATCTCATGGAGGAGGTGGATATCCGTCCGGAAATAATGATGGGTCTTCATGTGTAAAATGTCAAGTCGCAGAGTTAAGCTGCGAAGATAGCAAAGCAAATGGAGCATACGCCAGATGCAAAAGAGGTAAAACAGTTGTTAGTTTGGTCCCCTTGCAAGTGTTAACCACCGACCTGAGAATGAGAGGTGCCTTTTATTCACCCATAGAATAGTATTTAGATGCATATCCAGACTAACATTTTTATTTCTTAGTAACTTTCCTTGAGAACATTTTTATTTACCCTAGGTGAAAAAAGTATTGTTAATTCATATAATTTCAGTTATGTATCTCTCTCTCTGTTTGACATTTTACATCACTTAACATGGAAGTTTGACATAAACACAAGGTTTTCTTACATAAAAGTTCAAATGTATGTGTAAAAGTTTTAGCACTTGCTTTTTATTGATACAAGACCTCTGAATATTTGGTGACAACTGCTGTAGAACACTGAATATGAATGTATTTTGCAATACCTCAGTTAAATATAAACTCAGTTGTGGTCTGATTGACTGTTCAGCTGACTCTTTTGAACCAATCTGCTCACCTAGCTCTTTATCACTATCCAAAGCCAAATTTAAAATGGCAGATTCCACTCTCCACAAACATGGAGGAGTAACTGGCAAACTAGGCAGGTTCCATAACCTTTATGTAGTCTGTTAAACCGTTCTAAGAGTGAGCTTTAATTTAAAACAAACTTCATCTCTTCCCCCTCCTCTCTCTCCCCTGTGTCTCTCTTCCCCCTCCTCTCCCTCCCCTGTGTCTCTCTTCCCCTCCTACTCTCGCTCCCCTGTGCCTCTCTTCCCCTCCTCCTCTCGCTCCCCTGTGCCTCTCTTCCCCCTTCCCTGTGTCTCTCTTCCCCTCCCCTGTATCTCACTTCCACTGTCCCCTGTGTCTCTCTTCCCCCCTCCTCTCGTGTCTATTCCCCCTCCTCCTCTCCCTCCCTCCCTCATGTATCTCTTCCCCCTCATGTATCTCTTCCCCCTGCTCTCCCCCCGTGTCTCTCTTCCCCATCCTCTCCCCCCGTGTCTCTCTTCCCCCTCCTCTCCCCCCGTGTCTCTCTTCCCCCTCCTCTCCCCCCGTGTCTCTCTCCCTCCACTCCTCCCTCACCTCAATGCACGCTTGTCTGCCCGGCTACCCTTGCACGCTTGTCTTCGCGTGTGCGCGCGCGCACGCTTGTCTTCCCGGCTACTTGTGCACGCCACCAAAGCAGAGAGGCTGCAGGGCTGATGGGAGCCACGGCAGACGGATTTGTGAAACTGCGAGTTGTTGTCAGCTGCGGCCCTCGCTTTCCAAGGGCCGCAAAGCGTGACGACAACTTGCAGTTTGACAATTATTATATGTGATTTGCTGCTATACTAATATCTATCTTGGACTAGACCATATTACTTCTTCATAGTCTCTAACATCTTTGTTGATCTAACTATTCTCCCTATGGTGACTTAACCCTGCTGCTTCTTCTTTGTAGCTGACATTACCAACAGACATATTCATTCTAACTTCCCAGTTAGAATAATTCCATTAATATTTTATTCACTGTTCACTATTCATAGCTACTCATCATATCAAGCTTACACTTTTTATTAGCTGGTGTTTTTGGTATCTTTAATATATTATTTTTAATGGAATACTAATACAAATATTGAGTTTATGTTCTATATACCTCTTTTCGACTTGCTTTAATGCAAATTATTTAGCTTGTTTATATTTTAAGTAAATTTCCCTATTTAAAATTGCCCTAGTGTACTAAGAGCACTGATATGTTAATGGTGCCATGCCAGTCATCATCCTTCTTTCATTCTGAGGAATGTCAAGCAAGATCTCAATGACTGGCACCAGTCCCAGGCCATCTGTTGAAAATCTTCAAATAAACTTTATTTATCTCCACAGAAACCAGTTGTTGATTTCTTTACACCCCCTGGCAGAATGGTACCTTACCCTTTCCCCTCTAATTTTATAGGTTTTGTAGTTACTGGTTGTGCTTGTGGAATGGGTTGTGGCTCGTGGAATGTGGAGAACGGAAACGGTTGCCACTGCCAGTGTAGTAACATGGATTGGACCACCGCCCGATGCTGTCGTAACATACGAGCTTAAAATCAGGTCAAGAACATGCTTTATCCACCTACAGATTATTGTAGTTAATTTGCTGCATAAAATAAAAATAACATTTTACATATTGTACTTCTGAGACTTTTTTTTACGTACATTAGAACCTTCATTACTGTATTCATGTCTTATTACAAATGTTAAAAATGGCTCTATAAATAGCAAGATTTATAAACTATTTAAAAGAACATGGAATTTATCTACTGTATACTGCTCTACATCATCAATCAGGGTCCTGCAAATTGCGTTAAATCATCTTTATGAAGTTTTACAAATTGGTATATGTTTAACTGTTTCATAAAAGCATTTACATAACCTAGTTATTCCTTCAACTGCCTGCCTCTGCAGAAAGTATATCTGCAGATAATGCAAGGACCAAAACTCACTCTCATTGCTACAGTTTAAAATGTAAGTTTATCCATTTGGATTATTTAGACATTCTAATCTCAAAGGGAAACATTTGGAATTTATTGTTACAGTACAGAAAATCTGACAATTTAGAGGGAGCTTGACATGTATGGTCCTTCCAATGTCTGTGCCTATAAATGTAATGTTCGTATAAACTCAATCTTGTAGAAACTCTAGCTGAGGACCAGGTTAAAAAAAGGTTGAGCATTAGAAACCTATCAAAGCAGCATTTTAAGAACTACAAAAAGGTGAAAAGTACTTAAAAGGAAAAAGTTTTTACATATGTTTTATTTGATCTTAACTGCTCTACATGATGATGCAGAAAATGTTAATAACTTCAATGGACCTTAAAAGACACATGTAAATATCGATGGGTGGAGAGACTGTTAAGATAATTATTCACAGTTTTAGGTAAAAGTTTGGAGAAGTGTATAATATGCATGTCATAGATGGGCCATTCTGCATGCTAAATTTATTTAGACATGTTGAAGTGAGTGTTCAGGATCTAGCATGATAAAATGACTAATCCATTGACAAAGAAAGGTTTAATTCAGTTATTATACAATTATTTAGTTAAATCGTGTGATAAAAAGGACAGGTAGAATAATTGTTATTCTACTGACCTAGTGTTGATTCATAATAAAAACATAGGTATAATGAGACTACTATACATACACTAAAATAAGTGATGTGATTTAAATAGGATTTAAATTGCAATTATTATTACTCATTATTAATACCCTGTTTCAAAATATTTTCCACAAAATTAAAGTTTAGTTTTCCAGAATTGACATCTGATTGGTATGAGAAGAAAAATAGACTTATTACATTCAGCATTTGAAAGGACAGATTTTAAAACAATAAGATAGACTTTCTTAAGAGAAAGGTGATATTTTAGGATATATGCAAACAAAAATTGGATAGATGCACATAATAAGAGATACGACTCAGTTATTTACTTGGTCTTTGCAAAGATGTTTGATTTAGTGCCACATGAGATGCTTTTGTACAAAATAAAGGATACAGGAATTGCAATAAATATATCTGCCCATGGATAGAAAACGTTCTAGAAGACAGGAAACAAAGGGTTTTGTAATGGGACACACTCAGATCAGACTAATTTGGTAAGTGGGTCAATTCAAAATTCAGTATTCAGTCATTGTCTTTTTAACATATTAATCATTTAGAACTAGTGCTGGAGAGTAATACAACACATTTGTTGATTATCCTAAACTGTGCAAGGAAATTAAATAGGACCAATATATGCTTTGCCTACAAAAGGACTTGCATAATCCAGATAACTGAACGGCATATGAGAAAAGTCATTTATGTATTTTGGAAAAAATATAAGCACGCAATTCATAATTTGAAAACCATAGATTTGTCTCATTTGGTGATAGAAATGGATTTGGGAATTCTTGTGGACAATCACCTACATAACAGTGCTCAATGCAAATTAACCTTGTCACTCATGGAGGTCAATACAGACCACCATAAGCCCTTAATTAACCCTGTCACTCATGGAGGTTAAGCCCTTAATTAACCTTGTCACTCATGGGCGTCCACACAGACCCCCATAAGCCCTTAATTAACCCTATAACCCATGGGGCTCTATACAGAGCCCCGTGAGCATGTAATTAACTCTATTACTCTTGGGGCTCTATAGAGAGCACCATGAGACTATAATTATCCCCCTCAGTCCAATAGGGGTCAATATAGACCCCTATAGGACACTATTAACCCCTAGGTTAACCCTACAAGTGCCATGAGGGTCCTCCAGGACCCTCATGACAAAGTCTAAGACTACACTACACTATTACCCTAACTATACCCCATTAACCCATATTAAACCCTATCTAACCTTAACTGGGCCTATCTAACCCTTACTGGGCCAATCTAACCCTAATTGGGACTATTTAAACCTATCTGGACCTAATAACCCTAACTGTGCCTATTTAACCCAATCTAGCCCTATTTAATCCCATCACTTATGTGGGTCTATACAGACCCCCATAAGCCTCCATCTAACCTCATCCCTTATGGGGGTCTATACAGACTCCCATAAGCCTCTAGTTAACCCAATCAGTCCCATAAGGGTCTATGAAGACCCTCCTATTTCAATTAGAAGCCTATTATTAACCACATAAGTGCCATGACACTAAGTACAAACACTTCACTATTCGCCCAATAAACCACTAATTCTAAAATCCCCCCCATCCACCCTAACCTATTAACCGCTACCTACCTAACACTACCTACCTAACCCCTATTAAACCCCCAGTAAGGGTTAGATAGGCCCATTTAGGATTAGATAGGGTTTAGTATGGGTTAATGGGGTATAGCCAGGGTTAATAGTGTAGTGTAGTGCTTAGACTTTGTCATGAGGGTCCTGGAGGACCCTCATGGCACATGTAGAGTTAACCTATGGGTTAATAGTGTCCTATAGGGGTCTATATAGACCCTTATTGGACTGAGGAGGTAATTATAGTCTTATGGTGCTCTGTATAGAGCCCCAAGAGTTATAGAGTTACTTAAGTGCTCATGGGGCTCTTCATAGAGCCCCATAAGTTATAGGGTAACTTAAGTGCTCATGGGGCTCTGTATGGAGCCCCATGAGTTATAGGGTTACATAAGTGCTCATGGGGCACTGTATAGAGCCCCATGAGTTATAGGGTTCATTAAATGCTCATGGGGCTCTGTATAGAGCCCCATTGGATATAGGGTTCTTTAAGGGCTTATGGGGGGTCTGTATTGACCCCCATGAGTGGCAGGGTTAATTAAGAGCTACTGGGAGTCTGAATTGATGCTCATGAGTGACAGGGTAAATTAGGGAATTCAGGGGGTCTGTATTGACCCCCCATGAGTGATAGGGTTAATTAAGGGCTTATGGGGCTCAGTATAGAGCCCCATGAGTTATAGGGTTAATTTAAGTACTCATGGGGCTCTGTATAGAGCCCCATGAGTGATGAAGTTAATTTTAGTTGCCTGGGACGGTAGGGGTTAATATTTTTTAGCACGGGTAATTCAGTACCTTTACAGTCCTTTAGGGACCCGCGTGGCTGGAGATTTGAATTTGTAAATGCAAAAGGGTCACGATCGGTGCTAATTGGGGACCCCCGCTGCAAGGGGTTAATATGGGGGGCTGCGGGGGTCCCTATGAACCCCGGGCAGCAAGGGATAATGTGGGGACACTTTGGGGGTCCCGATGGGGACCCCAAGCATAGAGGGGGGTTAATTTTAGGTGCCGCGGACGGGTTTGGCTAATAGTGTGCTGCGGGCCCTTTAAGGAGCCGTGACAGGGAATTTGAACCTTTTAAATGCAGCTGGGGCCTGATAAACTATGGACCTCTGCAGCAAGTGAGGTCACTTCAGGGGTCCTGATGGGGACCCCCAGCATAGAGGAGTACGCCCCATGGCAGGGCTTGTATGTATGATCAGCTGGGGGAGCCTGCAAAATCATCTCGCAGGCTTTCACACCTCTCCGTGTTGACACGGATGACAGTGCTGCGTAGCTCACACGTTGCTCGCAGCACGGCTAATTTAATAGCGTCGTAACTTTTCCGAATTTGAAGCACGTAGGGCTTAAGTACAAACCTTGTATCTACGAGGCTCGAATTTAATAGGGCTGTATGCATCTAACATACTACTGTTTTATTTTTCTCTTTCCATTAATAAAAATGATTTAAAAAAAAGCGTCTTGCAAGGTTATTTAAGTTAACCAGAATAGGTAGGATTATAATCAAGAGCACAATCTGAGTTTTTAGGATAAGAATAAACTTTTTTTTCACCTAATGAAACAATTAGCAGTGTTTCAAAAACATTTTTTTTTGGTTTGCCTTTCTTTGGATCAAGTGATATACATTAATTTACAGATTGTACCTTACACCACCATTTAAAAAATACATTTATATTTAAATGGATTTGGACATCCAAGTACATATTTGCATCAGGGCTGAATTTTTAGAACCCAGGGCCTGACTGGACTGTTTTGGACCATGGCCTAGGCCTGATCTGTCAAGAAGTTACCCTGTTTTATTGTTACAGTTATGTATGTTGTATTACTTTTGGTTAAAATGGCATATAAATTGTATGTATTTTGATTATGTTACAGTGTGGTTATCTGGCGATGACTCACTCAGCCCCACCTAAATAAACAAACACAGGGGGTCTTGAGCAGATAAACAGTCTGAGTGTTTACAGCAAATGATTATAGGTAATAACATCTCCAGAATAAGCTCATCAGATGTACAGGGTTTCCCAGTAAGCAGGGGCAGCCTATTATGTTAATTGGCCCCTCTTATATGGGAAGGATGGGGCTTACCGTGATTGGTCAGCCTGTGTGCCAGACAATTATATAAATGTGACAATTAATAAAGGTATCACAGTTGTGTCTGTACTTACATAAACAATGTGTAAGTGTTAGTCTGTGAATTAATCCTAATTCTAAGGTATTATATAGGTTTCCTGATATCCTGGTCTGTGGAAGCAATCTCCTGGGCGTTGGTACTGTGTTTGGTCCGTCTTCTGCTATCAGAGGTGTACTGTAAGGACCACACGATTCTGCTGGATAGGTTTGAACCAGGTTCTTACCAAGTCCAATCAAAGTAGCAGATTTTGACAAACAGGTTATTGAAAAAAATGAAGTTGTGAAGTGCATATTGATCCAATAATGGCATTGTTGAGTCTAGGGGGAGGACTGGCCATGGTGAGGCATTTCCTTTCTATCTATTCAAACTGGATATAATAAATTATATATTAGATTTATAATAAATTATGACAATTTTAGCTGAACTGTTTCATTAGCCCACTTGTGTGAATCATCTAATTTTTTTCATCTCTAGTATCAACAGTGTACATGTGAAGGGAACAAAAAGATCAATATAGTAATTGTAACAAAATGTAAATCATAGGTCTATAGCTTTAATAACATATATGCACTACATACTGTGAGACTGCTCATTTTTAAAATGTTGTTAAAGTTATTTTGACTCAACAGACTTTTGTACAGATATTTTGTGACAACTGGAAATGTTTCAACTCATTTGTTTTGCCTTTATGTGAATCAATTCACAATTTGAATAATATAAACATCTGAGGAGATCTAAAAGGTTGAACTTGATGGACTAAATTAATTTTTTCAACTTCAAATACTATGGACCATATTCAATTCGAAGCCCGCAATTCGATCGCAGACAACCAAATGTCTGCGAGTGAGTTGCGGGCTCCCGTTGGTCTCCTATTGCGATTCTATTCAATTGCTCAAGATCGCAAGTTACGGGCCCAAAGTCAAAACCGTAAACCATGCACTGGTTCGGGGCAGTTCAGAGCGGGAACATAATCAATTCAGCAAGCCCGTAACCGTCCATTTCGGATCCGCCAATAGAAAGTAAGACTGTCATTATTAGGCGAGTAAAATATGGAGGTTACATGTCAATCAATTAGGTTCGGAAGGCTGATATGCGATCAGACTTGGTAAACCAAAAAATAAAGAATTATCAAAATGAATGCCAATACTGTTCTAGTCCATATGGGTGGCCTGACATGTATTAACTCATTGATACCTGAGATCGATTTAATCCCGAACTGACACATAAATATAATTTTAATTTCCTGCCGATTTGCAAGCTTGAGACTGCAATTAATTCTAATGCCTGTTATCGCTTTCCACGTTATTTACAGTGCAGTACTGTTTTTTTATTTGCATTTACAGAGCTACGAATAGGTGTTTAACCCCCTTGCGGGTCCTTGCTGGCACTTTCTCCTTCATTTGCCGTTTACGGGCATGGAAACATTTGAGGGATTGGGAAAACTGAGCAATTGAATAGTGATTTGCTATTTTAGCCTTTGCGAAAGTGGCAGATCAAAGGCTTCTGGAGGCGGGAAATTACGGGTTTAACCATCGACATTTTTTCAAGGCCGCAAATCGGAAGCTGATCGGAGACCGTAAAAAGACGCCAATTAAATAGCAAATTAGCTTACGACCTCATTTACGGGCTACCGGATCTCCCAAAACCTCAATTGAATATGGCCCTTTGTGACTAGATAATTTTAGGTTTTATAACACAATTTTAAGTTTGACCTAACAGATACTTCAGATACTTTTGAATACCAGCTCTGCCAAAATATAGTCATTAAATGGTTGTTTGCTGCTATAATAATACTAAACTTTGACTAGATCACATCACCACTTTATAGTCTTTGTTGATCTAGC
The DNA here is from genome assembly GCA_027410445.1 of Discoglossus pictus. NCBI lineage: Eukaryota > Metazoa > Chordata > Amphibia > Anura > Alytidae > Discoglossus > Discoglossus pictus. The sequence goes on along the minus strand of CM050167.1, from coordinate 125,548,322 downwards.
TATTCTCTCTATAGTGACATAACCCTGCTGCTTTCCTTATTTCTCAGTTAGTTTTATCCAATTAATATTTTATTCAATGTTCACTTAAGCATTGCTACTTATTATATTCATTTTATAATTGTTACAAAAGCTTATATACACCTTTTCTAAATATCAGTTATTATTCACCTGCTGCAACCCATACCCTCATCCTTGTGTCATCTTCATGTGCTCATTTTACCTTGCAAATCCCTCACTTCATCACATACCATTTCTCACACACACTTCAATCTCCCTCCACACATCCTATTGACCCTTTTATTTTCTCCTGTGCTTTACCCCACATTTCTTATATATTTGCAACTAACACCACAGGCTTAATTTGTCTCTTCATGCCCCCTACTTTTCAATGTAACAAACAAAACAATGCATCTCTCATAAAAATAACTTTTTCTGCCTTAAATCTACTTGAATACTTTTAGACTTTGGTTGCTTTCATGTGTGTGCAGTCCTTTGTTACTTGGTGCCTTTGTTACTTCTGAGTGTTGTTCAGTATCTTCCTGTAAGTGTTAAACCATGATGGGACTTCTCAGCTTACCATTTAGATTGTAAGTTTGAGAGTTTTCAATCTTTTAAGCTGACTTTGCCCTTGCCTTATATATTATTTTTTTGGCAGCTGATTGGCTAAGATATGTATCAATCATATTTCAGCTTGTTAGCTTGCACATGCCTGACCCCTATAATACGCATGTGCTACTGTATACATAGTGCTGCATTGGGCATTACTGCAGCTTATCGTGGACCTAATTATAGTTATCAGAAATTTAGTAAATCACAAAGTAACCTGAGTAGAGCTGATGTGCAATGAGCCATAATAGATCATGGGTCATCGCTCATCCGCTTAGTAAATTCCCCTCACTATTTCAGTAACAGTGGCGGCAACTTGTCTGCAAATTTTAGTGATATTTACTACTGCTACAGTGGGGGGGGGGGGGGGGGAGTATTTGATCCCTTGATGATTTTGAACGTTTGTCCATTGATAATGAAATGATCAGTCTATAATTTTAATGGTAGGTGTTTTTTAAAAGTGAGAGACAGAATACCAAAAAAAAGAACAACAAGAAAAATGCATGTCAAAAAAGTTATACAGTAAATTGATTTGCAGGTCATTTCGGGAAATAAGTATTTGATCCCCTATCAATCAGCAAGATTTCTGTCTCCCAGGTGTCTTTTATACAGGCAATGAGCTGAGATTAGGAGCAATCTCTTAAACTCAGCTTGTTACCTGTATAAAAGACACCTGTCCACAGAAGCAATCAATCAATCAGATTCCAAACTCTCCATCATGGCAAGGACCAAAGAGCTGTCCAAGGATGTCAGGGACAAAATTGTAGGCCTTCACAAGGCTGTAATGGGCTACAAGACCATCGCCAAGCAGCTTGGTGAGAAGGTGGCAGCAGTTGGTGCGATTATTCGCAAATGGAAGAAACACAAAATAACTGCCAGTCTCCCTCGGTCTGATGCTCCATGCAAGATCTCACCTTGTGGAGTTTCAATGATCATGAGAAAGGTGGGGAATCAGACCAGAACTACACGGGAGAATCTTGTTAATGATCTCAAGGCAGCTGGGACCATAGTCACCAAGAAAACAATTGGTAACACACTGCAGAAATCCTGCAAAGCCCACAAGGTCCCCAAGAAAGCACATGTACAGGCCCGTCTGAAGTTTCCCAATGAACATCGGAATGATTCAGAGAAGAACTGGGTGAAAGTGTTGTGGTCAAACGAGACCAAAATCGAGCTCTTTGGTATCAACTCAACTCGCCCTGTTCAGAGGAGGAATAATGCTGCATATAACCCCAAGAACACCATCCCCATAATCAAACATGGAGGTGGAAACATTATGCTTTGGGGGTGTTTCTCTGCTAAGGGGACAGGACAACTGCACCGCATCAAAGGGACGATGGACAGGGCCATGTACCGTTAAATCTTGGATGAGAAGCTCCTTCCCTCAGCCAGAGCATCGAAAATGGGTTGTGGATGGGTATTTCAGCATGACAATGACCCAAAACACACAGCCAAGGCAACAAAGGAGTGGCTCAAGAAGAAGCACATTAAGGTCCTGGAGTGGCCTAGCCAGTCTCCAGACCTTAATCCCATAGAAAATCTGTGCAGAGCTGAAGGTTGGAGTTGCCAAACATCAGCCTTGAAACCTTAATGACTTGGAGAGGATCTGCAAAGAGGAGTGGGACAAAATCCCTCCTGAGATGTGTGCAAACCTGGTGGCCAACTACAAGAAATCAGAAAAACAGAACACCTGAAAACCAGAGGGATCTTCCACATCTCAAGAGACTCAGATCATCAAGATCATGATAAGGTTAGTAAGAAAGCCTCTTATTCGAAACACGCTTATCGGACGTCACTGAGACGGGCTGTAAACACCAGCCCGAATCGAAGCATAGCAGCGTCAATTTATCAAGTTTATCCTGATTTATATGTATGTCTTTATCTTTTTTTTATGATCTTTTATTTAAGTTTTATCAACATTTTACAAAACAGAGATATCATCCCATTTTTATTTAATACAAAGTTTTTATCACACTCTCTCATGAATATTCCTCATAATAATTAAAAAATTTCTATCCTCCAAGAGGTTATAGGTTCATTGAATGGTAATATAACCAAAAACAAACAAAAAAAAATAAATAATAAAATAAGGAAACAAAAAAGAAAAAAAGAGTGGAAAAGAAAAAAAAAAGAAGCACATTTTCTGAAGGGAAATCATGTTGTGGGAATTCGACTCAAGGTTTGTACGTGGAGGGAACAAAAGGATCTTATACTTTCTGTTATGTATTTATATGGTCCTGGATTTCTCTAAGCGAACTACACAATATATTCTTTGGTGATATTAAACACTCTTTGCCAGATGTTCTGATCCCATTCCTTGTTCCCATTTTATAATTCTTAAAGATTTTATATTTTCAGTTAATAGTTTTTTTTATTTTTAAGACAGTTATAGTTTGCTTCTGTTTAATTTTAATATTACATAACGATACCTTGAAATCTGTTAGGTTTCTATTTCCCACTAATTTATAACTAGAGTTCAGAACAGCAGCATATAACATGTTAAAAATTAACCAGTTCTCTTTTTGCATCTTCTTTTACTTACAGATAAATTCTAATGTTTTCAAATGATCTCCTTTATATAGTTCTTTTATGGTTTTTATACCCCAATTCGCCCACTCAACTTTCAGAAAAGAAAATAATTCCTTAGATATCTTATTTATTGGAGTAGCAGGTGATGTGTATGTCTTTATCTATTATCAGTGTGGGGAGTATATTGACATATTTGCATTGATGAGTTTTGTATAAAATCACTATAACAACTTAATAGAGTTTGGAATAGCATTCGCTGGGCACTCCGGATAGATGGAACCCGGACAGAGGGTAATGTGCATATGGTAGATCTTTAGTTAAAAGATATTTGCACATTAAGTATCATTTTTATTTATTACTTTATACACTTTAGTATAACACTGGATAGGGAACTTGCTATTATTTCCTATAAATAGAATATTTGCATGTATAAGGAGGTCACAATCTTCTCAATGATAATACCTATATATGGCATAATATTCAGCACAGTATTATTGCTCTGTTTAATATGTAAAGATATAAAGTTCCATACATATACTAACTACTGTGTATAACCAACCAACAGGAGGGATTACCGTATCTACTGCTTTGGCACATGTAAATAATTGTTGGTAAAATGTACCGTATGTTGCACATGTAAGTAATATGCACTGGCACTTTTTTCATTTGCATAATGATACAAGGCTGTATACACCTATTATTAATTATGAATAATGGACTAACTGATTTACTCATTGATACAAGAAAATAATCATAGATAAATTATTTTTGCACTTGTATATAATATATAATGGTACCAATTCATGAATTTATAAACTCCCAGTTATTGGTGTGATATATTTATGACCCCAAAATTCACAACAACTCTCTTATTGCTGACAATCACTACTGAGTCAGTGATATTGGAGTTTAAACTGTTGCACTTTATTGTATTATTTTTGCACCGATTCTAGTATTTCATCGATCAGTAGTACTCACACATAGTGATTGTTTAAACTTTACTGTGATTAGATCTTTTATCACCCCAAAATGCTAAGCACCTGTTCATCTCGCTAGACAAGTGTAGCTAGTATGGATAGGCAGGAATATAGGGCAAGTGAAGGGCCTTATTCGAAACTCCATCACAAACTAGTACAGGATCTCTCCCTTCAGCTACCATAATGTGCTGATAGATATACATCATTTCTAATTATTTGTATCAAATTGGATGGTATGAGTGATACCTTTTGGTGTCTATGACGCTATTCTACCTACAATCATTAATGTCTGTTACTTAATTGTACCTACCCTTTCCAAATTGACAATTTGTTGTTTTTATTCATTTTATTCAACATTGTTTTTGTATTTTATAATGATACTAGCGTATTGCCTGTCAAAAAATGACGGCAATGAGATGTGTATGTTTGGAAAGTTGTTTAGTTATTAATATACATATGGAATTGTAAGGTAGCTAATGTTGTTTTGTGTGTACTACTGAAATATATAATTCAAATTAATAAATTAATATAATTTACCTATTTTTATGCATTGTGTTGAAGAGCTGGCAATCTGTGTTGATGTTGCTGCAGCATTAGTGGTGTGGAGCTGCTGTGTAAGCGTGATGAACGTGTGCAGTGTAATAGTGTGCGTGTGCGAGCAGAAACCGTTAGCGTAGTTGTTTACTTCCGCATTATCGTAAAATGGCGGGTAATGTTTTCCGTGGCTATAGTTCTGTAGCCTCTTTTTCGTTTTGTTCGGCCACCATTTTTTCTGTCGCTTTGAGAATTTTTTAGTGTCTAAACTGTTTTATTTTGAGCTAAATGAAGGTGTAACTTGTTTTTTTGAGGTCGTGGATGCTCCCTCTTGCTGTCGGTAAGCTTTTTCTGTATGTGCTGGGTGTATTTATTATGTTTTTGCTTTATTCCTGTCCGCGTGTTGCGTCCGATTTTTGCAATGTCGTAATGTGTGGTATGCGTCTTAGCGGATTATCCGTACGTATTTTCCGTGGTTATAGTGCTGTAGCCTCGTTTTCGTTTTGTTCGGCCAACATTTTTTCTCTCGCTTCGAGAATTTTTTAGTGTCTAAACTCTTTTATTTTGAGGTAAATGAAGGTGTAACTTTGTTTTTTGAGGTCGTGGATGCTCCCTCTTGGTGTCGGTAAGCTTTTTATGTATGTGCTGTGTGTATTTATTGTGTTTGTATTTTTTTTCATGTTCGCAAGTTGCGGCCGTAATTTTTTGCTACGGTTTAACGGCTCGCTTCGCTACGCGAGGCTCGCCTGCAATGAGCACCTGCGGCGCTCATTGCCAAAGTAGTACGGTTTAACGGCTCGCTTCGCTGCGCGATGAGCGCCTGCGGCGCTCATCACTAAGCCCGCTAAAGTACTACGGTTTAACGGCTCGCCTCGCTGCGCGAGGCGAGCCAGGCGATGAGCGCCTGTGGCGCTTATCGCTAAGCCCGCTAAATCGTACGGACCACGCAAACAGCGTGACGACGATTCGTAGCAGGACAATTATAATATGTGATTAGCGACTTGCCCGTCAAAAAATGACGGAAATAAAATTGTAAGGCAGGTAGTGCTGTTTGCCACACAATGTAAGGCTTTTAGTCCTGTGAGTACCTTTGGAGCTCATTGAGAGCCTCTCCCCTGATGTACTTTCGGTCGTGTGAGCACCTTCAACGCTCATTGCAAACCTCTCCCATCGTGTAGTTTTGCTCCTCTGAACACCTTCAGCGTTCATTGTGAGCTCCGCGCTGAGTGCCTTTGGTAAAACGAGTCTCTCCTCTGCTCTGTTTTTTTTTATATAAATATTTTTTTTTATAATAATTAATTAATTAAGTGATAAATTAATAAACTTTAACTATTTGTAATGAATATATCCAGGAATCAATATGCTGAAGAGCTAACAATCGCTGTTGTTTTTCTGCAGCATACAATGTACATTTGGACCGGAGGAGAAAGTGTCAGCAATGTGGCAAGTGTGCAGTGTAAATAGGCTGGGTGCGCGAGGCCAAACCGTTTGTTTAGTTGTGTAATGCGGGAATTTTAGATTTGTAATGTTATTAGTTTCAAGTTAGTGTTGTAAAATGGCAGCGAGTGTGTATGCGTTACGCGGGTCTCGAGCATTTTCCGTCCTTCCTAATAGTGTATTTTGTACCTCGTACATTCCTTGGTAAAATTCGTATGTGCCTGGCGGTGTTTTGCGTGTTTAGGGTTCGTGTAGCCTCGTCTTTGTTTTTTTCAGCGGCCATTTTTTCTCGCGCTTAGGCGATTTTCGAGTGGCAAAACTCTGCAAATTCGACTTCAATTTGTGTGCAACCTCACTCCCAGACGTCCAGGCTGTCCCCCCGTGCTGTGTGTGATGTTTTATTTGTGTTTTTGAATGTGCGCGGTTCGGCCGTTAAGTTTGTAATTTTTGCAGGTTGTATTTTATTTTCTCTAAGTGGCGGTTTCCTTTTCAAAGTGTTTTGGGCCGTAATTTTTTCAGACGATTTTTTCAAAGTGCTACGGGTCTTGCACTATGAATTGTGTATTTGAGTTTTCTGTTGTTCTTTAGTCCCACGGGTCGTAGGTATGATACTTAATGCATGCATGGTCGTAGGGAAGAGCCCCTATGGCGCTCATCTCCACCAGCGCAGTGAGCGCCTTTGGTGCTCCCAGCCTAAGTTGTACGGGGTCATAGGGATGAGCGCCTATGGAGTTCATCTTCACCAGCGCAAGGAGTGCCTTTGGCGCTCTTTGCCTCTCGGCAATCGCAAATCAATTTATAACTTTTTTAACATGCATTTTTCTTGTTGATATTTTTTGTTATTCTGTCTCTCCCTTTTAAAATACACCTACCATTAAAATTATAGACTGATCATTTCTTTGTCAGTGTACACACGTTCAAAATCAGCAGGGGATCAAATACTTTTTTTCCCCACTGTATGTGCAAATACTGATAAAAGATGCATGCCTAGTTCTTTGTCTTCAAAATAGCATTTGTCTCTAATAATGGGACTGCCTCATAACTGCATACCTTTAGTAATAGAGTGTGGGTAAGTGTGCTTGGAAAAATGGAATTATCTCCATACTAAAACAATTTTCAGTGCAAGGTTGCTTTTTTAATTCATACATTGTAACAAAATTTTACTTATACATATGAAAAATACTAAATAACATAACAATGATATAGTGACTTTAACATCATGCAGAATATAAGTTTCATATTGTAGACCACTTCTGCTTTTCCCAGAGACTCAGAGTTATTTTTTATGTCAACTGCCATATTATCTATTAAACAAACATATAAAACTATGTTTTTCCCTTTGGCCATAATAAAATCTTGAACAGATCACCATGACATAGAATGTGCTAATTAAACCAGTCAAATCAGGGCACTCTACTTGTTGTGCAAATTATAGGGTGGCATAAGGAAAGAATGTGTCGACATCTAAGGGTGTTCCCTATAATTTTGGGTTATCACAGTAGATATAAGGATGGAAGGTACAGATAAGTACAGATTCTGTAAGGATAGGTAAGCAGAGCCCATGTAAGATACAAGTGCTATTATCGGACTATAAAGCTGCGCATAAGTACCATGAATATTGTTATAGTGTTGCCTGTTTGAGGCGCAGTATGTATCAGAGACTTGTACTGATAAAGAGTCTGTAAAGAGATGATTATATGTGTATATAGCAGTACAAGCTCATGTTATGGCACAGGGGAAGCTCATTAATTAAAGCTTTCTAAGAGAGTCAGCAGTGGAACAGTACTTTATACTACATACACCATAACAACATATGTTAAAAAATCAGAGTAGTTTTTAGAGTGTTTACCGGATGTGCTAAATGTGGTTACAGGTCTCGTGAATAGATTGTTTTTCATGGTGCTTTCATTACAGAAAGATGACATCACTGCTGATTTTCTGCTGCTTGGCGCTGATATTTTCTGCTGGTAAGTTGTGAAAAATACATACATTACTTCTGTTTTATCATATTGTAAATTGTTTCACTACAAAACAGTGGGATCACTTTTGAAATATGGAATTGTTTGATGTCTACAAGTCACAGTCATCCTAGGACCAGTGCCAGTTCTTGAGACCTTATCTGTTATTCAAATAAGTGGAGAACTAGATAAAATTATGGTTTGTCATATGTAATATCACCTGACAAAAATATTCTGGTATTTAAAGTTGGTCCCCAAGTATACAGTATTGGAAGGTAACCAGGCAGACCCCAGAAAATAAAAATTGAGAGCCACTGCTCTGGTTGATTTTAATTAGGAAACGAGTCTAATGTGGAGGAACAGAGGTACCATATATATATTTTAGTAAAGGCAACTGATTATAAACTAATTCTTAAGCTGAGAAGTCAGTGGGAATAGATAGTTGGCTAAATGATGTGTATCACAGAATTATATCACAGAGTTAATGTAATGCATTTGGAGGACGCAGAGTATAGCATATGTATATTTTTGTAGCCATTTTACACAATCCTAATGATAAACTAATTCTTAAACAGTTGTGCTTTAATGGCAGAACATGTAAGGTGATGTGAGAAACCCCTTCTGGTTAAAACAAATGTAAAAGTGTAACATAATGTTTTGATAGAGACATGTAAAGTAAAGCAATTAAAGTATGCCTATGATATACACAGGTTATTGTAAGGATTAATTAGGCCAAACATATTTAGGCAAATTGAGTGGACCATTCACTTCTGATCTCCAATCAAAATGTATGTTTCAAAAACAATTTTTAAATAAGGTTTCAAACAGCAGAAGTCCTCCAAAATGTTCATCTGAGACAGATAGAACATTTATCATTATTATATATATGAAATTATCTTTACTGTTTGTTCCTTTATTAGGATGTAAGTTAAACACACAAATATATATACCAGTAAAATATAATTTGAGGAGCTGAAACTCTCTTTCTTTTGATTGGCCAACACAGTATAATAGAATATTAGGTTTTAATCGAGAGCAATAATGGCTGATTTATAGATTTTATGTATCTCCCTTGCTGACTTTTTTAAACTGTTCTGTATTTGGTATAATTTTAAATAACTTGAAATATGTGAAGGGCTAATCAATAATTACTAAGGAACACTAGTGTTCCAGTGAAACTCTGTTAAAAATGATAAGGTAGAAAAGCCTCTGTTTACATTAAATCCAACATTTATTTATTTATCCAAATGCTTTATAGTGGGCAGCCATTGTATTCTTAGAGCTACTTATTTCAACTGAATGCAGAACGGGTGTGTCTGTTGGTGATAAACGTGACCACTGATTAGGCTTCATTAGTCCTTTTGAAAGCATTGGCACTAATGATTGACAGATTTCAAATGAAACAGCTAAATGTTATTCTGCATCCGAGACCATCTGTAGATGTAGATAAGCAGTAATAAAATAGATCTTTTTGAATCTGCTCTGTAAATCAGTGCACATTTTTCTGTCCTGTTGCAGTAATCAGTGATACAGGTGAGAGTGGGTGTGGCTTGGCCTGTGTAGTTATATCTGGGTGCATTTGTGTAAGGTCCTGTTTGAATCTGCTCTGTAAATCAGTGCACAGTTTTCTGTCTGTTGCAGTAATCAGTGATACAGGTGAGAGTGGGTGTGGCTTGGCCTGTGTGAGTTATATCTGTGTGCATTTGTGTAAGGTCCTGTTTGAATCTGCTCTGTAAATCAGTGCAGAGTTTTCTGTCCTGTTGCAGTAATCAGTGATACAGGTGAGAGTGGGTGTGGCTTGGTCTGTGTAAGTTATATCTGTGTGCATTTGTGTGAGGTCCGGTTTGAATCTGCTCTGTAAGTCAGTGCACAGTTTTCTGTCTGTTGCAGTAATCAGTGTACAGGTGAGAGTATGTGTGGCTTGGTCTGTGTAAGTTATATTTGTGTGCATTTGTGTGAGGTCCGGTTTGAATCTGCTCTGTAAGTCAGTGCACAGTTTTCTGTCTGTTGCAGTAATCAGTGTACAGGTGAGAGTAGGTGTGGCTTGGTCTGTGTAAGTTATATTTGTGTGCATTTGTGTGAGGTCCGGTTTGAATCTGCTCTGTAAGTCAGTGCACAGTTTTCTGTCCTGTTGCAGTAATCAGTGATACAGGTGAGAGTGGGTGTGGCTTGGCCTGTGTGAGTTATATCTGTGTGCATTTGTGTAAGGTCCTGTTTAAATCTGCTCTGTAAATCTGTGCACAGTTTTCTGTCTGTTGCAGTAATCAGTGATACAGGTGAGAGTGGGTGTGGATGGCCTGTGTAAGTTATATCTGTGTGCATTTTGTCGTGTTCTGCTGAATCCGTTCTGTGAGGCAGTGCAGTGTTTCTGTCCTGTTGCAGTAATCAGTGATACAGGTGAGAGTGGGTGTGGCTTGGCCTGTGTGAGTTATATCTGTGTGCATTTGTGTAAGGTCCTGTTTGAATCTGCTCTGTAAATCAGTGCACAGTTTTCTGTCTGTTGCAGTAATCAGTGATACAGGTGAGAGTGGGTGTGGCTTGGCCTGTGTGAGTTATATCTGTGTGCATTTGTGTAAGGTCCTGTTTGAATCTGCTCTGTAAATCAGTGCAGAGTTTTCTGTCCTGTTGCAGTAATCAGTGATACAGGTGAGAGTGGGTGTGGATGGCCTGTGTAAGTTATATCTGTGTGCATTTTGTCGTGTTCTGCTGAATCCGTTCTGTGAGGCAGTGCAGTGTTTCTGTCCTGTTGCAGTAATCAGTGATACAGGTGAGAGTGGGTGTGGCTTGGCCTGTGTGAGTTATATCTGTGTGCATTTTGTCGCGTTCTGCTGAATCCGTACTTTGAGGCAGTGCAGTGTTTCTGTCCTGTGCTCATTTATCATTGTTCAGGTGAGTAGGCGGGTTCTTTTTTAACAAGGGAAGAGCGAGCTTAGGAGCTTTCACTCATTTCTAATGTAAGTGTAATTAGTGTGTAGGAGATTAAATAAGAGGAAATCCAAAGAAAAGGTGTATTATAAGAAAAAAACAGAAAACAACATTTTTTTTCTGTTTTGTTTGGGTTTAGGTGTAGAAGAGCAATCTTTATACAAATACATTGATTTGTTTTCTCACTGTATTTTTGTAACTGATAATCATGAGTCAGTCCAGTGGCAACCTCACTCAGTGTACATCCAGCCAAATGTATGCACTACTGGAACAGATGATCCAGGATCCATACCTCTGTGACACGTGTGAGCATGTTGCCTCTCTGGAAGCTCAAATTGAAGATCTGGAGAGGAGAATTGCAGCACTTAGTGATACTGCTTCACTGGAAAGAGAGGTGGTGCTCACGGAGCACAGTTTAGCTGGGCCTAGTATGGAGTGAGGAGCTGGGGCTAGTGAGGATGTCCAGGGAGGTAGCTGGGTTACAGTTAGAAGGGGAATCAGGAGGAACAGGAGGAGGCAGGCCAGTTCTGAGTTGGCAAACACCAACAGATCTGCCAGATTGAGTGAAACTGTTGGGGATGTCCATTCAGGAATGGCAATGCCAGATAGAGCTGTTCCCTCTAAGTGAACAGTTCTACTGGAGGAGGGGGAGGGCAGAATAGGCAGAGCAACAGACATGTTTTGGTGGTAGGGGACTCTATTATTAGGAAGGTAGACAGGGTAATTTGTCACCCAGATTCCAGCAATCGAACAGTTTGCTGTCTCCCTGGTGCTTGGGTTCGGCATGTTGTGGATCGGGTGGATAAATTATTGGGAGGGGCTGGTAATGAACCGGCGGTCTTGGTACACATTGGTACCAATGACAATGTTAGTGGAAGACGGAGCGTCCTAAAGAATGATTTTAGAGAACTAGGGAATAAGCTTAAAGCAAGGACCTCTAAAGTAGTGTTTTTGGAGATACTACCAGTGCCACGTGCTAGCCCAGGGAGGCAGAAGGAGCTTAGGGAGGTTAATGCGTGGCTAAAAAAGTGGTGCAGTGCAGAGGGTTTGGGATTTTTAGAGCACTGGGCTGACTTCTCACTTGGGTACAATCTCTATAGCAGGGATGGATTGCACCTTAGTGATGAGGGAGCTTTTGTGCTAGGGGATAGGATGGTAGAACGGCTGGGGGAGTTTTTAAACTTGTAGGTGGGGGGGAGGGACTATATAGAAGTATTGGGGTAAATAGGGTAGAGAGGGAAAGGGATGAATTAGTTACCCATGGGGGAGGAGAAGGGGGAGGGTTACAATAGACAGTAGGGCGTTATTAATAGGGGCCTCAAATACAGTGGCAAGCACTTCACAACGGCAGAGCCATAGCAACATAAAGTGTATGCTTGCTAACGCAAGAAGTTTGCCTGGGAAAATGGACGAGCTAGAAATATTAGCAGTACAAGAACAATGGGGCTTAATAGGCATTACTGAAACATGGTGGGATGAATCTCATGACTGGACTGTTAATCTGGATGGTTATAACCTATTTTGGAAAGATAGGGGAAATGGTAAAAGAGGAGGAGGGATCTGTCTTTATGTTAAGCCTGAATTTAAGCCTATAGTCAGAGAAGATATTCATGCTGGCACTAACGGCATCATTGAATCTTTGTGGGTTGAGCTAAATAGTGGAGGAGCTAAGTCTAAACGCATATTTGTGGGAGTATGCTATAAACCCCCAAATATAGCTGAAAGTGAGGAAATGCAATTATTGTTACAGATTGGAAATGCAGCTAAGCATGGGCAAGTTCTAATAAGGGGAGACTTTAATTACCCTGAAATAAACTGGATAAATGAGACCAGCAGCTCAGCTAAGGGGAGCAGGTTCTTGAGTACACTCAGGGATCATTATCTGGCCCAGGTAATAAAAGAACCTACAAGAAATGGGGCCATCTTGGATTTAGTCATCACAAGTAATATTGATATAATATCAAATGTTAAAATAGGGGAACCCTTGGGGAACTGTGATTACAACACAGTATCATTTGAGATTGAATACAAAAAACAGAGTTGTAAGGGGCCAACAAAAACTCTAAATTTTAAAAGGGCTAACTTTAATGGGCTAAGGGCAGCAATACTAAATATAGACTGGGACAAAGAACTTACAGGGAAAAATACTGAAAATAAATGGACAGCATTCAAATCCTTACTAAATAAACATACTCATCGGCATGTACCATGTGGAAATAAAATGAATAGGAGTAAATCATATCCCATGTGGCTTAACAATGACTTAAAGATCGTGATGAGGAAAAAGAAACATGCGTTTAAATTATACAAGAAGGAGGAAACAGAGGCAGCTTTATGTGACTATAAGGAAATCAACAAGGCTTGCAAAAGGGCTATTAGACTGGATAAAATAGAAAATGAGAAGTCAGTTGCAATGGAAAGTAAGACTAACCCTAAAATATTTTTTTAAATATATTAATGGGAAGAAGGCCAGGAAGGAAGTTATAGGAACATTACAATGTGACACAGGCCGTCTAATAATTAGTGACCAGGAAAAGGCAGATGAGCTAAATAGGTTATTTTCGTCTGTATACACAAGGGAGGTACCAGTGGTTGGGACACCGCAACATAATGGGGCTACTCTACCTTCACTAAATAATTGGTTAACGCAGGAAGAAATCCAAGAGATTGGAGAAAATAAATGTTAATAAAGCCCCAGGTCCTGATGGAATACATCCAAGGGTACTGAGGGAGCTGGGCTCTGTAATAGCCAAACCATTAAATCTAATCTTTCAAGACTCACTCACTACAGGGTCTCTACCGGATGACTGGAGAAAAGCAGAGGTGATACCTATATTTAAGAAGGGATCTAGAGCAAATCCGGGGAATTATAGACCAGTGAGCCTCACATCTGTAGTTGGGAAGCTTTTAGAAGGGTTAATAAGGGACAGAATACAAGAATATGTCTATTTGAACAAGATCGTAGGTAGCAGTCAACACGGAGTTATGAAGGATAGGTCGTGTCTGACCAATCTAATTCGTTTTTATGAGGGGGTTAGTAGGAACTTGGATCAGGGCAACTCAGTGGATGTAGTCTTTTTAGATTTTTCAAAGGCATTTGATACAGTGCCACATGGAAGACTAGTGAGCAAACTAAGGGATACAGGAATTGCAGTAAATATCTGCTCATGGATCAAGAGCTGGCTAAATGACAGGAAGCAAAGGGTTGTTGTGAATGGAACATACTCCGATTGGTCTAATGTGATAAGTGGGGTTCCTCAAGGTTCAGTATTAGATTCTCTCCTTTTTAACATATTTATTAATGATATAGAAGTAGGACTCGAAAGTAGTGTCTCCATTTTTGATGATGACACTAAGTTGTGCAAGGTAATAAAATCAGATAATGATGTACTTTCCCTACAAAGGGATTTGCATAAATTAGAGAAATGGGCGGCTAAATGGCAGATGAGATTTAATACAAATAAATGTAAGGTTATTCATTTGGGAAGGAAAAATAGCCATGCAATCTATAATCTTAATGGAACAAATCTTGGTGTTTCAGATATTGAAAGGGATTTGGGAGTGCTTGTAGACAACCACCTATGTAACAGCGCTCAAAGCCAAGCAGCAGCTGCAAAGGCAAGTAAAATATTAGCATGTATTAGAAAGGTTATAGAAGCAAGGGAAGCAAATATAATTCTGCCACTATACAAATCCCTAGTACGCCCTCATTTGGAATATGGAGTACAATTTTGGGCACCACTTCATAAAAAAGACATTTTAGAGCTGGAAAAAGTACAGAGAAGGGCTAAAAAACTAATAAGGGGAATGGAGGGGCTAAGTTATGAAGAAAGACTAACCAAATTAAACTTATTTTCGCTAGAAAAAAGGCGTCTACGAGGGGATATGATTACCTTATTTAAATATATCCAGGGTCAGTATAAAGATTTGTCAAGTGAACTTTTTGTAGCAAGAGATTTTTAACTGACAAGAGGACACCCTTTGAGGTTAGAGGAAAAAAGATTTCACCTTAAACAAAGAAAAGGGTTCTTCACAGTTAGGGTGATTAAACTGTGGAATTCTCTACCAAAGGAGGTGGTAACAGCAAATTCGATAGACAACTTCAAAAAGGGGTTAGATATATTCTTGAATAAAGAGGGCATTCAAGGCTATCCTAGATAACTAGCGAAGGAATTTTGATCCAGGGAGAAATGTGATTGCCAGTTTCTGGGGTCAGGAAGGAATTTTGCTTTTTTTCCCCTTATGAGACAATTGGCAAAGTTTCAATGTTTTTTTTTTTCTGTTTGCCTTCCTCTGGATCAATTAACAATTAATAATAAATAGTGCACATTAAAAAGATCAATAGAGATCTAAAAAGGTTGAACTTGAGGGACTAACTCTTTATTCATCCTCCAATACTATACTATTAATAATTATTTAATCAACAAATTAATTAATAACTAATCCGCATATTGCAGATCAGAGGAGATCTTAACAGGTTGAACTTGATGGACTGAAAGTCTTTTTTCAACCTTGATTACTATGTAACTATGTAACTATGTTACTTTACTGAATAATTACATATAGTAGTTAATACATGAAATACTATTTTTAACATTCTAGAAACATTTTCCAAACATCAAATACAGTTCTTCAAAAGAGAATATTGAAAATATGGAACTAAAGTACCTTAACCCTATATTTGAAATAACCATTATTGATTTGGCTGCTCTGCAGATGCTCAGTGGAACTCGGGAGGAGGATATCCAGTAGGGGAAAATCCAGGAGTTGGTAACTCAGGAGGAGGAGGAGGATATCCAGGAGGTGTAAATACAGGAGTTGGTAACTCAGGAGGAGGAGAAGGATATCCAGCAGGTGTAAATACAGGAGTTGGTAACTCAGGAGGAGAATATCCAGGAGG
The DNA here is from genome assembly GCA_027410445.1 of Discoglossus pictus. Classification (NCBI taxonomy): domain Eukaryota; kingdom Metazoa; phylum Chordata; class Amphibia; order Anura; family Alytidae; genus Discoglossus; species Discoglossus pictus. The sequence goes on along the minus strand of CM050167.1, from coordinate 125,532,456 downwards.
TGTAAATACAGGAGTTGGTAACTCAGGAGGAGGAGGAGGATATTCAGGAGGTGTAAATACAGGAGTTGGTAACTCAGGAGGAGGATATCCAGGAGGTGAAAATTCAGGAGGAGGTGTCTCTTCATGTGCACAATGTCCAATAGCAACATTTGCTTGCACAGGAAATAAAGCAAATGGAGCTACCGCTCAGTGCCCAAGAGGTAATTCACTCCATTTGTAAAGTTTATATTTCAACAGACTCATCAATTATTTTTTTTAAATTTCATTTCACATATTTAATCTAAAAACATGTTGCCTCTTTTCAAATACAGATCATTAAAAGAGGATATTTGAAATGTATGTCCATAGTGGTCCTTTAATGATAAATGCCCCAATTAATGGTCCTTTAATTCTTTAAAGATGAATGTGACATGTAATATTAAAATGCTAGACATAAAAATTCAAACTTAAAATAACATAGAATCATTACTAAAGCAATCACTTAACTTCCATGTTTTCGATACTGGTTAAAGCACCAAAATCTTTAAAAGGTAGCCTTCATTTTTTGTGGTTCATAACAATCATCTATATTGATGTATTACTGATGTTTACAAAGTTGAGTTATCAGAGCGATATGTTGGTTTATTAAATTATATTACATGTCAGAAAAAGCATACACAAAATTAAATGACTGGTCAAAGATACATAAGGTTATATGATTGTTAAAAGGACTCCTTCACCCTTAAAACAAGTTGGTTTCATCTGACAGGGCATTGAAAACTGGCTATATGTAGTGATAGTCATATTTCACCACCATAAATAATTCCTGAGATGGTCAGTGTTGTTTTTGGGGTTCCTCTATACAAATGTATGGCTCCATAGGTTAATTAGTCACTCTTTGTGATTGATATGGGTGGGGGTAGAGGATGCAACTGCATAATAATACTGGGAAGCATTGTTTTTGTCACCACAAAATCAAATAAGCAGACTGCGTTAGTAATAAGTATATGGGAATAGTTAATTTACATAACAAAGCAACCCAAACAATGCCGACTATCTCAGGAATGATATGCACTAGAAAAATGTATGGCTATTTTTTTATGGTGTTTAAGAATAACATAAAAAGGATTTTCCCCAATCAGCAGTGGCTCCAAGGACCTGCTGCCAACCTGTCTATTTTCCCAGCCAGGTGCCAAGTAGTCTACAGCTCCATCTATCAGTTATCTCTGGTCAGGATCTGGGCACAGCAGGAGTCGATCATTTACTGCGAGCCCTGGAGCCAGAATGTCTGGATGGGGGGTTGCAGTCCAAACAAATTACCGTAGCTTAATGAAATAGTTGCACCCTAAAACACACTGCACACACAAAATAATGGCCCTAAAATGGTAAATGGCCCCAGAGCCCTCTAGGCTCAAGTTACCTGGGGGAAAGGGACCTTAGTGTTCAGGGTATACAACCAGAGCTGGCTAACGTCCATCAGGGTCCAGTGGTCAGACCCAAAAGTCCAAATGTCCTGGGGTTCGTGACATGTTCTAATGTCTTTTGTATAGTGGTGTTTTAAATTGACAAAAAGCGTGAGAGATCAGAAACGGTGATGTTTCTCTTCAGAGACCATACACCAGTGGTCAGTAGCCTATCATTCTAGAGCCAAAAATGCCTCTTCTGTCAAGCCAATTTGTTGGCATGAATTAAAATCATTGTTAGCTGTAAATTTAAAATGATATAGACAATATAGGCAAGATCCAAACAATTCAGAACATTTGCTGGTCTTGTATAGCTGCTCTTTTTGGTCTCTTCATTAAAGCTTTTAACATAGCTGTTAATTTAAAATAGGTTGCAGACCCAGACCTTAGACTTCTATTCATCAAAGAGATGGCATAATCTCTATCATTGTTACCTAGAGATCTACAAACCTGAAATGGAATGGTGCATAACCCTCTTTCTACTATTACAGGATACATTGCAGCATCTTGCTCCTGTGGAAAGGGTTGCGGCTCATGGAATATTGAGAATAATGTGACCTGTCGCTGCCAGTGTAATAACATGGATTGGACCTACGCTCACTGCTGTAGAAACAGAAGTTAAAAGTCAAATTGGATTTTTTTTTATTGTATTCATTTTTGCCGCAGATATGTTAACTATAAATTAGGATATATAGTCTTTTATTAATAACAGATTCCTGTTAGAATATTATGAATGGCTGTCTGGACCAATATGATGTAAAAGTATTGGTTGTATGGAGTAATATAAAAAGATACAATAAATATTTGTTCTGGTCACCAGGGGCAGTTATATGGAGATTTCACATTAAACCACTCATCCTTATCTTTTTCAGCTTTGTGGCAATGTGACTTATTTACTACACCAAAACCACTCAATATACAATATAAACTCATATATAGAAAAAGATGTAAACATCAAATTTGATTATATATAACATGCATATTTTTTAATCATGTATGCCATTTGAATTTGCAAAAATTTGAAGACTGTATACTTTTAAGATTTTTGTGGAGTACAACCAACAGCATCAGTAATACTTTTTGATAAGCAACCCCCCCCCCCCAAAAAAAACAAAAAAACATTTGACAATGGCTAGGGAAGGTTAGGATGTATGAAATAGAAGAGGAAATGAAGGGTGTATTATTATTATTTCTATATTAAGCTTCAATATATTCCACAGCACTAAATGCAGGAGAATATAAACATGAATATTGTTAATAATAAAAAAAAATGGCTTGGAATTGTATTTCTCGCCGAAATGTGTCTTAGTGCTTAAAAAGTTGGATCCCACTAATTTAGAGCTCACCAACAAAAATTCTCTCCAAACAACATTAGCCTCTCTGCAACATCTTTACATAGTTACATAGTAATTGAGTTTGAAAATGAGTTTTAGTCCATCAAGTTCAACCTTTTTGATCTCCTCTGATCTGCAATATGCAGATTAATTATTAATTGATCCTTCCTGCTCAGCTCCAAACTGTTTTCACTGCTCTACACTCCTGAATTATCTCACCCATCTCACTAACTCATACAATACTTCTAATCCTCATAGCTATTACTTACCTTCTCACATCTCATACGTCAAACAATTTTCTCAATAACCTAGAAAAAGAAAAGCACACCCTCAAGGACTAGTATGCAGAAGCACAATGGTATTAACCTTGAGGCAGATAAATGGTCAGGATATAATTAATTCCATTAATATGTAACTTTTATTATATACTAATAATAACTAAAAATGTGTTTTATATATAGGAAACACCAATAAATATTGCTGATTAAAAATAAAATCTATGTACAATATTAAGTTCACAGAGCTATTGTAGCTGGTCCATATTTACACTACAATCTATGAATAAATGATAATCTCAGGATATAGATAGTAAATAACAGATTGATGACCTTATGTGTACATGCTGATAAATAGTGCCAGAGCACAAACAATAGCCTCTACACTTCCGATAGGTCAACTACTACACTATGAGCAAAGACGTGCCCCAGACATCAATATAAGATAAAGGTCATGAAAGAGAAAACAATCAAAACAATGTTAGGCACACTGAGATCGTAATGCTGGTATAATGGTGCTCCCTGTCTTTTCAATCAGCTAAGCTATTAGGGCCCGCCATGTATCCTCTAAATACATTCAGACAAAGTCCTGTCTTCCTGAGCTGTGTGCCTTACCATTACAAGTATTTTACTGGTGTATCCAGCAGAGATAAGCCATTGGTGTCGACAGAGCAGTGCCGCCGGACCAACTAACCAAAGCACCAACGCCATGAAAAGACAAAGTTTCATAGCCTGACGCGCACATTTCGCGTATGATGGCTTCTATGGAGGCTGGACAGGCCCAAAAGACATCCAGGCTTATAAAGGAAAGACTGTGGGAGTTTATGAATTAGTATTAACTCCACAGAATTCAGCCCAATGGCCAATACTAATTGTTGAAAAAAGAACAGCGTAATGATAATAGTCTATTAGCAATTCCATTCATAATACCAATATATCATTAAACATACTCCCTGCACAGTCCATAACAGGGACACTAGGTGTGAGATACATTCCAGGTTAGATTATTCCTCATTAAAGTGTGACACTGTCACTAAGCTAATCATAAATAAGCTGGAAACCTGAAATTAAAACTGAAGATGGAACTCAGATCAGTAATCTTAAGTGTAAATTAGGTAAACAAAGTACTAATGACTTAAACTCTAAAATCCAACAGTTTTCTGCCTCAGTATTCGCTCTTGGAACTAAACTCCACCTGAACTCTAACGCTCACCTAACCTAAAGAAACTAACCTTCTAAAACCAACTGAAATCTACTACTTAACTACATACATATTGCCAATGATTACACTCCTAATAGATCTTGCTACAACCACAGAACTGCACTCAACTTTCCACAAGACCCAGATGCAACCATTAATGTCATCAACCTTGTCTAACCTAAGCACATGTCCAAAACGAAAGTACTGGAATAACTATTCATCCAGAATATCTTACTTTACTACTCCCACATTTTTTTTATGTACCGTTTCTGTTGCTATTAATCATATCTACTGTGAATGTGACATTCACTGTTTCCTACTACTGCTTCACACTGCTAATACCTAGATAAAAATTGTGTACCAAATCTCCTTCAACTCTCTAGACCCTCAGATTCTCTGGATTTTTACTTACTTTACACATGTAAGACGCTGCACCACATACCCACTGAACAGTGATATTCCTGCCAAATTTCACACAGCTACCCAATTTTCACACTGACGTAATGATTGAAGTGGCCACTCATAACTATAGCACACATTCCCACTCATTTTTATATACTTATTTTCAATCAGTTGAAAAGAAAAATAGTAAAAAGTACACCTATAATACATAAAAAGATACCTTTACAAGGAATATATCAGTAACAAAATTATGTCTACAGATGTTAAGCCTAAAGTCTGTCAAAAAACCCCAAAGAATACTGTTCTTTAAAAGATCGCTGGCAAAACTTCATACTTGCTGTGAAGTATGTAAAATGAACTAGACTAGCAGCTCTTTAATCCATGAGCATAAACATTTTTTTTAGAGAGAATAATAGTCTTTGAAGAATCTGTTTCTGTACGGTAGGTTTTATATCGTCTGGCGTCAACACTTCCTGATAGTTTATATCTTGAGGGGCTGTGGATATATTTTCAATATCATTGGAGATGTAAAAATCTGAAACTTACTACTTTTCCCACTTGTGCCTAAAAGCAGATATAGGCCCCATTTATTTGTCCATATCGCAATTACAGGAACCCATAATGGAGCCAGTAAAGGTTACTGATATTTAATTGGCTTCTTTTAGCTGCTCGCAATTCGATTTGCGAGTTACAGGCTCAAAAGCACTGTGGATTGTCAAAACCTTAACTCCGTCCTATCTCAAGCCCGAACATGTTACCAGTTCTGAAGAGGCAAAATCTATATTCAATTGCAACAATTCTACAAGCCCTCAATTGCCTTCAAACCCGTAAATCGCAAAAGTATTAAATATTTATACGAGTACTAGATAGGACTCGCAAGGGCTTTAAAAGCCTTTGTGTACTGCTGCAGGAGCGGTTAAAGAGACATTAAACAGTCTCTGTGTAAACCCCCAGCCCCTAAAACGCCAACTCCTGCAAGGGGGGTCCATAAATGACCCCCCTGCTCCCAAATTAACCCTCATGCTGCAGTAGTCCCAATCGGGACCCCCGGAGGATCCCTACATTAACCCTTGCTGTGGGGGTTAAATATTTAAATTTCCTGCTGCGATACAATAGCTGCAGGAAATTCTTATATTTGCAGCCGGGTTACTAAAAATACCATCACTGCACCTAAAATTATCCCCCCCCCCCCCCCACATGCAGCGGTGGTCCCTAAATTAACCCTTGCTGCAGGGGCCTCGATAGGGACCCCCACAGCATTTAAATATTTAAATTTCCCACTAGTGGGGGTTAACAGGGTAGGGCAGGTGTTAATTTTTATTGTAGCAGCAGGAAATTTAAATATTTAAATGCTGCCGGGGTCTTAGTGCCTTGGGGATCACAGCAAGGGTTAATGTAGCGACCATGAGGGTGTCTTAATGGGGACCCCGTAGCATAGGGGGGGTTAGTATTAGGTACTACAAGTACCCCCTACAGCAGCTGTTAATTTGTATTGTAACAGCAGGAAATTTAAATACTTAAATGCCACGGAGGTTCCGATTGGGATCCCTGCAGCAAGGGTTAATTTAGGGAACCTGCGGTGGTCTGGATGGGGACTCCGCAACATAGGGAGGGGGGGTTAATATTAGGTGCTGCGGGTGTTCTTGTAGTACCTGCGGCGGGGTTAACTGGATTACACAGGTCATTTATAAACCCGTGGCGGGAAATTTGAATTTTAATATGCCACAGGGGTTATGATTGGCTCTACCATTACAGGTTACGTGTAACCGGTAAGTTTTACTGACGTCATGATGATGGTCTTATTTACTATTGGCCCTGTCTAAACAGTAACTACTAGCTTGCTTGAAATGATCATGATCAAGGCCTGAAATGCTTACGTACGAGTCCATGATTTGTGTAAGGAAGCTGTGAGCCTGTAATTGCGGGCTTGAGTCAATTAAATACATCTGTAACTGCACCAAATTTCGAATCCGCAGACACACAGGCTGTATGGAGGTAATTATGGACTTGGAATTAAATGGGGCCATAGACAATGAAAACTGCTCCTGTAGACATGTAAAGACTTATTTCATACATGGCATCAACTATCACAGTATCATCATAACACAGTAATTGAGATTGCAAGCTCTGTGAATGAACACAAACAATAGTTACATTTTAGAAACTATCGAACGGTAATGAAACCTTTAATTTGAAGCTAATATTAAGATCACTAGGTCAAGGCAAAATTTAAATAATGACTAGATTCTTTTTGTTTGACATTTTTCACAGAAGGTCTTTAATTGCTAAGCTTTTTCATTGTTTGAGGTTAGCTGATGTTTTATATCAGCTTCACAGATCACAGAGATCTGCCTTTGAAAACAGTAACTTGTTTAAACCTCTAGGTATAACTTGAACTGCAACAAAACTGCACACACAGAGACAGAGGGCACAAAGAGAGACAGCGGGCCATAGAGAGAGAAAAGGCAGCGACTGAGCTCACAGAAACAGACGGCATAGAGACAGGGCACATAGAGAGAGAGAGGGCACAGCGAGAGGGCACAGAGAGAGACAGAGGGGACAGAGAGAGACAGCGGGCCATAGAGAGAGAAAGGGCAGCGACTGAGCTCACAGAAACAGACGGCACAGAGACAGGGCACATAGAGATAGAGAGGGCACAGAGAGACAGAGGGCACAGAGAGAGACAGAGGGCACAAAGAGAGACAGCGGGCCATAGAGAGAGAAAAGGCAGCGACTGAGCTCACAGAAACAGATGGCACAGAGACAGGGCACATAGAGAGAGAGAGGGCACAGTGAGAGGGCACAGAGAGAGACAGAGGGCACAAAGAGAGACAGCGGGCCATAGAGAGAGAAAAGGCAGAGACTGAGCTCACAGAAACAGACAGCACAGAGACAGAGCACATAGAGATAGAGAGGGCACAGAGAGACAGAGGGCACAAAGAGAGACAGCGGGCCATAGAGAGAGAAAAGGCAGCGACTGAGCTCACAGAAACAGACGGCACAGAGACAGGGCACATAGAGAGTGAGAGGGCACAGTGAGAGGGCACAGAGAGAGACAGAGGGCACAAAGAGAGACAGCGGGCCATAGAGAGAGAAAAGGCAGAGACTGAGCTCACAGAAACAGACAGCACAGAGACAGAGCACATAGAGATAGAGAGGGCACAGAGAGACAGAGGGCACAAAGAGAGACAGCGGGCCATAGAGAGAGAAAAGGCAGAGACTGAGCTCACAGAAACAGACAGCACAGAGACGGAGCACATAGAGATAGAGAGGGCACAGAGAGAGACAGAGGGCACAAAGAGAGACAGCGGGCCATAGAGAGAGAAGAGGCAGCGACTGAGCTCACAGAAGCAGACGGCACAGAGACAGGGCACATAGAGAGAGAGAGGGCACAGCGAGAGGGCACAGAAAGAGACAGAGGGCACAAAGAGAGACAGCGGGCCATAGAGAGAGAAAAGGCAGAGACTGAGCTCACAGAAACAGACAGCACAGAGACGGAGCACATAGAGATAGAGAGGGCACAGAGAGAGACAGAGGGCACAAAGAGAGACAGCGGGCCATAGAGAGAGAAAAGGCAGCGACTGAGCTCACAGAAGCAGACGGCACAGAGACAGGGCACATAGAGAGAGAGAGGGCACAGCGAGAGGGCACAGAAAGAGACAGAGGGCACAAAGAGAGACAGCGGGCCATAGAGAGAGAAAAGGCAGAGACTGAGCTCACAGAAACAGACGGCACAGAGACAGGGCACATAGAGAGAGAGAGGGCACAGTGAGAGGGCACAGAGAGAGACAGAGGGCACAAAGAGAGACAGCGGGCCATAGAGAGAGAAAAGGCAGCGACTGAGCTCACAGAAGCAGACGGCACAGAGACAGGGCACATAGAGAGAGAGAGGGCACAGCGAGAGGGCACAGAAAGAGACAGAGGGCACAAAGAGAGACAGCGGGCCATAGAGAGAGAAAAGGCAGAGACTGAGCTCACAGAAACAGACGGCACAGAGACAGGGCACATAGAGAGAGAGAGGGCACAGCGAGAGGGCACAGAAAGAGACAGAGGGCACAAAGAGAGACAGCGGGCCATAGAGAGAGAAAAGGCAGAGACTGAGCTCACAGAAACAGACAGCACAGAGACAGAGCACATAGAGATAGAGAGGGCACAGAGAGAGACAGAGGGCACAAAGAGAGACAGCGGGCCATAGAGAGAGAAAAGGCAGCGACTGAGCTCACAGAAACAGACGGCACAGAGACAGAGCACATAGAGAGAGAGGGGGCACAGAGAGAGGGCACGGAGAGAGACAGAGGTGACAGAGAGAGACAGCGGACCATAGAGAGAGAAAGGGCAGAGACAGAGCTCACAGAAACAGACGGCACAGAGACAGAGCACATAGAAAGAGAGAGGGCACAAAGAGAGACAGCGGGCCATAGAGAGAGAAAAGGCAGCGACTGAGCTCACAGAAACAGACAGCACAGAGACAGGGCACATAGAGAAAGAGAGGGCACAGCGAGAGGGCACGGAGAGAGACAGAGGCGACAGAGAGAGACAGCGGGCCATAGAGAGAGAAAGGGCAGAGACAGAGTTTAAAGAAACAGACGGCACAGAGGCAGGGCACAGAGAGAGAGAGAGGGCACGGCGAGAGGGCACAGAGAGAGACAGAGGGCACAAAGAGAAACAGCGGGCAATAGAGAGAAAAAAGGCAGAGACTGAGCTCACAGAAACAGACAGCACAGAGACAGAGCACATAGAGATAGAGAGGGCACAGAGAGACAGAGGGGACAAAGAGAGACAGCAGGCCACATAGAGAGAAAAGGCAGAGACTGAGCTCACAGAAACAGACAGCACAGAGACAGGGCACATAGAGAGAGAGAGAGGGCACAGAGAGAGGGCACAGAGAGAGACAGAGGGGACAAAGAGAGACAGCGGGCCATAAAGAGTGAAAGGGCAGAGACCGAGCGCAAAGAAACAGACGGCACAGAGACAGGGCACAGAGAGAGACAGAGGGGACAAAGAGAGTGCACAGAGAGAGGACAGAGTTCACATAGAGAGGACAAAGAGGAGACAGAGAGCATAGATACCGTCATTTATGACGGGCAAGTTACTAGTATATATATTTATATATATATATATATATATATATATATATATATATACACAGTAGTTTCTCAGTTAACCGGCACCCATGGGTATTGGTAGATGCCGGATAAATGTAGTTTGCGGTTGCTTGAGGTTCATTAGTAAAAGAGGCCTAAATTAGCTGCACATAGGATGCTCTGCCAAGTATATTTGTCGGTGAGAGCTGTTCTAGCAGCAGCAGCTTTAACTCCTCACACAGGTATGTTCGGCTGGAGGGTGCAGTGCTGAACCTGGAGTCCCGTTCTTCGTTGTGCTTGAAAGGGCCAAGGAGACCCATCCTACCCACATGTTGTATATGTTTCTTATCCCCGCAAACACAGGAAAGCTTAACCAGAGGCAGAACAAACTGATTATTTTTCAAACAAAGTTGCTATTTAAAGACCAAGCTGCAGAGTCTCAAAACAAGTTACTGGGTAGCAGGAAAAGTTGCAGAAATTAATTTCTGATAAAAAATAAAAATAAAAAGCATACAACATTAATCAGCAAGTGACATAGTCTTTTTAAAAGCTCTTATGGCCATTAGTATAGATCTGGATGAAGAAGCCACAGAGCTAGTGTCCATCAGAGGCTGGTTTCCAGCTCCAGGAGTTCAGGGCAGTCATGGCAAAAAAAAAAAAAAAAAAAAAAAATATATATATATATATATATATACACATATATATGTGTACAGTGCCTTGCAAAAGTATCCCTCCCCCCCTGACTTTTTACCTATTTTGTTACATTACAGCCTTTAGTTCAATGTTTTGTTAATCTTAATTTTATGTGATGGATCAGAACACAATAGTCTAAGTTGGTGAAGTGAAATGAGAAAAATATATACATAAAACTATGTTTTCGAAATTGAAAACAGAAAATTGGCATGTGCATATGTATTCACCCCCTTTGTTATGAAGTCCATAAAAAGCTCTGGTGCAACCAATTCATAACTTCATAAGTCAAATAATTAGTGAAATCATATCCACCTGTGTGCAATCTAAGTGTCACATGATCTGTCATTACATACACACACCAGAGTGCAACATCTAAGCAAAAGGAACCACTAACCAAACACTGCCATGAAGACCAAGGAACTCTCCAAACAAGTAAGGGACAATGTTGTTCAGGGTTAACCTGGTTAACTAGCAAAGAAGTATAAAAAAATATCAAAATCTTTGATGAATTAACATGAACAAGATCATAAGTAGGAGTCAACACAGATTTATGAGGTATGGGTAATGTCAAACAAATGTAATCCGATTCTATAAGGAGCTAAGTAGGAACTTAGATTGAGGCAACTCAGTCGCATGGCCAGATTACTCAGTAGGCCAACTAGGGGCACTTCACTTTGAGGTGCGCCTCTTTCTTTTTTTAAAAATGGTTGCTGGTTTAAAAAAATGAAATGCTGCAGTTAATTTACTGGTGACTAGGGGGTAACCACTTAGAACAAGACAGTTACAACAGATAAAGGAACACGGAAAGAAAAGGCAAAAATGGGTCAGTGCATACCTTGCATACTCACTTGCAGGGGCTCCTCACCTTCACTGCCTAGGGGCTCCAAAAAGGTGCATCCGGTACTGCTCAGTGGATGTAGTCTTTATGGATTTTGCAAATGCTTTTGATACAGTACCACATGCAAGACTGTTGTGCAAACCAAGGAAGACAGTACATGTCTGCTCATAGATTGAGAACTGGCTAAAAGACAGGACGCAAAGGGTTGTTGTAAATAGAACGTACTCAGATTGGACTAATGTGGGTTCAGTATTAGGCCCTCTCCTTTTTAACATATTAATTAATGACTAAGAAGTGGGACTGGAAAGTATTGTCTTATTTATTTGCAGAAGACACTAAGTTGTACAAAGTGTTTACATTAAAGAAGTGATTTACTTTCCCTCCAAAGAGATATACATAAATTAGAAAAAATTGGCAACTAAATGGCAAGTTACAAATAAAGCATAATGATGGCAGATGAGATTTAATCAAATAAATATAAAGTTTTGCATTTGGGAAGGAAAAATAGCAATGCAATTTATAATATTAATGGAGTAAATCTAGGGGTATCAGATATTGAAAGGGATTTGGGAGTGCTTGTGGACAACCACCTAGGTAACAGTGCTCAATTTCAAGCAGCATCTGCAAAGGCAAATATAATATTAGCATGTATTAAGAAGGGTATAGAAGTCAGGGAAGACAATATAATTCTGCCACTATACAAACCCATAATAAGGGGAATGGAACTATGAAGAAAGACTAACTGAGGCAAATGTATTTTCTCTAGAAAAAAAGACGAAGAGGATATATATATATATATATATATAAATATGTCCAGGGCTATGTCAGGTGACATTTTTGTGCCAAGAGGTTTTCAACATACAAGAGGACATCCTTAAAGGTTAGAAGGAAAGAGATACTACCTTAAAAAAAGAAAGAGGTTCTTCACAGTAAGGGTGGTTAAACTGTGGAATTCTCTACCAAAAGTGGTTCTGACAGCGGATTTGATAGATATCCCCTTTTTCTCAGCCTGGGTGTTGGGCTATTGAGCCACCAGAATTCTTGGCTCCAGCAATGGATTATCTGCATAAACACCTCCTTTGTCTTTGTAAATCTGCTTTGTTTCATTGTTTGCCAGATTAAGTTAATCCCATCTGATATGTGTTAGAGACATCAGGATGTGGATTGAAGACTAATCCTATTGATCTCATGAAGCTACTGCTAGACCCCATGTGGGGTCATCTTCTGTAATTGTCTGCCACCCCCTTCCATTGTTGTGCTGTGTACACCCCCTCAGTATCTATCCCCTATAAATACAGTCATTTTCAAAAATAACTCAGTTCCCTTGGAGATACATAGAATTGGTGTATCTCTTTTTTTGCACCTGGTGGCTGCGATACTGAACCTATCTCCACCCTACTAGTAACCTATCCTGGTCACTACAAGAGGAAGGTTACTGGGACTCCTGGAAGTGCTGATTACTGATGGAGAGACTCTGACTGATACAGAAGCCAGATATCAGGATGCTGGTGCTGAGATTTCAAAGAACTCAACGGTCCTTGTGGGTAGATAACCTGTAATCTATAGCAGGTGGCTCTGGGCTTATATAGCCCTACACCCAGATTGTCACAGATATTTTTTAAGTATTCAGGGTTATCCTGGTTAACTAGCAAAGAAGTATTGATCCAGGGGGCAATACTTCTAACCAGTACTTTGGTTCAGGAAGGAATTTTATTAATTTTCCTGTATGTGACAAATGTCAATGTTTCAATTTTTTTTTCTGTCTGCCTTCTTCTGGATCAATTAACAAATAATCCACAATTCCACATAGGGTCAGAGGATATATAAAAGGTTGAACTTAATGGACTAAAAGTCTTTTTTCAACCTCAGTTACTATGTAACTAAATTTCAAATAAGTTCTGGGGGGTTATATAGTGGCAGAATTATACTTTCTTCTATATCCCTATAATTATTCTGATCTTTGCAGCTGACATCTAACATTGGGTACTGCCACATAGTTAGATGTCCACTAACATTCATTTTCTATTTCTGATGCATCTATTTGCATCTAGGTATATACATTGTTATTATCATTACTGTCACTGTACATTAAATGCATATTTTTCCTTCCCAGATGCATAATTAAAAATGTTCTCTGTAGTAAATATCACCTGTAATTTCCATGCGCATTCTGCTAGTTTGTACAAGTCCATTTGCATAGAAAGCACGTCTTGATTGGATTGGATTGCTTTGCTAAATTTAGCCTTTTGATAAGCAAGTGTTTTTCATAGTTTACCACTTAGTCGTCAATAAAATTATCATAACTCAATCATCTGCTTTCATAACTGTTAAAATCAATAATACAGTCACCTTCTTCCTCAATCATTAATACAATCATCTTAGATGACCCTAAGATCGAACGTCATTCTCTGGGTTGTGTGTCACAACCTGTCAGGTTAGTGCCTCTGGAAAAGGAGTAAGAGGACTTGCCACACCTGTAACGATAATTATAGGGTGGCACAAGATATTCCAAGGGTGTTCCCTTTGGGCTGGGAAAAGAAAAGTGGATATAAGAATGGAGTCAATGCTTATAGGCTTGTACTGTAAGAGTAAGTAAGCACAAGGTGAGAAGTTGCAGAATTGTATGAGAAAATCAGAACCGTATATTATGCAATGATTGCAATGTAATGTGTTTGTGATGCAGTATTTGTCTGTAATGAAGTATGCTAAGAAGTAGAAATGCACTTTAATCAACTTTTGAGAGTTAATAGATGTATCATGGGCAGATGGTCTGAATGGATATACAATCAAAAAGCTATGTTTTAGTCTGTTAGCTGTGTGTTGCAAATAGGACCCATTTCTGTGCTAACTGTTCTAATGTTGCTTCCTTTACAGAAATATGGCATCATTTCCAGTTTTCTTCGGCCTCCTCCTTATACCATTTACCAGTAAGTAAACGTTATAGTATTAAAATCACATAACTTGAAACCTTTATCATTATGCCCTCATATGGTTTCTCCTTTAATGAATGTACTGGAAGTAGACATTTTAAACATTTATGTATTACACTTGTATAGAACTCATCAATAATGGACAATCAAGTGAACAAAACCTTTTGGAATTTGTGAAACTGATGCAGATTTCACTGTTTTATCAGAGCTTTTATGTATCCTAGTTATCCCTTCAATTGCCTACCTCTCTGCAGAGTGTGTGAGAGGTTATGCAAGGACCAAAAATCACAAGAACCATGCACTTCATATGGCAGTAAAACTATCATTATTCCAACCACTCTTTAGACATTCTATTGAAGTTATTATTGCAGTAATGACAAATATGAGTATTTAGATGGAGCTTGTCATTTATCTTCCATTCAAAAACTGATGAAATGTGTGTACAAGCTCAATATATATATACTAGCGAATTGCCCGTCAAAAAATGACGGTAATGAAATTGTAAGTGAGCTAATGCTGTTTGGTGTGTAATAATGAAATATATAAAACATTAATAAATGAATATACTTTACCTATTTTGAAGCATTGTGTTGAAGAGCTGCAATCTCTTTTGATGTTGCTGCAGCATTAGTGGTGTGGAGCTGCTGTGTAAGCGTGATGAATGTGTGCAGTGTAATAGTGTGCGTGCGCGAGACCAAACCGTTATCGTAGTTGTGTACTTCCGCATTGTCGTAAAATGGCGGGTAATGTGTGGAATGCGTGTTAGCGGAATATCCGTAGGTGGTTTGTGGCGTTTTGCGAGCTTCTTATGGTGTTTTCCGTGGTTAAAGTGCTGTAGCCTAGTTTTCGTTTGGTTCGGCGGCCATTTTTTCTCTTGCTTAGAGAATTTATTAGTGTCTAAACTCTTTTATTTTGAGTTAAATGAAGGTGTAAGTTGCTTTTTTGAGGTCATGGATGCTCCCTATTGCTGTAGGTAAGCTTTTTATGTATGTGTTGTGTGTATTTATTGTGTTTTTAATTTTTTCATGTTCGCGGGTTGCGGCCGATTTTTGCGAGGTCGTAATGTGTGGTAACATGTCTCGTATGTCTTTTGTGGTGTTTTGCGAGTTTCTTGTGGTGTTTTGCGTGTTTACAGTGCTGTAGCCTCGTTTTCGTCTTGTTCGGCGGCCATTTTTTCTCTCGCTTTGAGAATTTTTTATTGTTTAAACTCTTTTGTTTTGAGTTAAATGAAGGTGTAACTTTATTTTTTGAGGTCCTGGATGCTCCCTCTTGCTGTAGGTAAGCTTTTTATGTATGTGCTGTGTGTATTTATTGTGTTTTTATTTTTGTCATATTCGCGAATTGCGTCCGATTTTTGCGAGGTCGTAATGTGTGTTAACGTGTATCGTATGTTATTTGCGTTGCGAGGTAAAGTTTGCGTTCGGCGCTCCATGCCAGCAACTAAGGCCCTCGCTCGCGGCCCTCGCTACGGTGCGAGCCCGCAAGCGTTAGCAACAACTCGTATGCTCACAACTATATATGTGACATATATATATATATATATAACTTGCAGTGCAGAAACACCTGCATAGAATCAGGTTAAATCAACTGTTTGAGTGTCATTAAAGCTATACTGGGAGTATTTTAAACAACAATAATATTCTTAAAAGATCTTCAAATTAAAAGTTTTTAGACAATTCCTGTTTGATTTTAACTGCCTGGTACAAAACAGTTTTAATTACTTCAGTGAAACTTTAAAATGAACTTCCAAACGGTCTATTATGCATGTAAAAAAGCATTTGTTAAACATTACAAATTTGATTTTGTGTTAAAATTGAGTGATGAAAAGGTTGAGAAACCATGCATTTAAACCACATGCAAAATGTTAAGACCAACTTGGATCGTCATGTCACTGTATGACTTGAGCTCAGTTGAAAAATATATTACTCCGTCTACTGTGACTGGTTGTACTTGATGTTTTGATACCTGAGCTATTAGTTGCAGTCTGGACGTTTTGAAAACAATCTTCTTATATAGAATAATTAAAAGTACATTTCCTGATTGAAAGACTTATTTTACTACAAACATTTTCTGTTTGACATATGATTTTTATGTCACTTCAAAGAAAAGTAGTTGGACAAAATCACTTCGGGTTTGCAGTGAAAATTGTTTTTTAAACATATATAAACGCCCTTATTTTCAATAATTCATTATAAAACTGCTGTGTTTTTGAGTATCTGGTAACCATTGGGGGAGAATAGTATGTTCAGAAGTTGAGTACTGAAATGTACTGTAAAGTTCTTGACAGGGTCACTACCATGCCTAATAATTGGGTCACCTATATAAACATAACATAAAGTTAACATAACATCTATAATATTTCAAGACATTGTGCCATATTAAATTCCAAGCCCATATTGGCAATGGTACACCCGCAAAACCTGCAGGCTTGAAATTCTACTGCGTTACAGAGCTATTTTATTCAACCATGCCGCAACCAATAGGCCGGAGATGCAAACCCATAAACCATTCTTGTGCAAGTTGCATGTGCAGCTGTGAACATGATTAATTAGTCAAACCCGTTGTTATGGGTTTAAACGGAGCAAATGGTAAAAGAGATCATCATCATTACGTCACTGAAAAATGGAGGTTAGATTTCAAACCCTTATGGGTTTAAACTATGAGTTACGATTGGATCCGCATTCCAGAAATAATGCAATAATATTAAATTAGTAAATATGATATTCTAGTCCATGTGAGTTCTATTAAATGTATTAACACATTGATTGCCAGGATCGATATAACACTGAAATTAAACATTAACAAAAGTATTGTATATTGCAGATTTGTGAGCTTGAGAATGTTGTGCTATTAATTGTAATACCTAACATCACTTTCCATCTAATTTGACGTACAGTAGTGTGTTGATACTTGCATTTACAGTGCTACATATAGGACTTTAATCCCATTGTGGGTCCTCTCTAGTACCTGTAGGCTTTTTGGCTCCATTTGTTGGTTACAGGTTTAAACACTAGTGGATTCGTAGAAATGTAATAATGAAATACGAACATAACATTTACGGGCTTGACAGATCAAAGGCTTTGTAGCAACAGAGTTCTGATTTCGACATCCTGTAGGGTCTTTCGGCCTGTAACCCGCAGATCGTTTGCGGGTAGCTTTAAGAGGCCAATTTAATATCCGCAAGTGTTGCAGGCTCCGTTACGGGCTTCAAGTTTTCACGTTGGGGGAATTTAATTTGGCTGATTGTCCAGTACATTTTATTTATGTATAGTCATACCAGGTCTTCAACAGTAGAGGGAGACAAATGCATTCAATGAAAAAACTGAATTATCACTTTGAAGCCACAATAGTGCTGATTTCTCTTTAACTTATTCCTCTCTTTTTTTAAAAACAGTGAAATGCGTTTTTAACCACAAATCCAAATGCCCTTTGGAGCTCATACAATTGTTCTACAGAGCCCAGAACTACACCCTAGAATTTTAAAAAGCACAACTATAAAACCTATCAATGTCATTCTGAAGAATATCCTAACAAATTCTGAGAAACTTCCAGGCTTAACTTTCTTGTGGAATCCCTTGTAAACACTTTGTAATAACTGAAGTCCCACTATTCTGCAGAAAACAGTTGTGACCTCAATTACCAAGTAATGTAAACATTATTTCAGATTTCCTGGAGCCCTATAATCCTTTACTTTCTCTTTTCTGCAGATGCTCAAAATGGACCCCCAGTACCACCTCCTGTAGGATGGTGGGCACCTTCAGGAAATGGGAACTCAGGAGGGGCTGGAAATCCTGTAAATGGACCCCCATTGCCACCTCCTGTAGGATGGTGGGACAATCATGGAAATGGGAACACAGGAGGAGGTGGAAATCCAGGAAGTGAGAATTCAGGAGGGGGTGGAAATCATGGAAATGGACCCCCATTGCCACCACCTGGAGGATGGTGGGAAAACACAGGAGGTGGGAGCTCAGGGGGAGGTGGAAAACCAGGAAGTGGGAGCTCAGGAGGAGGTGGAAATCCAGGAAGTGGGAGCACAGGTGGAGGTGGAAATCCAGGAAGTGAGAATTCAGGAGGGGGTGGAAATCCTGGAAATGGACCCCCATTGCCACCACCTGGAGGATGGTGGGAAAACACAGGAGGTGGGAGCTCAGGGGGAGGTGGAAAACCAGGAAGTGGGAGCTCAGGAGGAGGTGGAAATCCAGGAAGTGGGAGCACAGGTGGAGGTGTAAATCCAGGAAGTGGGAGCACAGGGGGAGGTGGAAATCCAGGAAGCGGGAGCACAGGGGGAGGTGGAAATCCAGGAAGCGGGAGCACAGGGGGAGGTGGAATTCCAGGAAGCGGGAGCTCCGGAGGAGGTGGAAATCCAGGAAGGGGAACCACAGGGGGAGGTGGAAAACCAGGAAGTGGGAGCTCAGGAGGAGGTGGAAATCCAGGAAGTGGGAGCACAGGGGGAGGTGGAAATACAGGAAGCGGGAGCACAGGGGGAGGTGGAAATACAGGAAGCGGGAGCACAGGGGGAGGTGGAATTCCAGGAAGCGGGAGCTCCGGAGGAGGTGGAAATCCAGGAAGGGAAACCACAGGGGGAGGTGGAAAACCAGGAAGTGGGAGCTCAGGAGGAGGTGGAAATCCAGGAAGTGGGAGCACAGGGGGAGGTGGAAATCCAGGAAGTGGGAGCACAGGGGGAGGTGGAAATACAGGAAGCGGGAGCACAGGGGGAGGTGGAAATCCAGGAAGTGGGAGCTCAGGAGGAGGTGGAGGTGGATACCCATCAGGTGGCAACTCAGAAGGAGGTGAATACCCATCAGGTGGAAGCTCAGGAGGAGGAGGGGCTGGCTACCCATCAGGTGGAAACTCAGAGGGAGGAGGCACCAGTGAAGAATCAGCATGCAAAAAATGTGAAGTTGAAAAGCTTGTCTGTGTTTCTACCAAAGCATATGGAGCCTATGCTCAATGCAAGCGAGGTAAGAAGACCTTTAGCTAAGACATTTAGCTTTAGATTAACCATCACCTGAAACTTGATAGTACTAACTCTAAGATATGTAATTTATCCATCCACATATTGTAACTAAACTCTAAAGGAATGGATGGATGGATGGAAGTATGCAAAAAAAAACTAAAATAAATCATGTAGCAACAAGCATGAATGTCAATGTTAGCAACTATCCAATTGACTGAATCTGTGTTTAAAGATGGTAATATGATATCTTCCTGTGGTAACTAATATCTATCTAGATGTACTATTTATGTTTGCTTAAGATGACTTAATTGATCTGAAGCTTATTTTAATATTTTACTATATGTTGCAAAATACATGGAGTTTATGAGCATCCATTAACCATGCATAATATAGACACAGCTCACAACAACTTGTGTGGATAGATGACAAGATGTATAGAATTGCTAGGGACCTTATACTCACACATGCATGCCTGGTCCCACTACCTTGTCTCTCAAATATCACTTATAACTCCATATACTCTGGTCCATGCTAATTATCTCTTCCTGGATCTGACAAACTATCCCAGGTACCAAAAAAAATCACTATACACAACTGCTCCTGTAACTAGAATATTTGCCTGAAATGAACATTTTCATCTAGTCAGCTACTAAAATAAAATTGTCCTATCCATTTCTATGACACTATTCATCACTACACTTGAGCCTGTGTATATCTGACCCTTTCATTACACACTAATCCCCACTAAACCATAATATCTGATCCCATTATTTACTTCATCTCATGGACATAAGTCACTCCTCCTGAATCAGTGCTTCTCTCTTCCCACATAAATTGCTTTGTACATCCTGATTAAAAATGTAAATGGATGATACTATACAAATACACACCCTTGGCAGAGTAGACAGCCCCTACTGGCCTTACTTCCCCACGGCTCTTTAATATTTTCACTACTCCTCTCCTTAAATGCTTATTAGCTCTGTAATGTACAATCCATACCATAATTATCATACCTCACAATTCACAGCATATTTTTTTACTGTTGCTTAAAGCAGCTGCTTCAGTGCAACATACAGTGGAACCTAGGTTTATGCCCTTAATCCGTTCCGGACGGCAGGATGAGAACCAAAAAGGATGAGAACCAAACAAGCATTTCCCATATGAATCAATGGAAATTGAAATAATCTGTTCCGGACCCCAGATATTTCACATTTTATTTTGAACTGATGGTCTTGTTTTTGGATACAAAAACGTAAAACTTAACAGAGAATTTAACTTCATCTCTACTGAGAGGACTTCTTACAGGCACAGGCTGCAGATTGGCTCTTACAGGCACAGGCTGTGCACTTTGGCTCTTAAAGGCACAGGTTGGGTACATTAGCTCTTACAGGCACAGGTGGGGAACATTGGCGCTTACAGGCATGGGCTGGGCACATTTGCTCTTATCTGCACAGGCTAGACACATTAGCTCTTAAAGGCACAGGTGGGGCACATTGGCGCTTACAGGCATGGGCTGGGCACATTTGCTCTTATCTGCACAGGCTAGACACATTAGCTCTTACGGGTGGGGGCTTTTGGCGCTTACAGGCACGGGCTGGGCACATTAGCTCTTACCTGACCAGGCTAGACACATTAGCTCTTACAGGCTGGGCACATTGGCTCTTACAGACACATGCTGCAGATTGCCTGTAAGAACAAGCACAGGCTGAAGAGACAGGTGCAGGGTGTTGCGATCGTGTTGACTTAGAAACAACGCAATCAATCCCGAGCGTTAAGTTAGGAGCAATTGATCGTTCCCAATCGTTGAGTTCCGAGGAAGTGTCAAGTTCCAAGCAGTTTTCCCCCTGAGACGCATCGATAACCAAAAACAACGGGAACAAAAGAGGACGGGAACCGAGGTACCACTGTATATCTGTACACAGAGCTGTCATGAAAGGATCACTGTAATCAAAAACTTGGCATTTAAAAGAGCATATTTTATACATCACAAATGTTTTTTTACACTTAAAATAAATTAAAATAACAGTAGTTTACTAATTATCAGCCTTAAAAAAATTGTGATTCGGCCAAATGTATACACACACTCAAGGCTATATATAAGGCAATATGCAGACACATATAAAAATAAAATGAAGCACCATGTGAATACAACTCCAACCCCAGCATCTTCACAATAAACTGCAAAAAACATCCACCCGGGCACATCCTTTCTCTACTACCTTAAATCACAGAAATTTTGAGCTACTATGAAATTGCCTGTAAAAAAAAGACGGGAGTAAAATTTTAAGCCTGGCAATACTGTTTGCCACACAATGCTAGGCTATGAGCCCTCTGAGCACCTTTGGCACTCATCACGTGGCTCACAATGAGGACCTTCGGCGCTCACTGCGAGCCGTAACTTTCCTGCTTTGCAATGATCACCTTCTGTGCTCCTTGCGAGCCCCACGATGAGTGCCTTTGGTGCTCATCGCGTGGCTCACAATGAGCGCCTTCAGCGCTCATTGCAAGCCTCTCACCCAGTGTAGGCGTCGCACTTGAGTGTTACTGTCTTGGGTTGTTTTACTGCCTTGGGTTAAGTGTTACTGCCCTGTGGTAAATGTTAGTGGCTTGGATTAAGTATTACTGGCTTGCGTTAACTGTTACTGCTTAGGGCTCGTTTTTACGTTCTATGATCTAGTTTTACATCCTTCTGCCTCGTTTTTGTCTGATATTTGCGAGGAGAAAAGTGCATGTAGGGGTTTCGTTCCTAAGTCGTACAGGCCGTAAGTCCTGTGTGCGCTGCTGGCACCTACGGCGCTCATCGCGACCCCTGCAATGAACGCATTTGCCTTTGGCGCTCATTGCAGCCTAACTCATGCACCGCTGGCGCTGTCCTGTGGGCCTGTAATGGCTCGGCTCGCACCAAAGCGTGACCAACATCTTAAGCATTCCGGACATAACTATATATGTTATTGTCAGATCATGTCAGAAGGTAGATGTCTCATCTGTTTCTATGATTTCTGGTGACCATAAGTTGCAGTTCTCTAATGGAGGAAATCTCCTGCTACACAGCATTCAGCACCAATGTCTTCTAGGTATGTCAAATGGTGAGAAGGGAGAGGGTTAGAGAGCTCTGCCACTGACTCTTTTCTTTCTGTAAAAAAACAACCCTTTGAGCTTAAGTGACGTTTACAAGCACCACGTACATGGGATATATGGAGGATTCCCCCACCTAAGCGTGTACAAATGAAGATTCTGGATGGGACCTGTCAGAGTTGTTTCAGAGCTCTGCTAGATCCTAGTCCTCCATGTAAGCCAAGAGCTGTGCAAAAGATCTCCTTTAAACAAAGTAAACACTGACTTGCTAAGGAGAGGAACTAGTTTTGTTTGCGTCAGTGATGTAAAATTGGTTGCGATGTCTGAACTTAAGACATATAGCAAAATGAGCACACATATTATTATTGTATGAAAGTCATATTCATTTTTCAGCACCTAACCATTCTTTCTTCTCTTTAAGGATACATCCCTTTGTCTTGCTCCTGTGGAAAAGGTTGTGGCTCATGGAGTATTATGAAGGGGACTACCTGTTACTGCCTGTGTTCAAAAATGGACTGGACATTAGCCCATTGTTGTAAAAATGCACGCTGAAAGTCAACTGGGAACCATGCATTTTTCGCTATTTTCAGCTGAAGAAAAATTATTTGCAGTTTCAATACCAGAGAATCTGCGTTGGCAATATCATTAAAGGGACATGTGAATATTTGCTTAATTCATTGTATCAGAAAGAGTATATTTAAAAATGTGTCACAGTGTGTTTTCTTTTTTCAAATTAAGGTTTCAGAGCACAAAAACTCACCCAGATTTTTAACAGCTCCTGGGGCCTTGCCGTCTTTCTGCCAGTAAGATATATAGACTAAAGTATGTTCTCTAAACTTACTGTTAGTTTGAACAACATTTGGCTTTGCTTAATATTTTTTATGCAAAAAACATGTTTAAAACATGCTCATTTAAATGCATGCAAGAACCAGCAGTGTCCATATCCCTTTAATATCATAGCCTTATTAGAATGTTATGAATGAGTCAGCATGAACCATCATCTTCTAAAATGTAATCAATAAAGAATAATGAATTGCAGGTAGGACTCACTTTTAACATTTTTAACATTTCAATAGTAGAATCATCTAAATATATAAAAAGAAAAAGTGTAGTCACTATTTTGCAAACTGTGTAACTTTAAGTTTAGTAAGTTATTGAAGTTAAAAGAAAGTTTCCACACTCAATAATGTCAAGTGAAAGTTTTACCTCGCTAGCCAAAAGTGCAATACCTGGAATTCCAAATACAATGATCAATTCTCTACTTTACACATAGGCATTTTTCCTAATTATCCACCTACCTAATTCTCTCTCTCTCAACACCTATAGCATTTTCTCTCTGCAAGACAGAGAAAGGAGAACTGCAACACACTAATCAACCTCAACACACTGTTGAGAATATGAGCCAATAGAATATCAAACTAAATACGATGGCTTGATAAAAATCCTTGCTGGCTCCGATGTTTTATATTGTTGTGTCAATTTCTGTGGAGGAAAACAAGTAAAACTATAATGCAGGAGAAAGAAGAGTGTTAGGACCACTGTGGCCATGAATGTAAAGTATCATCTTTTGAAGAACTACATCTAAAAATAATAATAATTCAGCCTTAAACCGAATCGCGCACATACAAAAACAACAATAACACCACCAAAATTAACAAAAATACAAACAAAAACACCACTCACAGCACGGGGTGACAGGCACGACGTCTGGGAGTCAGGTTGCATGACAATTTAACCACAATTTGCAGAGTTTACACACACGAAAATTGCCTAAGTGAGAAACAAAATGGCGGGCGAAAAAAAAGGAAACGAGGCTACACGACCCCTAAACACGCAAAACACCACCAAGCACATAAGACTTTTACACAGGCACGTATGAGGTATAAAATACACTATTAGGGACAACGGAAAATGCTCCACACCCGCGTAATGCATACACAATCGCCGCCATTTTACAATACTAACTTACAACTAATAACATTAGAAAATGCCAAATTACACAGCTAAACAAACGCTTTGCCCTAGCGCACACAGCCTTTTTTCACTGCACACTTCACACATTGCTGACACTTACACCTCAGCAGCCTTATTAAATTGCAATTCGGCAAATTTAAAAGGGCTCTATTTAAGCACATAGCATATTTTTTTACAGAAGTTTTTAGTTAGTGAACTTCTATCCAAAAGGAAGGTCTTCAATAACTAAAAACTTCTGTAAATAAAATATTTTTTTGTTAGCTCTTCAAGATATTGATTGCTGGATATATTAATTACAAATAGGTAAAGTATATTAATTTATTATTTCATTAATTAATTAATTAGCAGAAAAAAAATGTATATGTATGAAAAAAAAAAAAACGACCAGGGGAGAGGATTGCAAAGAGCCACAAAGGTGTTTAGCGAGGTGCTCACAATGAGCGCCAAGGGTGCTCAGAGGTGCAAAAGTACACAATGAGCGCCAAAGCCAATCAGTGCGCCCCTTGCAATGACTGACAAAGGTGCTCAGACCACCAAAAGGCGCTCATTGCCAGCCACACGATGAGAGCCGAAGGCACTCAGCGCATGCTCACAAAGAGCGCAGAGGGTGCTCAGAGGAGCAAAAGTACACCAGGGGAAAGGCTCGCAATGAGCACCAATGGCGAACAGCACATCCCTTGCAATGAGCGCCAAAGGTGCTCACACCAACAAAATTACACGTGTGGAGAGGCTTGCAATGAGCGCCAAAGACGCTCATTGCGAGCCACGCAATGAGAGCCAAAGGCGATGAGCGCGGTGATCACAATAAGCGCAGAAGGTGCTCAGAGGAGCAAAAGTACACAAGGGGAGAGGTTCGCAATGAGCGCTGAAGGTGCTCAGATGGCCAAAAATGTTACATTGTGTGCCAGCATTCCCAGCCTTACAATTTTATTGCCGTAATTTTTTTTGACGGGGAAGTCACTAGTCACATATATAGTTGTGAGCAGCAAAAAATCTAAAAACTTTGCTAATGCTGACATCATCAAAGGGGTGTGGCTATGACGTAAGTGGGAGCGGGGCCTAAACCCTAATCTTAACAGAAGCTGGCGCCCATTTGCATTTTCAGAGAAAGACAGCAAAGTGAGAGATAGAGTGAGGGAGAGAGGTACAGAGTGAGAGAGACAGGTACAGAGAGAGAGAGAGAGAGAGATAGGTACAGAGAGAGAGTTAGGTACAGAGAGAGACAGGTACAGAGAGGGAGGATACAGAGAGGGAGGGGTACAGAGAGAGGGAATTACAGAGCAAGAGCGCACACAGACAGAGAGGGCGCACAAAGACAGCCCACAGAGAGAGAGTGCACAGAGAGAGAGTGCACAGATAGAAAGCAAAGAGAGCGCACAGACTGAGAGCGCACAGAGATTGACAAAGAGAGGGAGGGGTACACAGACAAAGATCACACACAGACAGCAGTGCACACAGAGCTCAGATAGAGAAAGCACACACGCAGAGAGCAAGCAGAGAGGGGGAGAGAGTGCACAGAGAGAGAGTGCACAGATAGAAAGCAGAGAGAGCGCACAGACTGAGAGCGCACAGAGATTGACAAAGAGAGGGAGGGGTACACAGACAGCAGTGCACACAGAGCGCAGATAGAGAAAGCACAAACGCAGAGAGCAAGCAGAGGGGGGAGAGAGTGCACAGAGAGCGCACAGAGAGAGAGTGCACAGACAGAGAGTTTACACACAGGCAGCACACACAGAGAGCAAGAGAGAGCGCATTGAGAGAGAGCGCACACAGACAGAGAGAGCGCACAGACAGTGCACAGAGAGGGAGAGTGCACAGACAGAGAGCAGAGACAAAGAGCACACAGAGAGATAGAGCGCACAAAGAGAGAGAGAGACACAGAGATTGACACACAAAGAGGGAGGGGTACAGAGAGAGAGACAGGTCAGAGAGAAAGAAATGAGAGTGAGACACACAGGACAGAGAGAGAGAGTGAGACAAGGCCTGTATGTGAGGGCTGTATGTGACTGGCTTGAGGGGTGGAGAGGCTCAAAATGGCTTACGACTTACAGGCTTCAAAAAATTACGGATTTAATGGCCACCATTTTTTTCAAGCCTGTAATTCGGAAGCTATTTGGAGACCGCCAAAATAGGGTACACCAATTAATTAAAAAAATAACTTACAACCTCACACACAGCACAGGGGGAGAGGCAGAGAGCCTGTAAGTGAGGTTGCAAGCTAATTTGATATTTAACTGGTTGCATTTCCCAACACCGCAAATGGTTTCACACCCATAAATGCAAACAGGAGCACAGAGGAGAGAGATGGGGGAGAAAGGGAGAGGGGGAGAAAAGGAGAGGGGAGAGAGAATGGAAAGAGACACAGGGGTGAGAGAGGGGGGTAGGGGGTATAAAGAGACACAAGGGAGGGATTGTGGGGGAAAGAGACACAGGGGTGAGAGGGGGGAAGGACACAGGGAGGGAGATAAGGGGAAAAAGAACAGGGGAGGGAGAGAGGGCAAAGAGACAAGGGAGGAAGAGAGTGGGAAGAGGCTCGCCATGAGGGCTGAAGGCGCTCATTGCGAGGCCCGAAAGTTGCGTGTTGGGTTGACAGGCAAGTCACTAGTCACATATATAGTTGTGAGCAGCAAAAAATCAAAACATTTTGCTAACGCTGATGTCATCAATGGGGCGTGGCTATGACCTAAGTGGGAGCGGGGCCTAAAACCTGATCTTAACAGAAGCTGGCGCCCATTTGCATTTTCAGAGAAAGATAGCAAAGTGAGAGACAGAGGGAGGAAGAGAGGTACAGAGTGAGAGAGACAGGTACAGAGAGAGAGAGACAGGTACAGAGAGCGAGACAGGTACAGAGAGAGACAGGTACAGAGAGGGAGGGGTACAGTGAGGGAGGGGTACAGAGAGAGGGAATTACAGAGCAAGAGCGCACACAGACAGAGAGTACACACATACAGCGCACACAAAGAGCGTGAGAGAGAGCGCATAGAGAGAGAGAGTGCACAGACAGAGAGCAGAGACAGAGAGAACACAGAGAGAGAGAGGGACACACAGAGAGTGGACAAATAGAGAGAGCACACACACAGAGAGCGCTCAGAAATCGACACAGAGAGGGAGGGGTACAGAGAGAGAGCACACACAGACAGCTCCCACAGAGAGTGAGAGAGAGAGAGCACACAGACAGAGTGCACAGAAAGAGAGAGAGTGGACAGAAAGAGAGCGCACAGATATAGAGTGCAATGACAGAGAGCAGAGAGAGTGCACAGACAGAGAGATCACACACTCCATTTTCTCTGATGACACAAAGTTGTTCGATTTAATACGAATAAATGTAAAGTTATGCATCTGGGAAGGAAAAATAGCCATGCAATTTATAATCTTAATGGAGCAAATCTAGGTGTATCAGATATTGAAAGGGATTTGGGAGTGCTTGTGAACAACCACCTAGGTAACAGTGCTCAAAGCCAAGCAGCAGCTGCAAAGGCAAATAAAATATTAGCATGTATTAGGAAGGGTATAGAAGCAAGGGAAGCAAATATAATTCTGCCACTATACAAATCCCTAGTACGCCCTCATTTGGAATATAGGGTACAATTTTGGGCACCGCTTCATAATAAGGACATTTTAGAGCTGGAAAAGGTATAGAGGAGGGCAACAAAACTAATAAGGGGAATGGAGGGGCTAAGTTATGAAGAAAGACTAACCAAATTAAACTTATTTTCTTGAGAAAAAAGGCGTCTAAGAGGAGATATGATTACTTTATATAAATACATCCAGGGTCAGTATAAAGATTTGTCAAGGGAGCTTTTTGCACCAAGAGGTTTTTAACTGACAAGAGGACATCTCTTGAGGTTAGAGGTAAAACGATTCCACCTTAAAGAAAGAAAAGGGTTCATCACAGTAAGGGTGGTTAATCTGTGGAATTCTCTACCAGATGAGGTGGTGACAGCGGATTCGATAAATGACTTTAAAAGGGGATTGGATTTATTTATTTATTTATTTTTTAAATCTTTTTTATTAAAGACAAGGTTGCAACAATACAATATAGGATAGCAGGTCATCAAGGACACATACAATATGTAACAACATTGCATGGTACAAAACAATGGTTACTAATTCCCATAGTATATCAATAAACTGTCAAATATCGCTAAACTATACATAAATAAAAGTTTGTGACCTTTTAAAACATTTCTTGTCTTCTTTTTTTTTTGTTTAAAATAATTTTTATTGTGAATAAAAGGTTAATATATTAACACAGATCGTTCATCAA
This sequence comes from Discoglossus pictus, assembly GCA_027410445.1. Taxonomy (NCBI): domain Eukaryota; kingdom Metazoa; phylum Chordata; class Amphibia; order Anura; family Alytidae; genus Discoglossus; species Discoglossus pictus. The sequence goes on along the minus strand of CM050167.1, from coordinate 125,503,984 downwards.
TAACACATCCATAAGATAGGTACTGTTTTTTACCAAAAGTAAGATGTATACAAGTAAATAACATTTTAACTTTAATTATTGCATTTTTTTTTATTTATTTATTTATTTTTTCCTCTATTCAAACTACTTACGTATTAGAGCACGATCCGGTATATCTATAATCTTATAGAGATCCGTCTGAAGAGGGGAAGAAGAGAATAGAGAAAAGAAAAACAAAGGGAGGCAAGGAAGAGATGGTGCTAAGGAGAGGTAGAATTTGCTTGAGAGTTGTTCCCCATAAGATCAGCCTAAATTTTATTATTATGTCCCTGCATATTTACCACCCAATCTTGAGAAACCATGGGTCCCAACATGAAGCCCATTTCTTGTATGACCGATCCAACTCAGCCGAGATAATGCTCATGTCATATATGAATTTAAGTCTGTTTAGAACTACTCTATATGTAGGTACCTCCGATTTCCAGGCCTTAGCTATCGTGATTCGAGTTGCTAAAAATATTTGATGTGATAGGGAGTTGAGCCTGTTTACTAAGGCCTTCTATGGGCAGGCCTAATAGGGCCTCCGTCGGTTTTTGGGGAATCTGGCATCCCCATAGTTTCTCTAAGATTTTATAAGATTTCAGCCAAATATGGGCAATCTTGGGACATTCCCATAAAACATGCTTAAGGGTGCCCATGTTCGAACATCCCCTAAAACATTTTCCATCTAGCGAGGGATTGGAGACTTTTAGCCTTATTGGGGTTAAATACCATCTCATAGTAGTCTTATGACTATTTTCCCTTAGAATTATGTTCAATGAGGAACTTGTGGCTTGTTTGTGTATCCTACTCCATTGTATATCAGTTAGTTCCATGGCAAGTTCTGACTCCCACGAATGTTGGTGATTCAATCTGAGTGGTGTGGACTGCTCAATTAGGTAATTGTAGATTATAGAGATGTTCCGTTTGCCATTTGCATTGTCTAGACAACATTTCTCGAACGGAGTGGTCTTAGCATTGGCATTCAGTTTAGTTACTTTGGATACATTGGCGTGCACCTGAGCAAGATTAAACCATTCTCTTATTGGTAATTTATGCACTTCTCTGAAAGTATCTACTGACCATTGTTGGGTCTTTCTCAACATATCGGCAACCAATGTACATTTATTTTTTATCCACCACTCAAACTGCAATAGTCTATCCGTTAATACTGTTTTTTGGTGCATCCACAATGGGGTAAGCCATGATCCTTTTTCTATCAGCTGTGTTCTCTTATTCGTCTGAGTCAGAACTGCCATGGATTGGATCATACAATTGGTCAAAGAGACATTACCCAATTTAGAGTGCATACTAAGCCATCCTACCTGATGGATGTGTAAGCCTCTGTCCTCAAAAATATTTTTTTCTATCTCTACCCATATTGGCAGCTGTTCTTTGCCAAACCATTTGGTAATTTGGGCCAATCTGGCAGCTCTGCAGTAATTCAGTAGATCTGGTAGGGCCAGCCCCTCCTTAGATTTGGGCGCCCTCATGGTTATCTTGTTTAGTCTAGGTTTTTTACGATTCCAGAGATTGCGAGAGATTACCCCTTGTACAGCCAGGATGTCTTTAGAGCACACGGCCGTTGGGATGGTACGGAATAAATATAGCAGTTTGGGCAATATACTCATTTTAATGGCATGGATCCTCCCTTACCACGAAATTTTGTATGTGGACCATGTTTTAATATCATTGAGAAGTTTCTTTATAAGTGCCGGATAGTTAGCTAAGTAGGTCAATTTAGATTGCTTGGGAATGAGAACCCCTAAGTATCTAATATGGCTTTGTGCCCATCTAAAGGAAAAATTCCCTACAATTTGGGTTTCCAATTGTTTCGGTAGAGAAACGTTTAATGCTTCACTTTTACTTGAGTTAATTTTGAAGCCAGAAATGCTGCCAAAGCGTCCAAGAACATGGAAGAGGTTAGGGAGACTAATTAAAGGCTCAGTGATCGTAAGCAGGACATCATCCGCAAATAGGCTCAATTTGTGTTCTGTCTTTTTCACTCTTACCCCCTTAATATTTGTATCTTCCCTTATTGAAGTGGCTAGGGGTTCAATACACATCGCAAAAAGGAGAGGGGATAAGGGACAACTTGGCCTTGTTCCTCTTGTGATTTTAAATGTTCGGGATTTAAACCCCTGGTAGGCCACATATGCTATCGGGTCTGAGTACAGTGTTAGTATGCCCCTCACTAACTTATCGCCTAATCCAAACTTATGTAAAACCCTAGTCATATATGCCCAATCTATCCTATCAAAGGCCTTTTCTGCATCCAAAGAGAGCAGCATCAAAGGCTTGTTTTGGAGAGATGCTACATCAAGTAAATTTAATATGCATCTGGTGTTATCTGGCGCTTCCTGACCTTGAATGAACCCAACCTGGTCGGGGTGTATCAAGCTTGGTAGAATCTTGGAAAACCTATTCGCTAGGATTTTGGAATAAAGTTTAATGTCACAATTAATCAGTGATATAGGCCTGTAACTTTTACATTGGGACGGGTCTTTCCCTTCCTTGGGTATTACTATTACTTTAGCTTCCAGGAATTCTGCCCTCATGGGTTCACCTGACAATAAGTCGTTAAACAGTAGTTGGAGATGCGGGGCCAACACATCTATGAATTGCTTATAGTAAAAATTTGTAAAACCATCGGGGCCTGGTGCTTTATGTGGTTTTGTTTCTTTTATAGCTCTCTTGACTTCACTCAAATCTATGGGGTTGTCTAATAGATCCGATTGTTCAACATCAAGTTTTGGGAGACTAATGGAGGATAGGAATTTATCAATTTGGGATATATGGCCAGTCGAACCTGAGCGAGCAGGAGCTGAGTATAGGTCAGCATAAAACTTTTCGAATGCTTCTGTAATGTCATTTGGCTTGTAAACAGTCTTTTCATTATCTACCCTTAGTTTGGGGATTAAGGAGTCTGCTCTTTGTTGGTTGAGCTTTCTGGCTAGCATTTTATCTGGTTTGTTCGAGAACGTAAAGTATTGAGATTGGGTCTTTTGTAATATGGTCACCACCTTTTTACGCAGAATACCCTGTAGTTGTTGTTTAAGTTTATGTATTTCAACTTGTGTCCCCGGGGATCTCCTGGAGAGCAGAATAGCTTGCAGGGCTGAGATTTTGTTGTTTATAGAGTTGATTTGGGTGAACTCCGCTTTATTCGCCAGGGAACCAAGTTGAATACATTTCCCTCTTATTACTGCTTTATGTGCAGCCCACACACCCCCATTGGGCACCCCACCTCCTCCATTTAGTTCAAAGTATTCTACTATGGTGGTATATATTTTATCTTTTGTGTTCCCGTCATTTAACAGGGCTGGGTTAAGTGCCCACGAAGGGGAGCGTCCTTTGTGCAGCAAATCATCTAGGGAGATGCATATCGCGTCGTGGTCAGACCATGCAATAAGTCGAATTTTTGCTTCCTGTAGGTTTGGGGTTAGGTGTTGCTGGATTAGGATGTAATCTATGCGAGAGTATGTGTTATGTCTAGCCGAATAATGAGTGTATTCTCTATCAGAAGGGTGGAACGCTCTCCAGGCATCAATGCCATGGTTGTTGAGCAATGATTTGAGGGATTTTGTAGCTGTAGGGATTACCAACGGGTTGGCGGAGCTTGACCTGTCTTTTGTTTGATCTAAAACTGAATTCATGTCCCCCCCTAGGATTGTTGCCATTCAGACATCATGTCTGATATCTTATGAAAGAATGCGGACTGTCCCGTGTTCGTAGCATATACGTTTAATAGTGATATTTTGCGTTCATTGACTGTGCCTTGTACCAAAATGAATCTCCCTTCCGGATCTCTACGTGTTAACGTGTGTTGAAAATTCAACCTCTTATGTATTAAAATGGAAACACTTTTCGGGGGCCGTGGAGTGAAATGTTTGTGTGAAATTTTTTCCCCAATATTTTGGAATAGAATTTCTTTTAAAATGGGTTTCCTGTACCATAACAATATCCAGTCCCATACGACCGTATTCCCCCAGGGCAACCCCTCGCTTCACCGGCTCGTTCAACCCCTGAACATTGTGGGATGCAATATGTAAGGCCATGATTCACTACCTGCACCAAGCGTCCGATGAGAAGCCCAAATATTTTTCTTTTTTTAAAATATTTTATTGTTGTAGAAAGGTATAAATAACATACACTTCATAAAAAGACATATCTTCTGCCCTATCATTGGGAAAATTGCACATCAACATGAGAAAAGGAACAGTATACCAGAGCAAGTAATATATACAACTTAACAACTGGGTATAACAATAAAACAAAATATTAAAACCCCAAACCTCTTATCTTTACTCTATATTTCCAGGTTAACAACCCAAAATTTAAGAGGCACGGAGGTGCGAGACATAACAACGTTATAGTTCACACATGTTGTTGTTATCATTCTATCCTTTATTACCTTTTTCTTTCCTTTTTATTTTTTCCCTAGTTTTATTTCGATTTGTTAAAGCCTTCCATCTCTTTATTGGAGCCTTTACACTAAAGGCATTAAAGAAAAAGTTGAACTACACTGTCCCAACGATAACCCAATAATATACCAAACTACTATATTACAATATATATTCAAAATAAACACACCTCCAATCACACTTCTTTCATACATGGCATCAGGCATAGGTATAGCTAGGGAAGAGAAAACAGGGGAGTGGGTCCGGAGTGGAAGGTCAGAATGACCTAGGACAGATCAACAGCTTCTAATTTACCTATTGCGGAAATATCTATCCCATAGAGACCAGGATAAGCTGCTTTTTTTGGTCACACCCAGGTCAGTGAAGTTTAGTTCCAGTAAACGATTTTTATCTACTTTACTTTTAACCTCGTTCCAAGATGGAACCTCTTTCCGCTTCCACTTGGAAGCTATTAATGATTTTGCTACCATCAGTACCTGTAGCATAAGAGCTTTAACTTTTAGAGGTAGGGGGGGGGAGATGTGGAATAAAATTATTTCAGGTTGTAGGCTCAATTCTACCTCACATATCCTAGTCAAATGGGAAAAAAACCTCTGCCCAGAGTTTTTTGATGTATAAACATTGCCACCAAATATGCAGGGAAGAACCTATTTCACTGCACTTACGCCAACAAAACTTCTCCTGATCTAACCCGCCAATCATTGCCATCCTAACCGGCGTAAAAAGCCACCTATTGCAGATTTTAAAATGGAGTTCTCTATAAGAGGGATATTTAACAAATCTGTCCGTAATTTCATAAGATCTATACCACTCATCAATGGTCCATTTATGCTCCAGTTCATCTTCCCAATCCTGAATACACTTAGATTTATGTTCCATTTGTGGCCTTCTAATAATATCATAACATTTTGAGATAATATGAGTTTTAGATTCCGCCATGATCAATTTTTCCAGAGGAGTTAAGTCTCTTAATCTAGTCAAGTAAAACTCTGATTTTTTGAGGGCTTTTTCCAATGATAAAGATTCTAACCATGAAATCTTTAGTTAAGGGGCTTTCGTTTTAATATTCTCCAATGAGAAGTTATTACCAGGGAACAATTCTAAGAGCCGGTTAAATCCTGCTTTAGCTATCCTCCTTAGGGTTGGAGATTCAATATGTGATGCTAGATCTAGTAACGGAGTAATTGGTGAGGGAAATGGAATCAAATTATATTTACCATTCAGTTTATTCCATATATTCCCCTTTACTCTAACCATAGTTTCATCCTGTATCAAATATTTAAAGTTAATCTTTTTTAAAAATAAAAGAATTTTAATATTCTTTAAACCTGTTAGCTCTTGTTCAATTTGAACCCAATTATTGTCATTAATAGGATCTAGCCATTCCAACATATTTGCCACTAATGTAGCTTCCTGGTATTCCTTAAGTAATGGATAAGCCATACCACCGTGTTTAAATTTCCCTCCCATTCTTGATGTTTTTATTCTTATTTTTTTCCCTTTGTGAATGAAGTTATCAATTTTATTTTGTAATTGGTTTAAGAAATAGGTAGGAATTCAGCAGGGGATATTCCTTAAGATATAGGTTATTTTTGGTAATATTACCATTTTTATGGCAATAATTCTCCCGGACCAAGAAATATTTAGGCCAGACCAAGCATTAATCTTTTCTATAACCTTATTGTACACTTTTTTATAATTCGTTATTATTGTCTGCTTCAAATTTGGCTCCAATATTATCCCCAAATGTTTCAAGGAGTTTTGCCATATGAGAGGGAATAGTTGTTTTAATTTGAGTGACAATTCATAAGAGATATTAATGGACATGGCTTCTGATTTGCTAATATTTAGCTTGAAATTTGATATTTTACTATACTCCTCAATCAGTCGGAATAAGGATCCGAGAGAGGCTACCGGATTTTCTAATGCAACAAGAATATCATCCGCAAAAGCAGATATTTTATGTTCCATAGCTCCCACCTGTATTCCTTGCACCTCTTTCGCATTCCTAATCATTATTATCAATGGTTCAATAAACAAAGCAAAGATAGCAGGGGATAAGGGGCACCCTTGACGTGTCCCATTTGACATAGGGAAACTGGATGAACTATAACCTGGCCCCGTTACTTTTGCGTTGGGGTTAGTGTATAGGGCCCAAATGGCCTTAGAACCAAAGTCCCCCAACCCATATCTGTCAAACAGTACTTCCAGGAACTCCCACCCGACCCTATCAAAAGCCTTCTCTGCGTCTAATGATACGAGGACGGTGGGAGCTCCCTTCCGATTCGCATAAGAGATAAAATTGACCATTCTCTTGACATTGTCAGAACCTTTCCTCCCTCTAATGAAGCCTTTTTGATCTGAAGAGATGAGTCCCCCTAAAATTGCATTCAACCTAATAGCTAAAATTTTTGCATAGATTTTAATATCAGTGTTCAATAAGGAGATCGGTCGAAAATCCTTACACGATGGTTCTTTATGATCATCTTTAGGGATTGTTATAACCGAGGCCTCCAACATTTCTTTCGGTGTGCACCCTGAAGTCATAATTTCATTCAAAGCATTCTTAAGAGGGAATACTATTTCTGACTTACAGATTTTATAATAGCAATTTCTAAACCCATCTGGGCCGGGGGATGAAAAATGTTTAAGGTTATCAATTGCTTCCAGAATTTCTTTCGCAGTTATTTCTTTATTTAACATGTCCAAATCGTAATCAGAAATTCTTGGTAAGTCAATTTTATCGAAAAATTTAAGTATCTCTTCTTTAGATGGTGAAATACAATTTTTATCTTCCCTCAAATTATAAAGATCTTGATAGTAAAGACCAAAGGCATTCCCTATATCACTAGGCTTTGTCAGGGTATCATTTTTATACTTTAACCTTTCTATTCTTTTGCACGCTGTTTTGTTCTTTAATTTATTGGCTAAGAGACGCCCTGATTTGTTCCCCATATGGTACATTCGTTGCTGCAGTGCCCATAAGGATTTATCTAACAGTTCTTGTTCTATTTTTTTAATCTGAGATCTTATTGCATCCATATTCTTTACAATTTTGTCATTTGAGCACATCTTATTAAGCCTATCTAAGTTTGACAAGTCGATGTATAAATCTCGTAAAGAACGACCTCTAAGTTTCTTCTTCATCACCTCCCAGCTGATCAAGTAATCCCTTATGGAGGCTTTGTGGGCAGTCCAAACTGTAACTTTAGATGTGACAGACGGGTTATTAGCTTTAAAGTAATTATTGAGTTCTTTTTTTAGCAACTCTTTTATCTGTGGGTCCTGGAGTAATGAGATTTTTAATTTCCATGGTGGTCTGACAGTTTCTACATGACCCATTGATATATTTATAGAGACCATACCATGGTCTGACCATAATATAGGACCAATTTCTGTTTTGATCACTCTTTTTTACGTTGCTCTATTCACAAATATGTAATCCAATCTAACATGCGTATCATGTCGATAGGAATAAAAAGAGTAATCCCTTTCCTGGGGGTGAAAGGTGCGCCATGAATCATATACTTGATGTTTCATTTAAATATTATGAAAAAGATTACTTTTTAGTTTCACGTGAGAATCTAAAGCTATCCCTTTGTGGGATTTCCTATCTAGGTGAGCATCTACGCATATGTTAAAATCCCCACAAATGATAAGAGCACCCGAACTATATCTTCTTATCAACTTAAAAGTTCTGTTCAGAAAACTAATTTGTCTTTGATTTGGGGCGTATATATTAACTATTGTAAATTTCTCACTATTTATTAGACCTCCCCAAATTATATAACGACCATTAGGGTCTATTATGGAGATTTCTTCCTGCAAGATTAATTTAAGGTTGAAAAGAATTGAAACTCCCCGGGCTTTTTTCCTATAGGTAGAATTAAGAGTCAGACCTATATTATTCATTTTGAAGTAGGGAATTTTACCTGTCTGCCAGTGGGTCTCCTGGAGGCATACCACATCAGCTGAGCCAGCACCAAACGATCTCTGGCATATCTGTCTTTTAACCCCTAAATTTAGTCCTTGGACATTCTGACTACAGATTCTCAGTCTGCTTTCTTTCAATTTGTCTATATTGGTCATCCTACTTTGAGACCCTTTGCTTCTCCTCACCCCCCACTCCCCCCTCCTTCCCGATCCCTTCCCAAGCACTAATGCCTACCACAACATTCATACTGAACACATTCATAACCCATGCACTCACTTCCGGTGAATCTTCCTCCATCACCTCTCCGAGCAAACCAACACACAAAGAGAATTGGTTTACCGTGGGGAAAGAGAAAGTTGAACTTCAATAAGCTCAAAATTTGGAAATCCACTGGCTTAGTTACGCCCGTGGCATGCCGCAGTAACCCAAACAGGATGAGAAGCTTTTACAAGTAATTTGTCTAGGATATTCATTTCACTTTTATAATAGATCAATTGATCTTTACCCCTTCCTTCCTCCAAGGGGATTATTTCGCGCCCATTAGTCTATCCCTCCCTCATACTCTCCCCTTCAGTTTGTCGGAAAATCAGCAAATACATAAAAAGTACCCTTTGAATCTAATACCTTTCAACAGTTGTGATTTCTATATCGTTTACCCTAAGACAAAGCTTTATTACTATTCGCTCTGAACCAAACATTGTGCTATTACATTAGCTTATTATTGCTACACATGTCTAATAAAATATAATTTAGTGCAAAAAAGGTTCACCTTTTAAATTTAACCTTAATCCCACAATTAATTTGAGCTGGGAAAGCCCAGTCCATTACCACTTGGCCTCTCTATATATTATATAATGTTCAATCTACTTTCACCACTATAGTCTTTTGGAGCACTGTGAATTCAACTTATTGTGATTAAAATTAATGACAAATCTTTACAGACACACAATACATTAAATGAATATTAATTGTGCTATACATTAAAAAAACATTTAAGTACTACTGATTATCTAACAGCCCGACAATCCAGTCTTCCTATACCAAACAATTGGAAGGCAAGAGGCATATTTACAGATGCTTCAGGACTACTTCACCTTCTTGAAGATTATTAATTATTACTGTTTTATTGCCCAATGAAACTATCAATTTTGTTGGGAACCCCCATTTATATTGAATGTTTTTATTTCTTAAACTTTTGGCAATACCCTTCAATTCCATTCTCTTCAGAGTAGTTTCCCTGGAAAAGTCCTGAAAAATCTGCAAATTTTCATAGGGCGATGGAAATGATCTTTTTTCAAACGAATATCTCATAATTGATTCCTTGTAAGCAGCAAAGTGGATTTTAAGTATTACATCTCTGGGGCGATCTTTAGGAGCAGACTTTGGAAGTGGGAGACGATGTATTCTGTCAATCAAAATAGATATATCAAAGTTTGGTCTAACTATGGTGGATAAAAATGTAGCTACATAGTTATTTAAGTCTGTACTTCCGATTTCTTCTCCTATCCCCCTGATTTTAATATTGTTCCTTCTGGAGTGATCATCTAATTTAGTATTGCAAGTTTTAAGGAAAGCAACTTCTGACTCAAGTCGTTGATAATTATATTTTAAAGTTTGTATTTCCTCCCTTATTAATTTAAGCTCTTTTCCTAGATTTTCTGACTTTACTTGAACCATACCTATTGCTCTTCCATTTTCAGCAATTTTCCCTGTTAGATCAGAGATAATTGAGTTTTTAAATTCAAGGAAGAGCTCTTTAAGAGCGGACAATGTCACCCCACTATCTTCTGATTCTGAAACTCTGCTAGACGCTTCTGATCTAAGTGTCTCGTTCAGAGATGATTGATCCATACTTGAAAAATTATCTTTCCTATTGGGTTCTGGGTGTGTTAGATCAGCGGTGTTCCCTTTAGAAGATGGTGAGAAAAAAGCTCTCGATGTTACTAAATTTTGTTGCACTTTATCCACCTTAGGTCTGTTTTTAACTACTCGGCCTTGTTTCTTGTTCATGTTTTCTCTTTTTTTTTTTTTTTTTTTTTTATTATTTGTATAGTATTGTTATCAGTACCTACTTCCAACACTTTCTTCTCCTAGTTTCTATAACTAGAATATCTATTCTTAACCCCAACTCGTGTCAGACCTCTTTTATCTTTGGCCCACTCACAAATAGCAAATGACCCCCTTTTTTTTTTTTTTTCCCGTCTAACAAGCGTTTGCAGTAATAAATAAGCAAATCCTTAAACAACTTTAAACAAGTATGCTGTCCATAGGAACAATTAGATGTAAACCACACTCAAGCCCATGTGCAATATACTGTCTGCTTTGTCTTGATGGTATTGCGCACTTGATATATGGACCTGAATTTTACAATACCAGAATAAAGAAATTTTTACTCCAAACAAAAAAAAGTCCTGGCGAGGGAGCAGTCTTTCATATTATGGGCATCATTTCTTTCTGGAACTTTAAGGACTGGAGGGCTATAGTCCATATAGTCCGTATAGCCATATAATCTTATTGCCCATATAGTCCATTTACCCAAATGTCCAAAATGACCAAAAAAAATACTTTAAAATACTTCCACAATGTGTATTAGCACAGGAATTTTTCCATACAAAACATTGTTTACCAACTGGACTGAGGGAGGGTATTTAGCTGGGTTTTCCGGGAGGAAAAAGTTCTCTGAACTCCAGGACCAGTTTCTTAACTGACTTTCTTTTGAGGTCTAGAGATGGGTTTTCCATTTAGTTTTGGGGGTTGCCATGCATTTTAGGTATTGGGGTATTGAGGGACTTATCTCTGTGGCCTGCAGCCATATATCCTGCTGTAGCTCACAACACACTTCTCAGGCTAGCCATATCTTCACCCTCTCCACCCTATCCTCTATAATAACGTGGCTTCCCCCCTCACTTCACCTCCCTGCTCAGCCTCTTGGCCTCTTGGCCTCCCTCCTACTGCCAGCTCCGCTGTGCAGCCTCAGTGGTCATTCTCCACGGTGCTCCTCTCATCCATGCACCGTTTGTCCTCGCTGCTAGGAGCTGGGGGGTAGGTGCAGGGTCAAAACGCCAGCTTCTCCTACCAGCACGCAGATGCCCTTGCTCCTGCTGCTCCTGCTTAGCTCGCGCTTCTCTCTGCTGCGTCACTGTCAGCACGCTGCGGGCGAACGCGCCATTGCCCTGTTAGCTGCACTTGCTAACATCTTCCGGGGGCGTGGCCCATCACTGCCTCAAATTCCAGAAGCCCAAATATTGATGTGTTGATTTTCCCCTTATGGCTGCTGACCTGTAGATTCTTCCTTTTGGATTGTGTGGTTCTTAAGGCACCTCACCCAGCTAAAAAGGATTAGATCAGGTAGATAAAGAGGGTAGAAAGAGGGAGAGAAGAGCCAGAAAAAGGCACAAAGTGGTTGTAAACAAAAAACAAATATTAGCAGACTGTATAAAAATGAGCTTTTCCCGTTTTCTCTCTCCTCTTCCCCTCTACCCCCTCCCTCCTCCCTCCCTCTACAATTCAATACTTCAATAGTACTATCTACACGCAAGTAGTTATAAAGATAATGAAATTTACTAAGTATGTATATAAATCTATACACAATTTAAACTTAGTTGAGGAGAGCTCCTAAAAACCAATGGTGAGGCCCCCGGTATCCTTTCAATAAGATATCCAGGTGACTCGCCAGATCAAAAACATAAAATACAATGACAAAACCACAGTAATAACAAGAGAGAAAAAAAAGAAAAAAAAGAAAAGAAAAACAAACACAAAAAAGAACAAAGGGTAATAGAACAATTTTACTCAATTGACCCCCTCTGGGGCACATCTTTAAAGAACCATTAATTATTAAGTGACTATAACCATGTAATTGAAAACTGAGTAGTGAATTATTTCTTTAACGGACCCTTAACTAGTCCTGACTCTGGTACCTTGGGAGAGTTAGTATAGTTGCCTAGGTACGTATGCTTATGCAGGGTTAAAGCTATACTGTCTTAACTGCATATCTAATATTAACATCGAGACTGTAGCGTTAGCATTTGTAGTTAAATAGCCCCTACTTTACTTTACTTCAAAGTTATAGGGCATTGTCTTCATTTAAGAATGTCTTTCCTGCTATTTTGTCTCCCACAGTCATGAAAAGAAAAAAAGTATTAGGTTAAAGCAACCTTAATGTCTCTGCTGTTGCGCTCTAAAGCGCCTGTAGGGTCTGACATCCGGGCGTTGAGTCGTTCATCCGGGTTCTTGCACCTGAATATTCCAGGACGTCAGCAGCGTCATTCCTTGCTCTACATCAAGAACAGCATGGGTCTTTCCATCTTTCACAATGTTCAATTTGAAGGGAAAGCCCCAGGTATATCTCCACCCTTGTGCAAGTATGGTCTCCAGAAGAGGTTTGAAGGTTCTTCTTTTATACAGGGTGGTGGCGGAAAGGTCAGCATACACACTCGGTTGACCCCCTGCGCTTTCTGGTATACCTGGTCTCGCTGCCTTCATAAAAAGATCTTTCGATGTGTAGAAGTGAAATTTGTCGATAACGTCTCTCGGCCTCTCCCCCGCCACCGGGCGTCCCGTCAGTGCTCTATGGACACGGTCTAGTTTAAAGGCATCCTCTGCTAAGTTCGGCAGCAGGTATTTGCAGAGATCTAACATGTAGTTTGGCAGATCTGTGATCGATTCTGGGAGATTCCTGATCCTGACGTTTTGACGGGGGGAACGATTCTCCAGATCTTCCTGTGCGTACTGGAGTTGGTTTTGTTCATCTCTTAGGGCCGACATTTCACCTTCTAATTGGATGTGTGCATCCAATAGTTCATTGTATTTCGTTTCCAGGTCAGTCACCTTTGAGTCTACTGCTTTTATCTCACCTTTGAGTTCTGCCGCTACTTTTTTGATTTCTCCAGTGACCTCTGTTCTAAAAGAGGAGATTAAGTCTTTTAGATCCTGGATATCTGCTTTCGTGCTGTGTGCAGTCGGTTCCATGTAAGACGTCTGTACGTGTTCGGGAGATGAGGGCGGCTGTTGGGCAACTTGAGTCGGTGTCCTTGCTGTACAAAAGTCCTGCATTGATTTAGCCGCCCTTCTCGTTAAGGTCCCAGCCATTCCTTTATTGTGGTTTATAGACATATGTATTCACTGTCTTTGTCACGTCACTTTACTGAAGGTTGTGCCACCATGCCTGGGGGGTGGGGTTCGTTTACATAATGAGCATAGTTTTATTCTCTTGCATCAAAAAATACGGTCGTTTGTGCTCTGCCAATATGTTGTTAATGGTTGAGAGTCTCTGAAGTAGGGGACACCAGATCCCTTGGATAGCAGTATATTGTAGTTGTATTGCAATAGCATAGGTGTTTATGGCACAGCTTTATCTCCCAGCTGATGCTGTCTATTCGGGATTGGATTTATTTCTGATTAAAAAGGGAATTCAGGGTTATCATGAATAATTAGAGAGACAATATTGATCCAGGGAGAAATCAGATCGCCAGTATCTGGGGACAGGAAGGTTTTTTTTTCTCCCTTTGAGACGACTGGCTAAGTCTTACTTGTTTTTTTTTTTTTTCTCTTTGCCTTCCTCTGGATTAATAATACAAATAAAAATAAAAAATGAAATAATTGATTAATAATAAATTAACAACTAAGTAATTAATATTTAATCTGCATATTGCAGATCAGAGGAGATCTTAAAAGGTTGAACTTGATGGACTGAAAGTCATTTTTCAACTTTAATTACTATGTAACTAGGTAACTATGTAAGACAGCACACACACAGACAGCAAGAGAGAGGTCACAGAGGGAGCGCACATACAGAGAGAGTACACAGAAAGAGAGAGCGAACAGAGAGAGAGAGCACACAGAGAGAGAGAGCACACAGAGAGAGAGAGCCGAGACAGAAAGCGCAGAGAGAGAGAGCCACAGAGACAGTGCAGAGAGAGAGCGCACACACAGAGAGCATACAGAGATCAACACAGAGAAGGAGGGGTGCAAAGAGAGAGAATGCACACAGAGAGCACCCAGACATACAGCGAAAGAAAGAGATTGCAGATAGAGAGAGGGTAGACAGAGAGAGAGCACAGACAGAGCGCACAGTGAGAGAGAGAGCACACAGAAAGAGAGAACGCACAGAGATCGACAGAGGGGTACAGAGTGCAGACAGACAGAGAGCACACACAGACAGAGCACACAGAGAGCGAGAGAGAGCACAGAGAGAGACAACCTCACACACAGCACAAGGGGATAGGCAGGGAGTCTGTAAGTGAGGTTGCAGGCTAATTTGATATTTAACTAGTTGCATTTACTAAGCCCGCAAAAGGTTTCACACCCGTTAATGCAAACAGGAGCACAGAGGATAGAGATGGAGGAGAAAGGGAGAGGGGGAGAAAAGGAGAGGGGGGAGAGGGTGAAAAGAGACACAGGGGTAAGAGGGGGGTAGAGGGTGCAAAGATACACAAGGGAGGGTGTGGGGGGTAAAGAGACACAGGGGTGAAAGGGGGGACACAGGGGAGGGAGATAAAGCGGAAAAACAGGGGAGGGAGAGTGGGCAAAGAGACAAGGGAAGGAGAAAGTGGGAAGAGGCTTGCAGCGCTCTTTGCGGAGCTCGCAATGAGCGCCGAAGGTGCTCATTGCGAGGCCCAAAAGTTGCGTGTTGGCCGACCACTGCAATGAGAGGCTAAGCGAGGGCCGCAGTTGCTGGTGGAGGTGAGCGCCGCAGGAGATGCTGGCCACAGACGCTCATCCCGATAAAAAGAGCGCAGAAGGCGTTCACCGTAACATAGCTCCGCACGCAGAATTACGGGCCGTACGACTTGGGACTTAGCGACGGCTGAGAAATTACGGCCCACAAAAATACACATTTAACGGCCGAACTAGAAAACAGCAAAATCACACAACTATGTCTCAAATTTACTTATACACTCACACACAGCTCAGGGAGAGTGCCAGGGAGACTGAGAGTGAGATTGCAAGTTAATTTGACACATATTTTGGATTTTTTTTTTTTTTGAAAATCGCCAAAGCGAGAAAAAAAATAATGTGCGAATTTTTTTTTTACCGAAAACGAGGTTGAAGGATGGAAAAGGAGGCCCAAGGACGTAAATACCAGCCCTAAGCACTAAGAATTTACGCTAAACAGTAACACTTAATACAAGGCAGTAACATTTAACTCCAACCAGTAACACTTATTCAAAGGCAGTAACACTTAATCAAAGCCAGTGACACTTAACCCAAGGTAGTAACACAGGTAGATAGGTTCACAATGAGTGCCAAGGGTGCTCAAGTGCAAGGCCTATAAAGTACACAGGGGTAGAGGTTTGCAATGAGCACCAAAGGTGCTCATGCAAGCCACGCGATGAGCACCGAAGGCACTCATCCTGGGGCTTGCAATGGTTAGCAAGTTGTGGCTCGCAATGAGCGCCGAATCTTCTCAGAGGGGCCATAACCTCACATTCGGTGGCAAATAGCATTACCATGGCTTTAGATTTTTTGACGGGGAAGTCGCTAGTATATATATATATATATATATATATATATATATATATAAAAATATATGTGTAGTAGTAATGAATAATGATCAGAGTATTGCAGTATACAGTGTACTGTATTTTATTGGACAAACATTTAATTTAGTATGACAATCTTTCAAGAGATACAACTCTCTTTATAGAGCCAAAAGAAAAATTGGATACATGTTACCTTTACAATAGAATTAACAGATGATGAATACTAAGAAATAACAGCCTCTAACAGCAAGATGAAGGAAATAACATGGCAAAGTAAGGGACTGAATTGCCCGTTTTTACTGCAGAGACAGAAAGATGAAGAATATAATAGATATGAAATGTGTGGATGCTTGTGAAAAAGAAAAATTGTGCAAATAGAAGGGGATGTTGGGAATTACTGTATATACTCGAATATAAGCTGACCTGAGTATAAGCCGAGGCACCCATTTTACCACAAAATACTGGGTAAAATGAATGACTTGAGTATAAGCCGAGGGTGGGAAATGTGCTGCCCCCTGTGTCCCTCTTGTGCCCTCTGTGTCCCCCTCTCTCTCCGTGTCTCTTCTCCCCTCTCCCTTCCCTGTGTCTCTTCTCCCCTCTCCCTTCCCAGTGTCTCTTCTCCCCTCTCCCTTCCCTGTGTCTCTTCCAACCTCTCCCTTCCCTGTGTCTCTTCCCCCCTCCCTTATCACCCTCCTCAACCCCACTCCTCAACCTCCCTCCTCATCCTCAACCTCCCTCCTCATCCTCAACCCCCTCCTCAACCTCCCTCCTCATCCTCAACCCCCCATCCTCATTCTCACTCCTCAACCCCCCATCCTCAACCCCCCTACTCAACCTCAACCCCCTCCTCAACCCCTCCTCCTCATCCTCAACCTCCCTCCTAATCCTCAACCTCCCTCCTCAACCCCTTCCTCAACCTCCCTCCTCAACCCCCCCATCCTCAACCCCCCATCCTCATCTTCCCTCCTCAGTCCCCCCATCCTCATCCTCAACCCCATCCTCAACCCCCTCCTCAACCTTCCTCCTCAACCCCCCCATCCTCAACCCACTCCTCAACCCCCCATCATCATCTTCAACCTCCCTCCTCAACCCCCCTCCTCAACTTCCTCCTCATCCTCCCTCCTCAACCCCCCATCCTCATCCTCAACCCCCTCCTCAATCCCTCCTCCTCATCCTCAACCTCCCTCCTCATCCTCAACCTCCCTCCTCAACCCCCTCCTCAACCTTCCTCCTCAACCCCCTCCTCAACCCCCCATCCTCATCCTCAACCCCCTATCCTCAACCTCCCTCCTCAACCCCCTCCTCAACCTCCCTCCTCAACCCCCCCATCCTCAACCCCCTCCTCAACCCCCATCCTCATCATCAACCCCCCCTCCTCAACCTAAAACCCCCTCAACCCCCCTCCTCCACCTAAACCCCCCTAAATAACTCCCCCCTCACATGCGCGCCGGCGCCGGGTCAAGGAGAGGAGGCCGGAGCACAAGCAGATAAGTTAGGGGAGAGGGGGGAGGTATTTAGGGGGGTTTAGGTGGAGGAGGGGGGTTAAGGTTGAGGAGGGGGGAGGGAAAGAGACACGGGGGTAGAGAGACACACGGGGGGGTTAGAGACACACGGGGGGGTTAGAGACACACGGGCGGGTTAGAGACACACGGGGGGTTAGAGACACACGGGGGGGTTAGAGACACATGGAGGGGGGGTTAGAGACACACGGGGGGTTAGAGACACACGGGAGGGGGTTAGAGAGACACGGGGGGTCAGAGAAACACGGGGGGGTTAGAGAGACACGGGGGGGAGAGTGACTCGAGTATAAGCGGGGGCCCTTTTTTGCCTTAAAAAAAGGGCTGAAAAACTTGGCTTATACTCGAGTATATACGGTAAGTGGGAATTAAGTTTACATACAACATGATATGGTATGGGGAACAGTGAGAGGAAGGAAACTGTAATGGTCAGAAACTGAGAGAGTCAGACAGGAATGCATAACATTTCTATTTTAATTGGGTAGGGGTGATATGTAGTATGATATGTTGTCAGAGTACAATCATGAGCAATAACAACAGCGAAATAGGAGAGGGGAGAGTTTCAGGTTTAAAATGACAGCAATGTTGTTGAAAGTTAAAATAAGACTTAAATCAGGCAAGAGAGTGAAGACAATACCAGAGCTGTAAAGGATAGAGATACGAATGGAAGGATCCAAAGTATCAAAAGCAGTTGACAACTAAAGTAGGGCGAGCATGCAGGACATGAAATAGGTCGCTCAGAACAGAAAAGAGAGCAGTCATTGTGAAACTGAAGGAACATAAGCCAAACTGTATATTATATTGCAAATATTGTATATTATAGTATATTGTGAGTTAGAAGCTGAAATGTTTGTATTTTACAAATGGGTAAAGCATTCAAGGAGTCTGAAGAAATATGATAAGATTGGCCGGCGCGGAGGCAGCCCAGGCACACCGGGTCTGATGCAGCGCTGCGTGACCCGGCGAAGCCTGGGCGATGCTGATAGGCTGGAAGGAGGAGGAGGGACTTAAGTCCGTTTCGCAGGCTTCCTCCTCACTCCGCGCCAGCCATTGAGCTGACCTGAGGTCTGCACGCTGCGCTCTCTGCAAAAAACATAAGGGCAAGTAGAAAAGGGGCACTAATTAATAAAGTGACCCCCGATCCCTCTCCCAGCATTAGCCTTCCCTCAACCCCTTATAGTTACCCTGGGCACCCCACTAGTAGAGCCCCCCCTGTCACTTGGTCCTGGCAATAGGGACCCTGGCTCACAGCATTAGCATATTTCCCCATAGCAGCATTCCCTGCTCTATAGGTCCCTGGGGAGGGTGCTACATTTGTAATAAGTGGGGGGAAGCTTAATATGGACCCTGGGGAGTTCGAGGCCTTGCTGACCATGGTCAGAACTAGGGCATTCAGCCATGGGGTTAGATGGGTCCAAGACAGAATGGACTCAGGTCGTCTAGGGGGGAGGCTGACGCCACTGAGGCACAGGCCCGGCCTGCAGTGACCGGTAGCCTAGGCCAGGTGAACAGGCCTCATAGCCTAGATAGCCTGGCGGAGCAGCGTGCTACCTCTGATCAGAGCAATAGGGCTAGGAGCAGCGTGGAGGGCACGGATATGGTTCTTGAGAGTCAGGAGCTTATCCCCTCCACCGCAGAGAGCGTGGTGCCAGCAGGAAGCGCGGACGAGGGCCTATACATCCTGCCACCACCCAGCGTCTTGTCCCATGGTCCACAGCAGAACCAAGGTTCCGGCGACACCCCTAATCAGCCTCGAGGCTCCAAGGGGAACAGCAAAAGTACAAGGAGCTCTAAAAAAGCTCACTACAAACACGACGAGCGTGGCGCCGCACACCGGAGGAGCGGAACAGGACAGGAGAAGAGGAAACGTTCAGAGTGTGGCAGCAAGGCTGTCCATCGTTTGCGCCCAGGACAATCTGGGGGCGCATTTAGCCTTGGACGTCAAAGAAAAAATCTGGCGACGGGAGTACATAGAGATATTTTCCTTGTTGCCAATGTCACAGATGAAAGAGAATCCAGAGAGGTTTCGAAGGGAAGGAGATGACCGGAGGCACACTTTCAGGCGCGTGCCAAGAACGTTCGACAACTGGTTACAGGCATTTGCCATCATGGCCTGTGTCATGGGAGAAAGACACCTGGAACAATGCTCCGGGCTGTTCGTGTATATGGAGGAAATCAGGAACGCATATCGGACGTATGGTGGAATGGCGTGGTGTCGATATGATGAGGAATTCCGGCAATACATGTCCTCCCGTCCGGAGATGGCATAAGATGGCGAAGGTGGATATCGAATCTGCGTTTCGTTTGCTCCCGGTGCATCCTCAGAGTCATCGGTTCCTTGGTTGCTTCGTAGACGGACAGTACTTTGTGGATCTGTGTCTCCCCATGGAATGTTCTTTTTCTTGTTCCTACTTCGAAGCCTTCAGTACGTTCTTGCTATGGGTTGCTCACACCGAGTCGGGCTGCCAAGGGATTACCCATTACCTCAATGATTTCCTTTTTGTGGGACCGGCGGGGTTAGCCACATGCGACTTCATACTACGGACCTTCTCAAGGATATGTCAAGATTTCGGGGTTAAACTGGCAGAAAACAAGACAGAGGAACCGACCACGGACCTGACTTTCCTGGGGATTTGGATCAATTCGGACAAGATGGAATGCAGCCTGCCGATGGAGAAGGTGTTCGACCTGTCTGCAGAACTGGCGGCCCTGGAAGGCGCAAGGCGAGTGTCACTGCGGTGGATGCAATCCATCTTGGGAAAGCTGAATTTCGCGGGCAGTATCGTTCCCATAGGCCGTATATTCAGCAGAAGAATGTCGTTGGCTACAGCCGGGATATCTCAGCCGCATCATTTTATAAAGGTGTCCGGGGCCATGAGGGAAGATGCACTAGTGTGGACGGCATTTCTTCGGAACTTTAACGGGAGCACCTTGATCCAGCCGAGCAGGGTGACGAATGGGCAGCTAGACCTCTATGCGGGTTCAAGTGCGGTCGGAATGGGAGCCTATTTTGGAGGCGCATGGTGCGCAGAATCATGGGTCAAAGGAAGGCTTACAGAAGATCCTACGGTTCTGGTTCATCTGTGGGGCAGGGGCTTCAGGAACCGGCAGGTCCTTTTTCAATCAGGCAGCCCGAAAAAGGTCCGGGTAGTCAATAGCTTGACGGCTGCACCTGGGCCGTTGATACGGGTCATACGGCACTTAGTTCTTTGTTGGCTGCGGGCAAATATCTGGGTCCAGGGCAACGTTTGTTCTGCAATTGACGGCCCTGTCATTTATGTTCAGGTTGGCAGGACGGAAGGACCTAACAAAGGAGTTTGTGATTTGCCGGATGGTAAAAGGCATGTTCAAAGGGAAGCACCGGACAGACAGGAGGCGCCCGATCACATTCTCTCTGTTACTACGCCTGGGGGAGGAGTTGGGTGTGCTATGCAGGGACTCCTTCGAATCCCTGCTTTTCCGTACGGCATTTTCCTAAGCGTTCTTTGGTGCTTTCAGGATTGGGGAACTGGTCTCGGAAAACAGGGCCAGTCGGGGGGGCTGCTGGTGGAGGACATCTGTCTGGAGGGAGACAGATTGTTGGTATGGCTGAGGAGGTCAAAAACGGATCAGGCCGGAAAAGGAAGGGAAGTGGTCATATACAAAACTGGAACGGAGTGTTGCAAGTGTCACGATTTTAATTCGAAAGGATGCTGAAGAAGTCCTTACTGCAGTTAGGCTTGGACCTGGCGGACTTCGGCACACATTCGTTTAGGATCAGAGCCGCTACGGAGGCGGCAAGGCTAGGTCTCCCCGAGAGTATGGTTAAAAGGATTGGGAGATGGGAGTCGCAACGCTTTAGGTCATACATACGGCCAGAAAGGGTTGTATAATTGGAATTTGTTTTATGTGTTGCAGAAGTTAAACAGCTGTGGATCGTTGGCCATTCCTACATGTATTGGGCTCACCGGTTAGCCGCAGTCACTGGCGACAAGGTCCAACTGGGCTTTCTGGAGACGAGCTTGCAAGTAAGATGGTTTGGGTGGACACAGGTGAATGGCCTGTTGGAGAGCAGCGCTCAGCATCACGATAGCCCACACATTTTAATTATACATGCTGGGGGCAACGATTTGGGGGTAATGCCTATGAGAAAAATGTTAAAAGAGATAAAGAGGGATGTGAAGTGTTGGCTAGAACGGTTCCCAGGCTTGTTCATAGTGTGGTCCGAAATGATCAAAAGGAGATCTTGGCGGAACGCAAGGGATCCGGTTTCAGTGGATAGAGCAAGGCAAAAGATAAACAAACAGATGGCTAGTTTTGTAAGGAATTTGGGTTTCATTACCATTAGACATCAAGAATTCGAAGGCATAGGCGCCGTTGACTTCATTCGCCCAGATAAGGTCCATCTAACGGAGATAGGATTAGAGCTGTTTATCCTGGAGCTTAAGGATATGCTTTATTAAGAGAGCAGGAGGGGGGATCACAGCCTCAGGAGGTATCCATCGGCTGCTCTGTGGCGGGAGGTGAGGCACCCGGGCCACGGGCTTAAGTGGGCGTTGCCCTGCCTCATGGGCGTGTCTAGGAAAGCACTTGGAGGCTCTGGGCGCGGGCCCAGGGCGTGAGGTTACTGACCGGGCCGGGCTCCTCCTCCGGGATTTTATTTCAGCTGTGATTTAACAATGTTAATTATGTTAATTGGTTATTGGTTTATGGTTGCTTTAATAAGCTGTGGCCAGTATTTTTCCCATGAAACGCTGTTTCAGTGTGTTTATTTATTCTAAAGCCCAATGGATCTTGCCAGGGTCATGGCCGGCGCGGAGGCAGCCCAGGCACGCTGGGTTCTGACGCATCGCTGCGTGACCCGGGGGAGCCTGGGCGATGCTGATAGGCTGGGAGGAGGAGGAGGGACTTAAGCCCGTTTCGCGGGCTTCCTCCTCACTCTGTGCCGGCCATTGAGCTGTTTCCCTCCCTCCCTCCCCTAAAATGGTGGTCAGATAGGAAAGTAGCAGATAAGGAAGTAGGATACATCTAGAGGGCGAGGTTGGTTGAGCAAAGTTCAGAAAGCTTAAGCTAGGTTTAAAAAAAAAAGGGGGGTGGAAAAGAGTTGAAGGGTTAGGATTCTGTGAATTCTAAGTAGGATGCAAATAGGAATGTCTTTGGTTGGCGGGAGGTGAGGCACCCAGCCCACGGGCTTACGTGGGCGTTGCCCTGCCTCATGGGCGTGCTTAGGAAAACACTGGGAGGCTCTGGGCGCGGGCCCAGGGCGTGAGGTTACTGACCGGGCTGGGCTCCTCCTCTGGGATTTTATTTGAGCTGTGATTTAACAATGTTAATTATGTTAATTGGTTATTGGTTTATGGTTGCTTTAATAAGCTGTGGCCAGTATTTTTCCCATGAAACGCTGTTTCAGTGTGTTTATTTATTCTAAAGCCCAATGGGTCTTGCCAGGGTCATGGCCGGCGCGGAGGCAGCCCAGGCACGCCGGGTCTGACGCATCTCTGCGTGACCCGGGGGAGCCTGGGCGATGCTGATAGGCTGGGAGGAGGAGGAGGGACTTAAGCCCGTTTCGCGGGCTTCCTCCTCACTCTGTGCCGGCCATTGAGCTGATTCCCTCCCTCCCTCCCCTAAAATGGTGGTCAGATAGGAAAGTAACAGATAAGGAAGTAGGATACATCTAGAGGGCGAGGTTGGTTGAGCAAAGTTCAGAAAGCTTAAGCTAGGTTTAAAAAAAAAAAGGGGGTGGAAAAGAGTTGAAGGGTTAGGATTCTGTGAATTCTATGTAGGATGCAAATAGGAATGTCTTTGGTTGGCGGGAGGTGAGGCACCCGGCCCACGGGCTTAAGTGGGCGTTGCCCTGCCTCATGGGCGTGCTTAGGAAAGCACTGGGAGGCTCTGGGCGCGGGCCCAGGGCGTAAGGTTACTGGCCGGGCCAGGCTCCTCCTCCGGGATGTTATTTGAGCTGTGATTTAACAATGTTAATTATGTTAATTGGTTATTGTTTTATGGTTGCTTTAATAAAGCTGTGGCCCGTATTTTTCCCAAGAAACGTTGTTTCAGTGTGTTTATTTATTCTAAAGCCCAATGGTTCTTGCCAGGGTCAAGATTGGCCAGTAGCTAGTTGGACAGGAAGAATCAACTGACAGCCTTTAGCAGATAAATATTTTAGGTTAATTAAAAAGAGTGTGTAAAGATGCAAGTTTAGAGAGAAGAGTTTTGGAAAAATACATCAAGGGGGAGGAGTGGGAGTGGTGGAATGTGTTGCAGTATTAGACCTCAAGATGTCCAGAAACCTAGATTTTTTAAACCAAACAACAGAAGTACTGATTGACCCACAAGATCATAAACAGAGAAATCCTTAGGTCTTGACTGGTTAGTATATCCCAAGGATTAAGTCTGATATACATTGGATTAAACTGTACATGTAATCTAGAAAAAATACAGTTGTTCATATCCACTAATGTTTGCTGTGTACTGAGGAGTCCAGTTATATATTAGAGATGCTTCCTCTGCTTCAGCACTAGAGAAGTGATTTTGATTCTTCCTGGCTGAGGGAACAAGAAGAAAAGATATAAAATGTTTTATTACTCTATGTTGTTCTGCATATTCTGCAAATTCTACCTACTTCTGCCTTTCATTGTATAATCATCTTCCACACTTATTTATCATTCCATTTTCATATCATCAATAGTCAGAAACCCACAGAAAAAAATCTAAGGTGAAGCACAAAAATAAAATCTTGCTCCTCTTTCTTCCCACCTCATTGCTTTCTTTCCCCAATATTAATTTTGTGAGCTCCCCAATGAAACTATTAAGTGCTATTTTGACCAATAGTGTAAAGAGAATGATTTTGTCCATTCCTATATTTGTTCACTTCTTAAGGCTATTTAAGTACATTTCGGAAATGAAAAATATGTGAAATGTCTACAACTTTTTTAGTTTGCCTTTTACTGCTCAGTGTTTGTGTTGTTGACAGTAGAATGAAGAGCTATCATTTGATTGTATTATATATACAGTACCATAAAAGATTCACACAAAAGTCTCCTATTTTGCCAATTGATCCCTAAGATCGTACCATTGTCTATGAACAAGACATTTCACCTTTTTCCCTACCATACCATATTGCTTCCTCTACATTGCAAGGTCTTATAAAGCAGTGCTGTTGGTTGTATCAGGATTTAATCTTATATTTTATCAATTGTATCATGTACATTCCAACCAGTTCTCTTCTGTCCAAACATTCTATCATTCACACTCTAACCTATCAACCCCTGACATTCATTGTGATTTACCATGAATAATTTACCCTTTCTATCCTCATATTATCACATATTGTAACTATTTAATTGTCATTAAAGGACCACTGTAGTCAGTGGCGTAGCTAGAGCTTTTGCTGCCCGGGGCCATCTTGGAGTTTGACGACCCACCCGATACACACACAAGATTATGCCATTATTGTGCTCATAATGTTTAGAAACATTATCACATATATAGTTGTGAGCATACGAATTGTTGCTAACGCTGCGGGCTCGCATAGCGAGCCCGCGGCCCTCGCCATGCCATGCCAGCAACTGCGACCCTTGCAAAATTCACGGCGCAACACAAACACCACGACACACACATTACGACACTCGCAAACAACATACGACACACGTTAACACCATGACACACACATTACGACACTCGCAAACAACATACGACACACGTTCACACACATTACGGCCTCGCAACACTCGGACGCAACTCGCGAACATTACTAAATTAAAAACACAATACATACACACAGCACATACATACAAAACTTACTTACAGCAAGAGGTAGCATCCAGGACCTCAAAAAAACAAGTTACACCTTCATTTAAATAAAAATAAAACACTTTACACACTAATACAATCGCTAAGCGAGAGAAAAAATGGCCGACGAACAAAACGAAAACGAGGCTACAGCACTCTCAACACGTAAAACACCACAACACAGTCGCAAAACACCACACGAAACTCGAAAAACACCACGAAGCACCGACGGATAATCCGCTAAGACGGACAACACAGAGAAACCGCCATTTTACGCAAATGCGGAAGTACACCACTACGCTAACGGTTTCGCCTCGCGCACGCAGAGAATTACACTGCACACATTCACCACGCTTATAGAGCAGCTCCACAACACTAATGCTGCACCAACATCAAACAAGGTTCACAGCTCTTCAACACAATGCTTCCAAATAGGTAAAGTCTATTAATTTTTTTAATGTATTACATGTTTACTATTACACACAAAACAACATTAGCTCAGTTACAATAACTGCCGTCATTTTTTGACGGGCAAGTCGCTAGTTTTATTATGTTGCTCATGTGAAATCACTTGTTTGCCTAATAAAGAATTGTTAGAAGATAAGTTACATTTATAATTATCAACAACAATGCATTTTTGTTTTTTATGTAAGCTTCTTTCTTTTTTTTTGCTTACTACTGGGAAAGTCTGTGACATACAATGGCATACACATAGCCACACTGTTAAACCTACATAAAGCCTAATAAACATTCATTTTATATGGCATTAATACATTATAGTTTATACAACGTCATTTTATATTTATACATTCAACAACAATAATAGAGGTGCTCAATCTAAGAACAAACTACCCTTAACAATATATGGAAGTTTCCCTGCTTTAAAAAAAAAAACTGATGCACAAAAAATGTATATATCATTACAATCTTATTTAGCTTACAGAATCATTTTTGCTTAACTGAATTTTTTTCCCCAACACCCAAGGTTGCATACCAATCAGAGCTGTGCATTTACAGTGCCTTGCAAAAGTATTCTACCCCCTTGACTTTACCTATTTTGCTACCTTACAGCCTTTAGTTTAAAGTTTTGTTAATCTGAATCTTATGTGATGGATCAGAACACAATAGTCTAAGTTGGTGAAGTGAAATGAGAAAAATATATACATAAAACTATTTCTTAGAAATAGAAAACTGTGTGCAATCTAAGTGTCACATGATCTGTCATTACATATTCACACCTTTTTTGAAAGGCCTCAGATGCTGCAACACATAAGAAATAGGCACCACTAGCCAAACACAATGAAGACCAAGGAACTCTCCAAACAAGCAAGGGACAATGTTGTTGAGAAGTACAATTCAGGTTTAGGTTATAAAAAAATATCCAAATCTTTGATGATCCCCAGGAGCACCATCAAATCTTTCATAACCAAATGGAAAGAACATGGCACAACAGCAAACCTGCCAAGAGACGGCCGCCCACCAAAACTCATGGACCAGGCAAGGAGGGCATTATTCAGAGAGGCAGCACAGAGACCTAAGGTAACCCTGGAGGAGCTACAGAGTTCCACAGCAGAGACTGGAGTATCTGTACATAGGACAACAATAAGCTGTACACTCCATAGAGTTGGGCTTTATGGCAGAGTGGCCAGAAGAAAGCCATTAGTAGCTGGGTTACAGTTACAAGGGGAAGCAGGGGGAACAGGAGGAGGCAGGCCAGTTCTGAGTTGTCAAACACCAACAGATTTGCCAGATTGAGTGAAACTGTTGGCGATGTCCATTCAGGAATGGCAATGCCAGATAGAGCTGTTCCCTCTAACAGCCGGGCGAACAGCTCTACTGGAGAAGAGGGAGGGCAGAATAGGCAGTGCAACAGACAGGTTTTGGTGGTAGGGGACTCTATTATTAGGAAGGTAGACAGGGTAATTTGTCACCCAGATCCCAGCAATCGAACAGTTTGCTGTCTCCCGGGTGCTCGGGTTCGGCATGTTGTGGATCGGGTGGATAAATTATTGGGAGGGGCTGGTAATGAACCGGCGGTCTTGGTACACATTGGTACCAATGACAAAGTTAGTGGAAGATGGAGCGTCCTAAAGAATGATTTTAGAGAATTAGGGAATAAGCTTAAAGCAAGGACCTCCAAGGTAGTATTTTCTGAGATACTACCAGTGCCACGTGCTAGCCCAGGGAGGCAGAAGGAGCTTAGGGAGGTTAATGCGTGGCTAAAAAAGTGGTGCAGTGCAGAGGGTTTTGGGTTTTTAGAGCACTGGGCTGACTTCTCACTTGGGTACAATCTCTATAGCAGGGATGGATTGCACCTTAATGATGAGGGCGCTTTTGTGCTAGGGAATAGGATGGTAGAACGGCTGGGGGAGTTTTTAAACTTGTAGGTGGGGGGGAGGGACTATATAGAAGTATTGGGGTAAATAGGGTAGAGAGGGAAAGGGATGAATTATTTACCCATGGGGGAGGAGAAGGGGGGAGGGTTACAATAGAAAGTAGGGAGATATTAATAGGGGCCTCAAATACAGTGGCAGGCACTTCACATCAGCAGAGCCATAGCAACATAAAGTGTATGATTGCAAACGCAAGAAGTTTGCCTGGGAAAATGGATGAGCTAGAAATATTAGCAGTACAAGAAAAATGGGGCTTAATAGGCATTACGGAAACATGGTGGGATGAATCTCATGACTGGACTGTTAATCTGGATGGTTATAACCTATTTAGGAAAGATAGGGGCAATGGTAAAAGAGGAGGAGGGATCTGTCTTTATGTTAAGCCTGAATTTAAGCCTATAGTTAGAGAAGATATTTATGCTGGCACTAACGGCATCGTTGAATCCCTGTGGGTTGAGCTAAATAGTGGAGGAGCTAATTCTAAATGCATATTGGTGGGAGTATGCTATAAACCCCCAAATATAGCTGAAAGTGAGGAAATACAATTATTGTTACAGATTGGAAATGCAGCTAAGCATGGGCAAGTTCTAATAATGGGAGACTTTAATTACCCTGATATAAACTGGATAAACGAGACCAGCAGCTCAGCTAAGGGGAGCAGGTTCTTGAGTACACTCAGGGATCATTATCTAGCCCAGGTAATACAAGAACCTACTAGAAATGGGGCCATCTTGGATTTAGTCATCACAAGTAATATTGATATAATATCAAATGTAAAAATAGGGGAACCCTTGGGGAACAGTGATCACAACACAGTCTCATTTGAGATTGAATACAAAAAACAGAGTTGTAAGGGGCCAACAAAAACTCTAAATTTTAAAAGGGCTAACTTTAATGGGCTACGGGCAGCAATACAACATATAGACTGGGACAAAGAACTTACAGGGAAGAATACTGAAAATAAATGGACAACATTCAAATCCTTACTAAATAAACATACTCATCAGCATGTACCATGTGGAAATAAAATAAATAGGAGTAAATCACATCCCATGTGGCTTAACAATGACTTAAAGATCATGATGAGGAAAAAGAAGTATGCATTTAAATTATACAAGAAGGAGGGAACAGAGGCATCTTTATGTGACTATAAGGAAATCAACAAGGCTTGCAAAAGGGCTATTAGACTGGCTAAAATAGAAAATGAGAAGTCAGTTGCAATGGAAAGTAAGACTAACCCTAAAATATTTTATAAATATATTAATGGGAAGAAGGCCAGGAAGGAATCGATAGGACCATTACAATGTGACACAGGCCATCTGATAATTAGTGACCAGGAAAAGGCAGATGAGCTAAATAGGTTCTTTTCTTCGGTTTACACAAGGGAGGTACCAGTGGTTGGGACACTGCAACATAATGGGGCTACACTACCTTCACTAAATAATTGGTTAACGCAGGAAGAAATACAAAAGAGGTTGGAGAAAATAAATGTTAATAAAGCCCCAGGTCCTGATGGAATACATCCAAGGGTACTGAGGGAGCTGGGTTCTGTAATAGCCAAACCATTATATCTAATCTTTAAAGACTCGCTCACTACAGGGTCTCTACCAGATGACTGGAGAAAAGCAGAGGTGATACCTATATTTAAGAAGGGATCTAGAGCAAATCCGGGGAATTATAGACCAGTGAGCCTCACTTCTGTAGTTGGGAAGCTTTTAGAAGGGTTAATAAGGGACAGAATACAAGAATATGTCTATTTGAACAGGATCATAGGTAGCAGTCAACATGGATTTATGAAGGAAAGGTCGTGTCAGACCAATCTAATTAGTTTTTATGAGGAGGTTAGTAGGAACTTGGATCAGGGCAACTCAGTGGATGTAGTCTTTTTAGATTTTTCAAAGGCATTTGATACAGTGCCACATGGAAGACTAGTGAGCAAACTAAGGGATACAGGAATTGCAGTAAATATCTGCTCATGGATCGAGAGCTGGCTAAAAGACAGGAAGCAAAGGGTTGTTGTAAATGGAACATACTCCGATTGGTCTAATGTGATAAGTGGGGTTCCTCAGGGCTCAGTATTGGGTCCTCTCCTTTTTAACATATTTATTAATGACATTGAAGTAGGACTCGAATGTAGTGTCTCCATTTTTGCTGATGACACTAAGTTGTGCAAGGTAATAAAATCAGATAATGATGTACTTTCCCTACAAAAGGATTTGCATAAATTAGAGAAATGGGCGGCTAAATGGCAGATGAGATTTAATACAAATAAATGTAAGGTTATGCATTTGGGAAGGAAAAATAGCCAAGCAATCTATAATCTTAATGGAGCAAATCTAGGGGTATCAGATATTGAAAGGGATTTGGGAGTACTAGTGGACAACCACCTAGGTAACAGCGCTCAAAGCCAAGCAGCGGCTGCAAAGGCAAATAAAATATTAGCATGTATTAGGAAGGGTATAGAAGCCAGGGAAGAAGATATAATTCTGCCACTATACAAATCTCTAGTACGCCCTCATTTGGAATATGGAGTACAATTTTGGGCACCACCTCACAAAAAAGACATCTTAGAGCTGGAAAAAGTACAGAGAAGGGCTACAAAACTAATAAGGGGAATGGAGGGGCTAAGTTATGAAGAAAGACTAGCAAAATTAAACTTATTTTCGCTAGAAAAAAGGCGTCTAAGAGGAGATATGATTACGTTATTTAAATACATCCAGGGTCCATATAAGGCTTTGTCAAGTGAGCTTTTTGTAGCAAGAGATTTTCAACTGACAAGAGGACATCCGTTGAGGTTAGAGGAAAAAAGATTTCACCTTAAACAAAGAAAAGGGTTCTTCACAGTTAGGGTGGTTAAACTGTGGAATTCTCTACCAAAGGAGGTGGTGACAGCGAATTCGATAGACAACTTCAAAAAGGGGTTAGATATATTTCTGAATAAAGAGGGCATTCAAGGCTATCCTAGATAACTAGCGAAGGAATATTGATCCAGGGAGAAATTTGATCGCCAGTTTCTGGGGTCAGGAAGGAATTTTGCTTTTTTTCCCCCTTATGAGACAATTGGCAAAGTTTCAATGGGGTTTTTTTTTATGTTTGCCTTCCTCTGGATCAATTAACAATAATTAACAATTAACAATAATAATAAATAGTCCAAATTAAAAAGATCAATAGAGATCTAAAAAGGTTGAACTTGATGGACTAACTCTTTATTCATTCTCCAATACTATACTATTAATAATTATTTAATCAATAATTTAATTAATAACTAATCGCATATTGCAGATCAGAGGAGATCTTAACAGGTTGAACTTGATGGACTGAAAGTCTTTTTTCAACCTTAATTACTATGTAACTATGTAACTATGTAACTATTACTTTCAGCAAAAAACAAAATGGCATGTTTTGAGTTTGTGAAAGGCATGTAGGAGACTTCCAAAATGTATGGAGGAAGGTGCTCTGGTCTGATGAGACTAAAATGTAACTTTTCGGCCATCAAAGAAAACGCTATGTCTGGCGCAAACCCAACACATCACATCACCCAAGGAATACCATCCCCACAGTGAAACATGGTAGTGGCAGCATCATGCTTCGGGGATGTTTTTCAGCAGCCGGGACTGGGAAACTGGTCGGAGTTGAGGGAAGTCCAGACGTGGACTTTTTGCTCACTGTGCCTTAAGGAGTTCAGTTACAACCTACCGATGATGTACATCTGGGGTTTGCTGTTTCCCGTCTTCAGAGTAGAATTGGTGCTAGATCACTCTACTGATTGATACAGACTGATATACTACTACTGATATTTTTCTCCATGTGAAGGCAACAAATGAGTTAAACAAGGCTGCTCTCAGAGTGGGTTATCATGTCCATCGAAATAACCTATTTAGGTTAGTTAATTCTCTGAGCACCTTTATTTTTGTTATTACTCATTTTACACATTTTAGCATTTATTGGGCTTAAACATGATTTTTAAACATAAGATATTACCTTCATTTATAAAGAAGTCTGCTAGATACTGTGATACGCGAATTGCACTGACAGAGTGAGGATAAGCCAGGTCTTTATTCCACTGGAACCGATTGACTTCTGGATGCCACTGCACACCATATATGGGAAAATTGTGCGCTATAAAGTTGAAAGAATATGAAAGAAGTATGTGTTAAGGTGTCACTAAATTTAGTTTATGTAAATAATGGGAAGGAAAGCTTGAATGTAATAACTACATCACATAAACGAAGAAAAAAAAACTTGAGTACACTGTATGGGCCTCATTTTATTACCGGCCGTAAATCGGCCGTAAGGCGGGGGTTCTGTTAACTCGCGATTCTATTATACGGCCCCGCAAGGATCTCCTCTTACGGCCGGCTGCATATCTTGGAACCGGCCGTAATCTGTGAAATATAAAAACGCAAAAATAAATTCAAGCCTGCACTGTACAGCTCTGTAAATGCTAGGGATCATATTGTTGGACATGAGGATTAAAAGGAACCCACTTTCAAGCTTGCACATCAGCCCAAACCCGAGTTCAAATTAACTCTTTATTTTCCGGCTGCAGCGTGGGCGGGTCTGAAGTGCTCCAAGCACTTTGGACTTTTTACATGGATATTTTACGGATATTAAAAATAAAATATTTTACGGATTTCAGTATAGGATAATTATGTGCTATTTTTTCTAACACCTAAAATCCCTTTATAGTCTTCTCAAAGTGCAGGATGGCTTTATTTGAGCTATTTTATGTGCTTAATTGGTGCTAGCGGGACCTCTTTCCTGAAAGTAAGCTGCGGCTCGCTTTTAGCCTTGCAGAGAGGTTTCCCGGAGCAATTGAATTGCAAATAGGAATTTCTTACGGCCGAAACTCTTGCGGCCGTTTTAGATCAAAGGCTTTCCTCTGGCGCGAGCGGCCGCAAGAGATAGCAAGGCACCGGCTGCAAGCCTGCCGGAGCCCCCGGCCGTAAGGGAATAGAATAGCCGAATAGCTTGCGGCCGGTCCTTTCGGCCCCGCAACGGCTGCGGCCGCTAATAGAATGAGGCCCTATGTATAAAAACATATATGTGTGGAGCTGGGTGTTTGTGACCTCCCTGGGCTGAGTCTGGACCGGAAATGATGTATACAGAGCACCGCAAGTGACGTTTTAGGCACCCTGGAAGTGACATTACGAGCACCACGACCAGAAGTGATGTCACAGGCGCACTGGAAGTGACGTGATTGGCAGGAAATACACCATTCAGGTCCGAGGCCTGCTGGGGGAAGGTCAGAAACTGGACAGCTCCTCAGGTGAGGTGGTGTATTGCTTGATTAAAATATTTAAAATATTTATAGGACCAGATCTAAATCCAATATTATCAATGCAATTTTCTCTAATTTTTGTTCTATGTTTGTCTAAATACCATCTTGTGGTTGATGATAATATTGAACAATTGTATTATTATAATAACTGAGGAAGCTCTAACAGTAGAGGGAAACATGTCTTATTTATGCATGTATATATAGAGACACTCCATCTGATCAGTGGAGGTCTCATTGCATTTTATTAAACATACTTTTATACCTGACTGGCTTTGGACTCTAGCGATGTTTGTCTGGCATTTGGAGACATAGTCGTACTACCAGGAGCCGTATTGGAGCTGTTCGACTTGTATATCCCTCCATGAGGAAATGCGAAAACTGTCTTCCTCTCTATGTGCTTGCCATACCTAATATTTGTGAGGTTCTAATATGTGATTTGGCATTTGTAACATTGATTGGAGAAACTATGTGGTGTTTACATATCTTATCGATTCAATACCATAAATATAATCTGCACTAGGGTGGGCGCCTTTTTGTTTTCTGTTTGTTTTGAAGATTCCACCATTGGACGCTCCGTGAACAGCGGAACCCTAAGCATTTGGAAGAACATCTAGGTACACTATACCTTTAAGATATTTGACTTTGGACTGGGATTTTATTTTGGACTTCTATAATCTATTGAAATCTCCTTTTTGAGAAGAATTTTAATGGAGGCTAGTTTTTATGAACTGCCCTCCATCGTAAGTATTTTGGGTTATGTATTTGTATAATTAGTTTGTAGTAGACATGTCCACACTAAAAATAAATTAATATTACAGTACACAGTATTTTGGTATTTCTGGGCCCCATCACTGAAGTACAACTAATCTCCGTAGGCACCATCTACAGTCCATGTCTTCATTAACGTATATTTGCTAGATAGACTAGAAAGGTTTTTAAAAGGACACATTTGTCCCACATTACCAGTCAGCTTTTCAAAAACATAATAATGTGCAACATATGTTTAGAAAGTAAAAAAAATACAGCTTTAAATGTATCACTTATATAACATTTTTCTTTCTTGGAGCAGATATAGCCTTGTTTATTTACATATTTTCTTAATAGTGGGCACTGTAAACTAATGACAATTTCTTTAGTTCTATCGTATAAACTGACATTAAAGAATGCCAAATTTTCAAATAAACATGTATATGCATTTCTGCATTCAATGTCTCTTACTTAGTGACACAAATAAAGAACAGTCATTCCTATAATAATAGAATTGCATATAAAACAAAATAAATTAGGTATGCAATGTTTTAGTTTCTAAAACATATTGTTCATTATGAATAATAATTCTTTAAAAGAGTATATTATGCCTATGACAATTATAAATACACAAGAAATGTATTTATTGGTTAAGCTACTTGTCACTGATCACAGTGTATTCTCAAGTACAGTGTACATTCTTATTGTCTGCACATGCTGTAAATGTATTTGTCAATAGTATTTATATTTATATTACAAAGCAAATGCACACAGCAATTATTCAAACTTGATACTAGTGTACAAAAAATGTGTTCTGGCCTTTCAGATTAGGCCCCACCATCAACCGAAATACCCAGCCTATGACTAGCTCCTAATGAAA
Source organism: Discoglossus pictus (assembly GCA_027410445.1). Taxonomy (NCBI): domain Eukaryota; kingdom Metazoa; phylum Chordata; class Amphibia; order Anura; family Alytidae; genus Discoglossus; species Discoglossus pictus. The sequence goes on along the minus strand of CM050167.1, from coordinate 125,469,536 downwards.
GCTGTATTTTCTGTGTGTTTATGACATTTAATAGCCTTCTCATATCTTCAGCATACCCTCCATGGTGGATATAAATTCCACCCCATTCCTGTCTCTGTTTGTGGACATCACCCGATAGAAATTAGACAACTTCTTGTTCTCTTGGAAGACCTGAAGAAAAGAGTGAAATTTTGTAATAAGCATAAAAAAGAAAGAAAAAAGAGACAAATTAAGAATAGAGAAAATAAAATCTGAAAAATAAGAAAGGAGGTAGAGGGGAAAAGGCATGACTGAATTGTGTAGATACCTAAATCCATATTTGTTGAGATTGCCATCAGTGGTCAATAAAGGTCTATCTTTTCTTCTATCACATGTGCTTTTAGACCTTCTGCATTTCAATAACTATTTTTTATAGTTCCATCTGCTCTCCTTTCTCTCTTTTTTATTTTATAATCATGTTTTGCCTTTTACATAACCACTATGGTCATATTTGTAAATGTTACTATTTTGAAGAACTATACTTAAACATAAATATACAACATTCTCACTGTATTTTTGTAACTGAGAATCATGAGTCAGTCCAGTGGCAACCTCACTCAGTGTACATCCTGCCACATGTATGCACTACTGGAACAGATGATCCAGGGTCCATACCTCTGTGACAGGTTTGAGCATGTTGCCTCCCTGGAAGCTCATATTGGAAAAATGGAGAGGAGAATTGCAGCAGTTAGTGATATTGCTCCACTGGAAAGGGGGTTGGTGCTCACTGAGCACAGTTTAGCTGGGCCTAGCATGGAGGGAGGAGCTGGGGCTAGTGAGGATGTCCAGGGAGGTAGCTAGGTTACAGTTAGAAGGGGAATCGGAGGAGGCAGACCGGTTCTGAGTTGGCAAACACCAACAGATTTGCCAGATTGAGTGAAACTGTTGGGGATGTCCATTCAGGAATGGCAATGCCAGATAGAGCTGTTCCCTCTAACAGCCGAGAGAACAGTTCTACTGGATAAGCTGGAGGGCAGCATAGGCAGAGCAACAGACAGGTTTTGGTGGTAGGGGACTCTATTATTAGGAAGGTAGACAGGGTGATTTGTCACCCAGATCCCAGCAATCGGACAGTTTGCTGTCTCCCGGGTGCTCGTGTTCGGCATATTGTGGATTTGGTGGATAAATTATTGGGAGGGGCTGGTAATAAGCCTGCGGTCTTGATACATATTGGTACCAATGACAAAGTAAGTGGAAGATGGAGTGCCCTAAAGAATGATTTTAAAGAACTAGGGAATAAGCTTAAAGCAAGGACCTCCAAGGTAGTATTTTCTGAGATACTACCAGTGCCACGTGCTAGCCCAGGGAGGCAGAAGGAGCTTAGGGAGGCTAATGCATGGCTAAAAAAAGGGGTGCAGTGCAGAGGGGTTTGGGTTTTTAGAGCACTAGGCTGACTTCTCACTTGGGTACAATCTCTATAGCAAGGATGTATTGCACCTTAATGATGAGGGAGCTTTTGTGCTAGGGGATAGGATGGTAGAATGGCTGGCAGAGTTTTTAAACTTGTAGGTGGGGGGGGACTATATAGAAGTATTGGGGTAAAAAGGGTAGAGAGGGAAAGGGATGAATTAGTTACCCATGGAGGAGGAGAAGGGGGGAGGTTACAATAGACAGTAGGGAGGTATTAATAGGGGCATCAAATACAGTGGCAAGCACTTCACAATGGCAGAGCCATAGCAACATAATGTGTATGCTTGCTAATGCAAGAAGTTTGTCTGGGAAAATGGGCGAGCTAGAATTATTAGCAGTACAAGAAAAATGGGGCTTAATAGGCATTACTGAATCTCATTACTGGACTGTTAATCTGGATGGTTATAACCTATTCAGGAAAAATAAGGGAAATGGTTAAAGAGGAGGAGGGATCTGTCTGTATGTTAAGCCTATAGTCAGGAGAAGATATTTATGCTGGAACTAACGGCAACATAGAATCTTTGTGGGTTGAGCTAAATAGTGGAGGAGCTAATTCTAAACGCATATTGGTGGGAGTAAGCTTTTAACCCCCAAATATAATTGAAAGTGAGGAAATACAATTATTGTTACAGATTGGAAATGCAGCTACGCACGGGCAAGTTCAAATAATGGGAGATTTTATTTACCCTGAAATAAACTGGATAAATTAAACCAGCAGCTCAGCTAAAGGGAGCAGGTTCTTGAGTACACTCAGGGATCATTATCTGGCCCAGGTTATACAAGAGCCTACTAGAAATGGGGCCATCTTGGATTTAGTCATCACAAGTAATATTGATATAATATCAAATGTTAAAATAGGGGAACCCTTGGGGAACAGTGATCACAACACAGTCTCATTTGAGATTGAATACAAAAAACAGAGTTGTAAGGGGCCAAATAAAAGGAAGGAAAGGTCGTGTCAGACCAATCTAATTAGTTTTTATGAGGAGGTTAGTAGGAACTTGGATCAGGGCAACTCAGTGGATGTAGTCTTTTTAGATTTTTCAAAGGCATTTGATACAGTGCCACATGGAAGACTAGTGAGCAAACTAAGGGATACAGGAATTGCAGTAAATATCTGCTCATGGATCGAGAGCTGGCTAAAAGACAGGAAGCAAAGGGTTGTTGTAAATGGAACATACTCCAATTGGTCTAATGTGATAAGTGGGGTTCCTCAGGGCTCAGTATTGGGTCCTCTCCTTTTTAACATATTTATTAATGACATTGAAGTAGGACTCGAATGTAGTGTCTCCATTTTTGCTGATGACACTAAGTTGTGCAAGGTAATAAAATCAGATAATGATGTACTTTCCCTACAAAAGGATTTGCATAAATTAGAGAAATGGGCGGCTAAATGGCAGATGAGATTTAATACAAATAAATGTAAGGTTATGCATTTGGGAAGGAACAATAGCCAAGCAATCTATAATCTTAATGGAGCAAATCTAGGGGTATCAGATATTGAAAGGGATTTGGGAGTACTAGTGGACAACCACCTAGGTAACAGCGCTCAAAGCCAAGCAGCGGCTGCAAAGGCAAATAAAATATTAGCATGTATTAGGAAGGGTATAGAAGCCAGGGAAGAAGATATAATTCTGCCACTATACAAATCTCTAGTACGCCCTCATTTGGAATATGGAGTACAATTTTGGGCACCACCTCACAAAAAGACATTTTAGAGCTGGAAAAAGTACAGAGAAGGGCTACAAAACTAATAAGGGGAATGGAGGGGCTAAGTTATGAAGAAAGACTAGCAAAATTAAACTTATTTTCGCTAGAAAAAAGGCGTCTAAGAGGAGATATGATTACGTTATTTAAATACATCCAGGGTCAATATAAGGCTTTGTCAAGTGAACTTTTTGTAGCAAGAGATTTTCAACTGACAAGAGGACATCCGTTGAGGTTAGAGGAAAAAAGATTTCACCTTAAACAAAGAAAAGGGTTCTTCACAGTTAGGGTGGTTAAACTGTGGAATTCTCTACCAAAGGAGGTGGTGACAGCGAATTCGATAGACAACTTCAAAAATGGGTTAGATATATTTCTGAATAAAGAGGGCATTCAAGGCTATCCTAGATAACTAGCAAGGAATATTGGTCCAGGGAGAAATTTGATCGCCAGTTTCTGGGGTCAGGAAGGAATTTTGCTTTTTTTTCCCCTTATGAGACAATTGGCAAAGTTTCAATGGTTTTTTTTTTTATGTTTGCCTTCCTCTGGATCAATTAACAATAATTAACAATTAACAATAATAATAAATAGTCCAAATTAAAAAAAACAATAGAGATCTAAAAAGGTTGAACTTGATGGACTAACTCTTTATTCATTCTCCAATACTATACTATTAATAATTATTTAATCAATAATTTAATTAATAACTAATCCGCATATTGCAGATCAGAGGAGATCTTAACAGGTTGAACTTGATGGACTGAAAGTCTTTTTTCAACCTTAATTACTATGTAACTATGTAACTATGTAATAAGGAAAAATAAACATGCATTTAAATTATACAGGAAGGAGGGAACATGTGACTATAAGGAAATCAACAAGGATTGCAAAAGGGCTATTAGACTGGCTAAAATAGAAAATGAGAAGTCAGTTGCAAAGGAAAGTAAGACTAACCCTAAAATATTTTTTTTATATATTAATGAGAAGAAGGCGAGGAAGGAAGCTATAGGAATATTACAATGTGACACAAGCCACAATAATTTGTGACCAGGAAAAGGCAGATGAGCTAAATAGGTTCTTTTTGTCAGTATACACAAGGGAGGTACCAGTGGTTGGGACACTGCAACAAATTGGGGCTACACTACCATCACTAAGTAATTGGTTAACGCAGGAAGAAATCCAAAAGAGGTTGGAGAAAATAAATGTTAATAAAGCCCCAGGTCTTGATGGAATACATTCAAGGGTACTAAGGGAGCTGGGTTCTGTAATAGCCAAACCATTATATCTAATATTTCAAGACTCACTCACCACAGGGTCTCTCCCAGATGACTGGAGAAAAGCAGAGGTGATACCTATATTTAAGAAGGGAGCAAGAGCAAATCTGGGGAGTTATAGACCAGGGAGCCTCACATCTGTAGTTGGGAAGCTTTTAGAAGGGTTAATAAGGGACAGAATACAAGAATACGTCTATTTGAACAAAATCATAGGTAGCAGTCAACACGGATTTATGAAGGATAGGTCATGTCAGACCAATCTAATTAGTTTCTATGAGGAGGTTAGTAGGAACTTGGATCAGGGCAACTCAGTGGATGTAGTATTTTTGGATTTTGCAAAGGCTTTTGATACAGTGCCTCATGGGAGACTTTTGAGCAAACTAAGGGATGCAGGAATTGCAGTAAATATCTGATCATGGATCGAGAGCTGGCTAAAAGACAGGAAGCAAAGGGTTGTTGTAAATGGAACATTCTCAGATTGGACTAATGTGGTAAGTGGGGTTCCTCAAGGTTCAGTATTAGGTCCTCTCCTTTTTAACATATTTATTAATGACGTAGAAGTAGGACTCGAAAGTAGTGTCTCAATTTTTGCTGATGACACTAAGTTGTGCAAGGTAATTAAATCAGATAATGATGTACTTTCCCTACAAAGGGATTTGCATAAATTAGAGAAATGGGCGGCTTAATGGCATATGCCCGCTATATTACACAGCTTTTTTGCAAAGCTCAGGATGCATTGTACACAAGCCAGGAATCCTACCCACGTACAACAGTTTCAAGTTTACTGCCGCTCATCAGCCTGGTGCTGGATCCTAGCTTGTGTAGTAGATTTTATGAGGAGGTATAGAGCATCTAATTTATTATCTTTCATATGCAATTATGCTGCTGTGAAATCTATCATTTAAGCTTCAGAAAATGGGAGGATAATTTGAATACACAGGAAGTATTCAGGTTATATTATCTGATCACTAGGGGCAGGTAACATTTTAAATATTGTAGACATTCACCTCAAAAGAATTTCTATCAAATCCCTTCCTTCTCCTAATTATTGAAAATCCATCTAACTTAGTATACCTTCCTACTTCTTCCTGACCCTTGCTATTCATGATCTGTTATTTTCGCCCCGATTTCTGCTTCTTCTATTCTCTTTAGATTATAAGTAGAGAATTTCCAATCTTGTAGGGTGCTTTGGGAAAACGCACTTTCAACATAAGATTCTAAGCTCAAAACAGGACCCTCAATTTTTTGCAGCTTGTTAATTTTGTATGTCCTTCTTATTATCCCCTTGTAAAGCGCTATGGAATATGTTGGTGCATTGCAAATAAAAGGTAACAATAAAAAACGTATCTACCTGCACAATGGGAATGAATTTTGTTTATTGCTAAAAGCATTTACCCATTATCATGTTATTTATTAAAGAAAATAAAGAAAAAAATGATCACAATTTATTGGACACCATCAACCTCATTTTTACATCAATTTGTTTCCTGTCTTGGGGGATGTTTTTATGCACACACTTTTCATTCAGACTTTTTGGAAATTCCAGACAAATCACATCGCACAGAGCACTTTATTGTACAAAGACAGAAAAAATGCATATATTAATTTTTCTCCTTCCCAGGGTTCTTTTTCTAATTATCATACGATATTTAAACTCAGTCAAATAAATTGTAATTTTTATACCTATGGTAAATTATACAAACTGGGCCAGTTTGCTTACATAGAAATATGGAACACAGGGAAAAAATGTGATCTTATGGGTACATTTAAAAAAAAGAACCTCTAGAGAGGATGTGGTGATACTGTCTTAGGGCCTCATTCTATTAACGGACGTAAAATGGCCGCAAAGCTGTGATTCCTTGCGGCCATCTTCCGGCCCCGTGTAGAGCTACTGCTACCTTGCTATTCAAATGGACGGCGCTGCAAGGATATACCCCTTACGGCCGGCCGCACATCATGCAAATGGCCTCAAGCGTTTTTCCTGTGCCCGTAAATCTTGTTTTCCGGCCGCAAAGTCAGAAAACTGTAAATGCAAATATAAATTCAAGATGGCGCTGTAAAGCTCCATAAATGCTAGGCATCATAATGGGGGACATGAGAATTAATAGCAACACCCTCTCAAGCATGCACATCGCCCAAATCCGATATATCATTTACGGTTTATTTTCCGTCCCGTAGTCCCGCGGGCTCGTCCTTGTTAAAACCCGTACGGGTTCGGAGGTTGAGGGCCGCAAACAAAGCATTGTAGAAGCCAATATATATTCAATCCAGCACTGCAATTCACTGTAAATTATGGGGAACATAATGGGGGGGGCTGAGGATTAATAGTAAAACATTCTCAAGCTTGCACATCTCCAAATTATACTTTGATTTTAAAATCCGTCAAAGTCCCACGGACTTCAATGATCAAGCCCGTAGCTCGTTATTCAAACTTGTGCGGGCTTGCATGATAGATAAAACACGAAGATTGAACATGAAGTTAAATATCTTTATTTGCGGATTTGAGAGTAGGGGAATGTTGAGCTATTAATTCTAAAACCAAACATCACTTTAACTTTTAATAAAAGTACAGGATGGCTTTTCTATGCTACGACTTGTAAGTAAGCGCTTTACGACCCGTGGGTCTATTTTACCCATTTACGGCCTTGACGGAGGCTAATCCCGCAGCCTTTGCGGGTTTGAGGTGCTCCAAGCCCTTGGGACTTTGTCCATGGACATTTGACATGAATTAAAATAAAAATTATTTTCAGATTTGAGTGTAGGGGAATGTTGTGCTATGGATGCTAACACCTCCAATCACTTTATCATCTCATCAGAGTGCAGGATGGCTTTATTATGTGCTTGAGTGCTAGTGGGACCTTTTTGGTGCAAGTAAGCTGCGGCTCGGTTTTAGATAATTACGGCCATGGCGAGAGGGTTTACAAAGCAATTGAATAGCAACCGTGGCTTTCTTGCGGCCGAAACTCTTGCGGCCATGTAAGATCAAAGGCTTTCCTGCTGCGCGTGCGGCCGCAACGGATAACAGGGCGCTGGCCGCAAGCCTGCCGGAGCCCTTGGCCGCAAGGGAATAGAATAGGCAAATAGCCTGCGGCCGGTCCTTGCGGCCACGCATCTCCTACGGCCGTTAATAGAATGAGGCCCTTAGACCATATCAATAAAAAGGTAAAACAAATAATGAATCTAGATCTGACTAGAAAAATAAAGTGAGCTTTGCAGGGGATTCAGGAACCAAGTTTATCACCCAAGAGTCAAAGATAACCAAAAGAATCAAAGATAACCAAATTCACATAGGGGTCAAAATATCAAGAGGACAACTGCATAAATCCAAACCCTTGTCAAAAAATACCAGTGTATCTGTTGTCATATATAATTCCCTGGTTGAAAACCTAACATAATTGGCGAAGGATTTACAACCTGCTCTCTATAAGGATAACAGACTGAAGAACATTTTCTCAGAACAACCATTATAAACAATCACCACATCTAAAGATGCTTAAAGGCATATCTAAGTCTCCTGCCTTATGAATGCATTTTTTGCATGAAAAAATACCAACATTTAAAAACTTACCTTGAAGTTAGCAAAATGTCTTCTGATTTCTGCCACTTGAATGTCACAGTAAACACCCCTTTATATTCTGGTTAAATTAGCATAAAATTCATAATTTGTTTTGGCCAATCAGGAGCAAGCAGAGGCAGTGGCAACATTTGTAGCAAAGTCATGGAATTTGTAGTCTGGCGTCATGGGATTTGTAGTCTGGTACATATCCATGTTAGAAGGAGGTATGTATTTTCATATAAGAGTCTCTAAAATGCAGCACGTGCACACTTGATTACCACTTCTGGTAGTCCACACTGCTGTTGTTTTTTTCCTCTCTGTTTGACAGAGCTAACAAAGCGACACCTGAGCATAATTGGGTGATTAGTTGATCTGTTGGTACACCATTCTGTGTATCTGCTGCTTTTTTCCCCTCTCTCTTTTCTCGTGGAATGCAGTGTTTGTGCAGTGAGCTGAGCAGTGATCCAGCCCCAGCCCCAGCCCCAGCCTCAGCCTCTAACTGAACTGAACAGCCATTTGCTGAGTAAGGAACAGGTTAAAATCTTGGTGATGTAAGCCCTCTGGGGGTTTGGAAATCAGGATTTCACTCAGCTGCACATAAATCTGTAAGTAGACTGACCTTCTCAATATAATACAATACTCATGATTTAAAATTTCTGTTTCACTGTGGGAGCAGCCATTTTGATATTTACAGTCTGGCCTTAATAGCAAGACCTCCATCTTGTTAATGCTGAAGTTGTATATATTTATATAGTTAAATAGTAATTGAGGTTGAAAAAAGACTCTCAGTCCATTAAGTTCAACCTTTTAATATCTCCTCTGATCTGCAATATTTGGATTAGCTGTTAATTAATTAATTAGTTGTTAATTAATTGATCCAGAGGAAGGCAAACAGAAAAAAAAGTGAAACTTAGCTAATCGTCTCAAAGGGAAAAACAAAAATAATTCCTTCCTGACCCCAGATACCGGCGATGAATTCCTCCCTGGATCAATACTCTCTCTCTAATTATCCAGGATAACCCTGAATGCCTTTTTAATTAGAATTAAATCCAATCCCCTTTTAAACTTATCCATCGAATCTGCTGTCATCTCCTCCTCTGGATTAACCACCCTTACTGTGGAGAACCCTTTTTTTTCTTTAAGGTGGAGTCTTTTTACTTTTAACCTCAAAAGATGTCCTTGTGTCAATCGAAAACCTCTTGGTACAGAATGCTCCCTAGACAAATCTTTATACTGACCCTGGATGTATTTATACAGGGTAATCATATCCCCTCTTAGATGCCTTTTTTTCTGGAGAAAATAAGGTCCATTTGGTTAGTCTTTCTTTATAACTTAGCCCCTCATTTCCCCTTATTAGTTTTATAGCCCTTCTCTGTACATTTTTCAGCTCTAAAATGCCTTTTTTATGAAGTGGTGCCTAAAATTGTACTCCATATTCCACATGAGGGTGTACTAGAGATTTGTATATTGGCTGAATTATATACATGTAATACAGACCCATTCAGGCTTTATTTTGTGAATATAATTTAGTTATGCAATCTCATAAGTGAAAATGTAGTCTTACAATCAAGTTATATAGACAGGTTAACACTTTTATAAGTCTGTGTTGCATGTAGATATGCAACTGCAGAATTAACAAGACTGAGGGATTGCTTTCAGGACAGGAGTGTGAAAATCAAAATGGCTGCACCCATAGTGAAACATAGATTATTAAATCATGAGTAATTAAGGTTTATACATTTAACACATTATATTCTGGACTAAATTTAAGTTTGGGCTTTATGTCCCATCATGCTACAAAGTCATAAAAACAATACACTGTACTTTATCTAGTTAATCAATTTGGTTGAAATATTCTACTCAGTTTCTTACTAGACTACTTGGCTTCTAGGAGTCTAATGTTTTGTCAACTTGGGCTGTATGTAATCTACTGTGCATCTCATTACTTTGATCTGAAAATCTCTCTCACACTTGATAGTAGACAGAGTTTTTATTCCTTCTCTTTAATGTATCTTACTGTGCGATCAAACCTGTTTACTTCCCTCTCTTTTCTTTTGTTTCTAGTGACCAAAACATTTATATAAATGTAGTGTCTAGTTCCAATTTTAATTGTAAACCAAAGTCTTAAAAAGGCCCTAGACCGTGCCAAAAGCTCACTTTATTTTTCTAATCAGTTAGGCATTACATGTATCATCTTTTTACCACTTTTGATATTTTTAGTTATTTTTAAGTAAGAACGGGAAATTATGATAAGCTTCGAAAATTCACAACTGCATCTCTGTCTAGCTTTCTGGACTGAATTTGCAACCACTAGAATATCATCCAGGTAATGACACTTAAATACCGTATTGGTCCGAATATAAGCCGCACCTTTTTTCCGATTTTTGAGCTTGCGAGTTAAGGGTGCGGCTTATATTCGCAACCGTCAAAAAATCATTGCCGATTTGCGAACTTTGCTGTTAACCCGTGCGGCTTCTATTCGCGAATGCAAAATTACTGCCGGTTTGCGCGATTGCGAGTTAAGGGTGCGCGATTGCGAGTTAAGGTTGCCGATTTTCGTGCTTTAGACTGTGGTATTGAATAGCGATTTACGGTTTTAGTGATTCTAACGTCCTGTAAAGCCTGTAACCTGAAAAAAAAGCTACAGTGCTAATTAGAAAGCCCGTTTCTTGCAATGGCTGATCACTTTGAGAGTCTTTTTCTCTCTAATTTTACGGGTGCAGCTTATATGTGAGTACTATCTTTTTTCTATTTTTTCCCCTTGAACTTTACGGGTGCGGCTTATATGCAGGTGCGGCTTATATTCGGACCAATACGGTAACTGACTAAGGAAAAATTACAAGAAAAAGAAGAGAGAATGGCAGAAGAGATGTAAAAGACACAAAGAGAAGAGCAAGGCATATCAATGTAAAACCATAAGCTTGAAACAGAGCTGAGTTAAAGCTATAACAAAGAAAAGAACAGTTTTACAAAGGAAGGTGACTTGACAGGGGTTACCAAGACTGGACAGTTGCTCAGCGAATATTTCACGGATGCACTTACATTTACACATCATCTTTCCATGCATTGGTTTAAACATTATAATAGTTGTTTTTACCCAAATAAAAATTATGTAACATAACTGCTCACTGTATGACAAGGCAAACCAGCAAGCTTCCCAGACAAGCTAAACCTTTGACCCAGTTTATTGTACTCTGAGAGCATAATAAAAAATAAGAAAAAGAAAAGCCACTTTGACACATTTACAAGTACTCTCTGTCAGATTCAACAAACCCACAAATAATTTCAAACAGACTTTAATATTACTTCAAGAGAAGGATCCTAGTTACAGGAGGAACACAAAACATGTTAGGGCCAGAGGCACAAGCAAGGGCAAGCAGTCTGAAGTAATGAGCAGGTAACTCAGGTTCATCAATCGTAAAGAATCCAGTTTCCAGTCAAAGCAGCAATCAAGAAACAGGGTCAAAGAAAAAGCCAATGGTTAAATAACAGAAAATCAGATCAGAAATCATGTTATTTTGTTGATGAGCTAAGAAATAGTTATGGACTTTTCAAGTTTATACAATACCCTGTTTCGCCCTCCACATGTGTTCCTGTATGCAGGAGCGCTAAGTGAAACATTGCTAAATGGGGCGTTTTATCGTTGTAGCAATCACTATGGCGATTCTGACAACACTGACAGGGATTTAAATGGCTAAACTGGATTTGGAGCTCAAAAAAATGAGCTAAAGCGAGGTTTACTGTTAAGCAGGGAATTACTGGGAAAAAGATCACTATAGCTAATCAGTGCACAAAGGGGTAGCAGTAAGTGGGGTATACCTGTATAGTGTGCCTACAGGTCACCTGACACACTATGACAAACTCACAGGAAGAACAGACATACTTATAGGAAGATCATGTTCACTACAGCAGACAGAATAGAAATGAAGAAAAAACACATTATCTGACATATTTCAGAGCTTTATGTGCAGGCAAGTGAACGTGATACTGTTTATACATTTATCTATAGCAAAATAATATATTTTTGGCTACAAAGCCCAGGACAATGGTAGTACATTTAGGGGGAAGTAGCTGACCCAAGTTGCTGGTACAGTGCCAGAGAATATATATCTACATGTTCTGGTCAATTATAAATTTCTTATAAGTACTTTCTAACTGTATATATTGAGAAACAAAAATACAATTGTGCTTCAGTATATGAATATGACAAACTTGGGATAAAGAAAAGTGAAAGGAAAGGATGAATGCTACCTGGAAGAGGGTGTCTGTACATCTCAACTGATGCACTATGGGAGAGCACAAACTAATAGCCTCTTTAAATTGCGATTTGGCCAATTGAATAAAGCTCTATATAAGCACAGAGCATTTTTTTATTACATAAGTTTTTAGTTAGTGAACTTCTTTCCAAAAGCAAGGTCTTCACTAACTAAAAACATCTGGAAAAAAAACTGCTATGTGCTTACATAGAGCCCTATTTAATTTGCACGAATCACAACTTAATAAGGCTGTAAATATGTCTCTCTCTAGCAATGCCAACTTGATAGAAAGAATAGTTAAAAAATATGTCTGTTCAATCAAAAAAGTACAGGCTTTAGGTAACAACTGCTTTCGCTCTCACCTTTGATGTGAGTCCATAATGATGAAAATTTGCTGTCACTTTCTCACTACTCAAAGACTGTAATATCTCCAGCGGAGCCTCTTGGAACATTCTGCTGGAGGAGACCTCTAAAACAAAGAAGAAAGCCTCACAGAATTGAATGGAAATGTATACATTTCAAAAATACTAAGAGCTAATAAAATATACATTTTAATCAGAAAAAGATAAAAATACTCTGAAATACATTAAGCGAGAGTTGCAATCAGGTGCGGAGGAAAAAAAACGTATATACAAACAATAATAAAAGAGATCTGTGATAAAACAAAACAGAAATATTGGAGGTTAGTGCCAATTTTTTTAATTTGATTATGAAGGATACCAGTTGTCAGTGAAAAGCTTTTCCAGTGCTCAAAAAAGCAACTTACCCTTAGTCAAGTCCAGGGGCAACGATATATTATTGGCATCAGTGTGACTCAAGAGATTTTGTCCAGTGGTGAGGGCTGTAAGAAGCTGAAAACCCAAACATGTTCCCCAAACTGGGAAGTAACAACCAGAATTAAAGGCCTGGAATTAAAAATGGATGAGAGTAAATTAGCATACACAAGACAGAATGAGATCAAGAAAGAGAATGCCATTGACACAACATGAGTATCCATACACATAGATCTTGAATTCATAGCTCCACTGATTTTCCTGTAATCACTTATCATAAGTAAACTGTATTGTATTGTCCCACCATGCATCAATAAGCAGTGATCATGCATTAGCCACATTGAACTAATTGAACTACATGTATCTAATTTCAGAAGCTTACTTTGAGATGTTCTTTTAATTACTGACATCACGTTGCAGTGGATAATGATGCTTTCAATTGACAAAGCCAGAATGGCGAAATGTGTCTTGTGAGCTTTGATTTGATTGCCTGGGACATTGGGAACAAGCATACTTACACACTGTGAGCCTGCATCATATTTTTTTGGGGAGAGGAATGGTATCCTTCTGTGTACTAATGGTAGCAGAGTCTCCTCCGAAGCTTGATACATTGGAGTTCATATTGCAATTAGTACAGCTGAGTGCATGCAACACAGGCGGAAAGTAATTCAGCTTAGCAGACAGTGGAGCCGGATACAATCGGATGCATAGAAAGTAAATACAGTTTATACATCTTGGAGCTGAACAAAGTTTGGCATTTGCAGGGACTGCATTATTTTTCTATATACTGCTATTCATTGGTATTGTAACACTAGCTGAGGCTTAAAGCAATAAATGTGCTGGAACAGTGATTACTAAAGCTAATAGCACAGAAGTGCTCTCGGATCAATCCCTCTTTGCCTTCGCATTTCTTCGGCAGCACTGACAGCTGCAGTTACGGGATGCCGTCATGTTTGAGGTACGGCAAAGAACTATTCCCCCCTCCGACGTGGTGCAAGTTGACGGCGCTGAGTCGACAGTAAGGCCATCTCTATGTCCGGCGCGGGTACTCGTCCACCTAGGGCCTCAGGCGTGCCTCTCCTAGCACATGGCCTCTTCTGTCGGCGCGCCTTCTATGCTATGTGTAGAAGTATGCAAAAATCGTCATCGCCATCTGTCGGTTGGCTGCGGAATTACAGCTGTCAGATCTTGCGAAGGTGAAGAGGGAAAGGACTGTGCTCTCACTAGCAGTGCATTTATGTGAGGTATTTATCTGTGTTGTTTTGCCCCACTGAACTATTATATATAAAGGAGAAAATATATATATTACACAGGATCTGACTATTATTACTCTTCATGGAATATTTTATGAAGGTTATATATAGTGTATGATTTACTATCTGGCTTTATGTATTCTGGACTTCTTTTGTGACATTAAAGATATATATATCCAGTCCACACATTCATTGCTCGGGCCACACAGTGTGGTATATCCCATGTACCCTTAAAACATTTTGATGTGATGTGAAAACAATTATTGTTCTTAGCTACACTGTATATTAAAAGTTATATTTTATTTACTGAAGTTTTTAGATGAATTTGTTTGTGAGTACATTAATTAAAGGATGATCTCTGGTATACCACAACAAAACATTTTGTAAACTTAACCCTATTGCAATTATTTGTTCTGATTTCTATCAGCTACACATAATATTCTCAATGCACCCTTGGTTAGGACATCAGCCTCTCTGTATAGTCTATTGCATATAAGGGATGCTGCTGCTCTAAATCTTTGTTGTTTATAATCTTAACTCCAAAAATACTCTAAGTGCAAACTAATTGTAAGTGACAATCAGATAAAGTAATATCTCAGGTTTATCTGGCAGCTGAGTTTATATTAAGGGACAAAGAAGGCCTGGTAGTATACAAGCCAAGGCAGAGCATAGATAAACTAGTTGGCATATGGACTCTTTAAGATGCTGATGCAACATTTGCAACTACTACTACCATTGTAGATAGGCATGTGCCTCCCAAATTGCATAGCTCACCTCTATAGCTAGGTTGTAAAATATTCCAGCTGTCTGGGCAAAACTGGAGTTTAATAGATCAGAAGCTCCCCCGGGAAACAAGACTCTAGGGAGAAATGAACAGAATTAATATTTTTGAATTGGGTATAATCAAATTAAAGTCAGATTGATGTAATAATTTGTAAATAGCATTGTAAAGCTGATGGTCTTTTAAACAACTACATTTAAAAATGGTTCTAATTACTTTTCTTCTTCTGTTTTAGGAGAGTGTTTCCTTGTAAATCGTTGAGATTTTCATTAGGTTTTAAGAAAGAACTGGCAGTAGATGTAAATTTTCCCTTTGTGATAGAAACTTCCTCTGCATGCAAAGTCTCCTTCCACCTCAGGAAGTAGACCATCAGAAACCAAATGGTACATTTTTCTGCAGCAAAATTGCAGATAAACGGCAATAAATATTTTTTTTTTTCTTTGTCTTTTGTATCTGCTCTTACTGCTTATACTCCCTTATGGCTGTTCTGTTTATCCCATTGCTTACTTCTCATCTCCTCAATTGCTATCTTTTCTCGTTAATAAATCTTTCCTGTATCTTTGAAATGCACTCTTACCCAGTCTAAGACTCTCATTTACAATTTACTATTAGTCATTTAAAAAGCAGCTCTTCATAGAATCATATCCATTTTTTCAGTTATGAACATAAGTTTGAGTTTTAAAATGACCTCTAGAAGATAGGTTTTTTATAATATCAATTTTAAAGACCAATGGACTATGGTACAAGTATTTTGCATTGAATTTACATTTTATAAACATTTTAGTGAAATATATGAAATATTTTGGGCTTAATTGCATTATTTTGCCATTTATATTATTCTCCCTCACAGTGATCCTCCGCCATCTTGTTTAGATGAAGCTAAAATATGTAAAGATGATTGAGGGCAGAACAATTCATACAACTGGGCAGGGCACAACATGATACGGAGGGGGAGGGGGAGGGCTTTCAGTTAAATGTGATTTGTCTCCACAGCAGGAGCATGTTATTAGACACATACAGTATAATATACAGTATATTACTGTACAGCAGGCACAACTCTTCCATTATTAAAAACAAATTCTACTTACATATCTATATATACTGTGCCTTGCAAAGGTATTCACCCCCCTTGACTTTTTACCTATTTTGTTACATTACAGCCTTAAGTTTAATGTTTTGTTAATCTGAATTTTATGTGATGGTGTATTCACCCCCTTTGTTATGAAGCCCATAAAAAGCTCTGGTGCAACCAATTACCTTCAGAAGTCACATAATTAGTGAAATAATGTCCACCTGTGTGCAATCTAAGTGTTACGTGATCTGTCATTACATATACACACCTTTTTGGAGAGGCTGCAACACCTAAGAAAAAGGGCACCACTAATCAAACACTGCCATGAAGACCAAGGAACTCTCCAAAGAAGTAAGGGACAATGTTGTTGAGAAGTACAAGTCAGGGTTAGGTTATAAGAAAATATCCAAATCTTTGATGATCCCCAGGAGCACCATCAAATCTATCATAACCAAATGGAAAGAAACCTGCCAAAAGACGGCCACCCACCAAAACTCACTGACCGGGCAAGGAGGGCATTAATCAGAGAGGCAGCACAGAGACCTAAGGTAACCCTGGAGGAGCTACAGAGTTCCACAGCAGAGACTGGAGTATCTGTACGCTGTAAGCCGTACGCTCCATAGAGTTGGGCTTTATGGCAGAGTGGCTAGAAGAAAGCCATTACTTTCAGCAAAAAACAAAATGGCACGTTTTGAGTTTGCAAAAAGGAATGTGGGAGACTCCCAAAATGTATGGAGGAAGGTGCTCTGGTCTGATGAGACTAAAATTGAGCTTTTCGGCCATCAAAGAAAATGCTATGTCTGGCACGAACCCAACACATCACATCACCCAAAGAACACCATCCCCAAAGTGAAACATGGTGGTGGCAGCATCATGCTGTGGGGATGTCTTTCAGCAACCGGGAATTGGAAACTGGTCAGAGTTGAGGGAAAGATGGATGGTAAATACAGGGATATTTTTGAGCAAAACCTGTACCACTCTGTGGGTGATTTTAGGCTAGGACGGAGGTTCACCTTTCAGCAGGACAATGACCCCAAACAGACTGCTAAAGCAACACTTGAGTGGTTTAAGGGGAAATATGTAAATGTGTTGGAATGGCCTAGTCAAAGTTCAGACCTTAATCCAATAGAAAATCTGTGGTCAGACTTAAAGATTGCTGTTCACAAGCGCAAACCATCCAACTTGAAGGAGCTGGAGCAGTTTTGCAAGGAGGAGTTGGCAAAAATCCCAGTGGTAAGATGTGGCAAGCTCATAGAGACTTATCCAAAGCAACTTGGAGCTGTGATTGCCTCAAAAGGTCACTCGGCAAATTATTGACTTCAGGGGGGTGAATAGTTATGCACATTGACTTTTTCTGTTATTTTGTCCTATTTGTTGTTTACTTCACAAAAATAAAAAAAAACATCTTCAAAGTTGTGGGCATGTTCTGTAAATTAAATGATGAAAATTCTCAAGCAATCCATGTTAATTCCAGGTTGTGAGGGGGTGAATACTTTGGCAAGGCACTGTATATATTTTATTTATATGTATACATATACATTATATAAATATATATATATTTTTTATTAATGGAAGAGATTTACGTGCAGTTTGTAATATATATTACAACTTTTCTGCTTAAAAAAGTGCTGCTTTTCTACTCATGGGATAAATCACCCTAACAGTTGACTGAAGTTGTAACACTCATATTGCTAGTAGACCCTGTCCAGCAGTATGGATTGACCCATTCCCAACAGTGACATCATCTTTCCATGTTCTGTTGGTAGCTCCAGCTACACAACATGGAGAAAGATCTTTGTAATGGCTGCCCGTATATGAAGTAAGGGTTCCCTGGTGATCCAGTGGTTAGGCTTCTGTGCTTTCACCACTACAACCTGGGTTCCTGGGAACTAAGAGGTCACACCACCATACAGGGATTGGCATGATCGGTACTTGGATGGGAGACCACAGTACTTGGTAAGGATTACCAGGAGCTGTATGCTGTGGCCCAATGGAGAAGGAACTGGCAACCCATTCTAATATCTCTGCCATGAAAATCAAGTGGATCTGCATGGACATAAAGATGTGCCTGGTGTAATACGTCCACAATATCATGGAGATTCGGAAATGACTGGACTCAAAAAACTAAAACAAATACTGAGCAATCTGAGTGTGCAAAGTAAATAATAATTTTAAAAAAAAATCACTAAAATGTTTATTATTTGATTTATTTTTTATTTAACATTTAGTGGTTTTTGTTTGGTTATTTGAGTTAAAAGTCAAAAGATTTATTATTATTTTTTTTTAAATATCTAGCATGCAAGATAGAAGGATATTTTGGCTTTAGCTTTAACTGTACCTAAAAGAACACAGAACGGAATTATTTTTTTCAAGTATTTAAAATACCATTTTGTTTGCATGAAAATATATTATTTAAACCATGTTTACACTTCCTTAAAATTAAAAAGGATTTCCATCTGAGTGAACAGAGTGTGTGCAAGACTCTAGATGTAATTGGTAAACATGCAATACTCATATGACTATATTACTGCACAAGGCTGACAGAGAGAAGTCCCCAACGATATTAATACATTGAAAGCAGTTTATTCTACTCCTGGAACCTAATTTTCCAAAACCTATGTTCCAGGAGTAGAATAAACATTATCAAATGCCCCATATCAGATGAAGCAAAGAACAAATGGAGGCCCTGACGGGCAACAGGCCCACACAAAGGAGCTACAGTGATAGAGGAGAAGGCCGGGGGAACTGACCAGGTGCTCTGGAGGCCAGCTGGAAGGCTGCAGGAAAGAGACAGCCATCTCAGAAGAGAGCACAGATGAAAAAATATTGACAATATGGAGTAAGCAGATCAGGTAATACCCCCTGTTTCATAAGGCCAGCTCTATACACAGCCACATCATTGACTGGGAGAGAGGGGGAAGAGTGAGAGGAGCAGTCCAGGGGAGATCGGAGTACCCAACCCCAAACCCTAGCCCAATACCAGCTTAGTGAGAGTCGCCCTAGGGCAGGGTTCAGAGGAAGGGGACTGATAAAGTAACTTTAGCTATCCCATGGTGGACAAGGGCCGAAGGGCCCAGGGAAATGTTTATGCAAAGATCAGCTACAACTCAGCAGTAGCAATTTTTACATCTCTAAACTTACAGCTCCAGCTTGTGGACTAAACCAGAAATACACACTATATATAATTTTATTACAGGGGACAACAAAACACTACTCCTCTGGAAGAATAAATATAAGCCTACATAACTCTGACCACTCTCACCACTTACTGTAACGCCAGTGGACTATATAGTATGTACAACATACAAATGCAAGGACTGCATATTTTAAGTGTTTAATATTTGCTCCAAGATTCTGTTGATACCGCTCTTGCCAAATTGGCTAATTACATCACCTCATTGACTGGCAGGCATTGGATTATTTTTACTGAAAAGTGAGTCCTTAACACCAGAGACCCCCCCAAGAAATAATCATTAAGAGAGTAACGAATCAGGTGTAATATGGCCTACTTATTAAGCTGACTGATCAAAATGAAGTAACACTTCTTTAATAAAAGGCTCCTTCATGTCAAAAAAGGATCTTCTGCTCTGGGAAGCTTTAGTTAACTAGCTAACCAGCCACCAAAGATGAAATAACAACTCCTAGGTGGTCTTAAATTCCCTACAACGACCTAATTACTTTGCAAATACCCAGCAGTTGTGTGATAAATCACGGGGAAAGCTAAGAAAAGCACCTCCTCAAAAGTATACCAGAACACTTCAAAGCGGTATCTGCCAATCGCTCACCACCAAAACAGGTATCCCCCAAACAATCAGACTCTTCAGAAACAGAGGGAGAACAAGCCAGCTGGAGTATTGATATAGATCTCTCAGAAAAGACCATGGCCAAGTTTGAAACATTGCTGAAAACTCAACTCCATCTGGCCAAATTCACTAGGGCAAAGAACTCAGGAGACCATTAGTGATCAAATTATGGCCATGCAAGACCTAGTCAGGTCTGATATAACATCCAACTCCTCTCAAATAGCAATCCTTGAGAACAAGCTTAAAGACCTTGAGAATAGGTCCAGGAGAAACAACTTGTGTCTCAGAGTGGTACTAAGGAGAGTCACTGACCTGCTCTCATACCTTAAAGTGTTTTTTACCACTGTTCTCTCAGATCACCAGGGCCAAGACCTTGAGATTGAGAGAGCTCACAGGGCACTTGGAGGATAAGCAAACTTGGAACAACCTAAAGACATCATAATACGCTTCCTGCGCCAGAGTTCTAGAGACTTAATTGTTGCAGCCTCAAGGAAGATGCCCAATATTATAGGTCCAGATGGTGCGCAGCTACAATTATATGCAGTTCTGGCTCCTTCAACCCTGGCAAAACGAAGGGAGATGAGACCTGCCTTGATATCTTGGTGAACAATAAAATCTCCTAAAGGTGGGGATTCCCCTTCTGCTTACTTTATCACTATAAGGACCAGGCCTATATTGCGTACTCACTGGAGGACTGCCAAAAACTGCTGACTACTTTGCAATTGGTGCCAGAAGGAACTACTCTGACAGTGCAAACCACTACATAAAGAGATCGCCCTTCCAGGATGTGGACTGATGTTCACTCCAGTAAAAAACAGAAGAGAAATACAACTTTCTGACATAACCCTCCATTGGAGAGCAGAAATAACTTGGCAGGTACAGATGTAAACTAGACTGCGGGGTACTCCTCACAGCAAACAACTCTTCTTAGAGGCTGGGAACGACCTCAGTCTAACTTTGATGGCTTAAGTACTTAAAGTTATTTTTATTAAACCTGGGACTTAAAAACTTTGGACTGAAAAGTTTGAAGGAGCTTTTTAATAGGCCAAAATAGTAATTTAAAAATGTATATAACTGTCTGTTGCTCTCTTAATTAATGTAATTTGATTTTTATTTCCTCATACTAGGGATTTCTAGAAGGAGTTATTCCTGCTAAACCCTGGGCACCTTAGGTGCACACTTAATTGAAACACAAGGAATTTACTTGAAAGTTTTGTTATTGTTCAGGATGTTCATTTAATAGTAATGTGGTCACTAACTTCTCACATTCTTTCCCACCTTGCCAGGACTACAGGAAAAAGCAACTCAATAATTCCTCATCTGGTTTTCCAGGCCTTCTCCCCTGCCGCAAGTCCCCCTCTGCCTTGGGTGGGCAAGTGTTCCCTCACATCAGCACACACACATACACTTAGAAATGGGTAGTTCTGAATTTGTGTTTTTAATGCACAACGTCAAAGGTTTTAACTCCCCTTTCAAATGGCGCAAAGCCTTTCTCTCGTATAAAGAACAAAAACCAGCAGATATCTTCCTGCAGGAGACCCATTTAAAAAAAAAACAATGTCCCCAAATTTTTACATAAACATTACCCGACTTTCTACACAACTAGTAACTCCTCCAAAAAAGAGGGTGCAAACATGTCCAGTTTACTGTGGAAACAAAGATAATGGACCCCTGGGGCAACTATATTATTCTTGCAGGGAAAGTTTTAGAAGTCCCAATCACTCTGGTCTCTGTGTACTACCCTACCACTACACCCCATAGTTGTTTGATTTAATTACTAAAGCACCTAGCAACTCAAACAGGGTAAAATCATACTAGGAGGAGACCTTAACTTAGCATTAAATGCCACAGCAAAAACATACTCAAATAAGCTAAAAAGAGAATGAGTTTCCTGCTCTCGGAGCTAAACCTCTTGGATATATGGAGGGAAAACCATACACATGACTTACTACAGAATAGACTACCTGCTGATAAACTCCACTCTAATGGACTGCACCAGTGCAGTGGAAATAAATCCCTGTACTTGGTCTGACCATTCAACAGTGAAAGTCTCCATCAATTTAGGCCTTAATATCAGACCCCAATACACATGGAGCGATGGATGAGATGCTCTTGACCATTCCAACACTCTGCGACAATTTGATGCAAATTTAACTCCAGAAGTGGAGATTGGGTGGGTTTGGGCACCTCACAAGGCCTACATTAGAGGTATATGTATAAAAGTAGCAGCAAGGCACAAAAGAGAACAGAAACTTAGCGAGACTAAATTGATGGAGGAACTGCATAGACCTGAATTAACAAACCAGAAGAATCCATCGCACAAAATTAGACAACAAATCAAAAAAGTTAGGTTTGAATTAGAATCCATCCTAGCAGAGAGCACGGAAAAAGCCTTAAGAATGACCCAGCA
The DNA here is from genome assembly GCA_027410445.1 of Discoglossus pictus. Taxonomy (NCBI): domain Eukaryota; kingdom Metazoa; phylum Chordata; class Amphibia; order Anura; family Alytidae; genus Discoglossus; species Discoglossus pictus. The sequence goes on along the minus strand of CM050167.1, from coordinate 125,447,226 downwards.
TAAATATTTTTCTAAAGCAAACAAGCCAGACTCTATGCTGGCAAGAACACTTAAAGTGAAATACTCACAAACATGAAATATATATATCTGGCGTAGTCACTACAAACCCAACAAAAATTTAGGAAACCTTTACCAAATGTTATCAAAAACTATACACAGCCTCCGATACCAAGACAGACTATCCCATGCAATACTGCTTATATTCTTGTGACCTCCCTTCTCTAACGAATGCATAGTTGGAAACAATTAACTCTAAAATTACTCAGGAGGAAATAAAGAAAGGGATTCAAGGAATGAAAACAGGCAAGACACCAGGCCCAGACAGCTTTTCCAATATGTACTTAAAAAAGTTTCTGGAACAACTAGCTCCCCATTTAGCAACATTGTACAATTCCATACTGGAAGGGCAACAAAATCCCCCAGAAATGAATCTTGCAAAAATAGTCCTATTTCCTAAAGAAGGTAGAGACCAGCTAGAGGTGAAACATTATAGGTCCATATCTTTACTTAATGTGGATATTAAAATCCTGGCCAAGATAAGGGCTGACCGAATCATACATTTCTTACCAAGGTTAATACACAAGAACCAGGTGTGCTTCATCCCCCACAGACAGGCCAGAGACAATATCAGAAAGGTCTTAAATATAATCCACCAGGCCAAAAGCCCCAAAACACCAACATGCCTGATGGCCCTCGATGTTGAGAAGGCATTTGACTCCTTAGAATGACCCTATCTACATAGAGTCCTTGGCAAATTTGCTTTAGTGATCATTTTACAAATCTGATTGAGACACACTATAAAAACCCATGGCTCACTTAAAGCTAACGGGCCGAAAAAGAACAACAATTAATATATTCAGGGGCACTAGACAGGGATGCCCACTCCCCACTTCTCTTCGCTATTGCGACTGAGCCATTGGCTCAAGTGAGAAGAGCAGAAATTAAAGGTTCACCATCATCTTAAAATTAGTCTTTTCGCAGACGATATACTGTGCACACTAATGGATCCTGTCCACTCCATACCAAAACGAATGCAAAGAATATATACAATACCTAGGTCTTAAAATCACCACACATTTGGAAACCTTGTAGAAGGCAAACTATTCTCCTCTCTTTAAATCCCTAGGTGAAGACATAACAAAATGGTCTAGATATGCTATCTCCTGGCTAGGGAGGATTAATTAATTTAAAATGAATACCGTTCCGAAACTTCTATACCTGTTTAGAACTCTCCCAATTTCCATAAACCTAAAAGATTTAAAGGGTTTCCAGAGAAAGGTTCTTAGGTTCATTTGGCAAGACAATCCCCCAAGAATTAGTATAACTATTATGTTTAAACACAAAACTAAAGAGGGTCTGTTTTGCCCAGACCTGACAAAATATTATAGGACCGCACAACTTTCTTTTATCCTCATCATACACCTATCCCTACATCAGCCTCCGTGGACGTTTTTTGAAAATCAGACCCTGCATCCTTATTCATTGGATACACTGGTCTGGTTAAATAGTGTCCCGGAGAAGGTCACTGAACTTAAAAATCCAGTGATCTTACATACATACAATGCTGGAAGTGGGCCATGAAAAACTCAAGTCTGTTTTTTAACCCTCCACATATAACCTCAATAATCTACCACCCACAAGCCCCTAAGGACTTTAGCAGGGATTCCTTGTTTTGGTGGAAATTGAAGGGCTAGACAGACTAGGTCCTTGGTTCGAGGATGAACGGTTTATTACTTTTGATATAATTAAGGATTAATATAATCTCCCATTGGGTGAACGTTTCAATTTGTGTAACTTCAACCTTTAACCAAGCTCCAGGGTCCACCAAAGAAAAATTGGCTTTCCTAAATCTGTCAGAAACTTCCACTAGCTAAAGGAATAATTGGTACTATATATGACATTTATAATTCTCCTCTTAGCATTACCAAATATACCATATATACTCGAGTATAAGCCTAATTTTTCAGCCCTTTTTTTAAGGCTAACAAGGGCCACCTCGGCTTATACTCGAGTCACTCTCCCCCCCGTGTCTCTCTAACCCCCACATGTCTCTCTAACCCCCCCGTGTGTCTCTACCCTTCCGTGTGTCTCTAACCCCCCGGGTCTCTCTACCCCCCTGTGTCTCTTTCCCTCCCCCCTCCTCCCTCAACCCTCCTAAACCTCCCCCCTCAACCCCAACCCCCCTCCTCAACCCCCCTCTTCAACCTAAACCTCCCTCCTCCACCTAAACCCCCCTAAATACCTCCCCCTCTCCCGATATATGCTAATGACGCGGCGCGCAGGTGACATCACATGCAAGCCGGGTCAAGGAGCGGAGGCCGGAGCACAAGCAGGTAAGTGAGGGGAGAGGGGTAGGTATTTAGGGGGGTTTAGGTGGAGGAGGGGGGTTGAGGGGGGTTTAGGTTAAGACGGTAGTTGAGGAGGGGGGTTGGGGGGGGAGGTTGAGGGGGGTTGAGGTTGAGGAGAGGGTTTGAGGAGGGAGGTTGAGGATGCAGGGTTGAGGATGAGGATGGGGGGTTGAGGAGGAAGGTTGAGGAGGGGGTTGAGGATGGGGGGGTTGAGGAGGGAGGTTGAGGAGGGGGTTGAGGATGGGGGGGTTGAGGAGGGGGGTTGAGGATGAGGAGGGAGGATGAGGAGGGAGATTGAGGATGAGGAGGGAGGTTGAGGATGAGGAGGGAGGTTGAGGATGAGGAGGAGGGGTTGAGGATGAAGGGTTGAGGAGATAGGATGAGGATGGGGGGTTGAGGATGGGGGGGTTGAGGGGGGGGGTTGAGCAGGGGGGTTGAGGAGGGGGGGTTGGGGTTGAGGGGGGGTTCAGGTTGAGGAGGGTTGAGGTTGAGGAGGGTTGAGGTTGAGGAGGGGGGTTGAGGAGGGGGGTTGGGGTTGAGGGGGGTTGAGGTTGAGGGGTGTTGAGGTTGAGGAGGGGTGTTGAGGATGGGGGGTTGAGGATGAGGATGGGGGGTTGAGGATGAGGATGGGGGGTTGAGTAGGGGGTTGAGGATGGGGGGGTTGAGGAGGGAGGTTGAGGGTGAGGAGGGAGGTTGAGGATGAGGAGGGAGGTTGAGGAGGGGGTTGAGGATGAGGAGGGAGGTTGAGGATGAGGAGGGAGGTTGAGGATGAGGAGGGAGGTTGAGGATGAGAAGGGAGGTTGAGGAGGGGGTTGAGGATGAGGAGGGAGGTTGAGGATGAGGAGGGAGGTTGAGGATGGGGGGTTGAGGAGGGGGTTGAGGATGGGGGGTTAAGGAGAGAGGATGAGGATGGGGGGGTTGAGGAGAGGGGGTTGAGGAGGGAGGTTGAGGAGGGGGTTGAGGATGAGGAGGGAGGTTGAGGATGAGGAGGGAGGTTGAGGATAAAGAGGGAGGTTGACGATGAGGAGGGAGGTTGAGGAGGGGGTTGAGGATGAGGAGTGAGGTTGAGGATGAGGAGGGAGGTTGAGGATGAGGAGGGAGGTTGAGGATGAGGAGGGAGGTTAAGGAGGGGGTTGAGGATGAGGAGGGAGGTGGAGGATGAGGAGGGAGGTTGAGGATGAGGAGGGAGGTTGAGGAGGGGGTTGAGGATGAGGAGGGAGGTTGAGGAGGGGGGGTTGAGGAGGGGGTTGAGGATAGGGGGTTGAGGAGAGAGGATGAGGATGGGGGGGTTGAGGAGGGGGGGTTGAGGAGGGAGGTTGAGGAGGGGGTTGAGGATGAGGAGGGAGGTTGAGGATGAGGAGGAAAGTTGAGGAGGGAGGTTGAGGATGAGGAGGGAGGTTGAGGATGAGGAGGGAGGTTGAGGATGAGGAGGGAGGTTGAGGATGGGGTTGAGGATGAGGAGGGAGGTGGAGGATGAGGAGGGAGGTTGAGGATGAGGAGGGAGGTTGAGGAGGGGGTTGAGGATGAGGAGGGAGGTTGAGGATGAGGAGGGAGGTTTAGGATGGGGGGTTGAGGAGGGGGTTGAGGATGGGGGGTTGAGGAGAGAGGATGAGGATGGGGGGGTTGAGGAGGGAGGTTGAGGAGGGGGTTGAGGATGAGGAGGGAGGTTGAGGATGAGGAGGAAAGTTGAGGAGGGAGGTTGAGGATGAGGAGGGAGGTTGAAGATGAGGAGGGAGGTTGAGGATGAGGAGGGAGGTTTTGGAGGGGGTTGAGGATGAGGAGTGAGGTTGAGGATGAGGAGGGAGGTTGAGGATGAGGAGGGAGGTTGAGGATGAGGAGGAGGTTGAGGAGTGGGGTTGAGGAGGGTGATAAGGGAAGGGGGAAGAGACACAGGGAAGGGAGAGGTTGGAAGAGACACAGGGAAGGGAGAGGGGAGAAGAGACACAGGGAAGGGAGAGGGGAGAAGAGACACAGGGAAGGGAGAGGGGAGAAGAGACACAGAGAGAGAGGGGGACACAGAGGGCACAAGAGGGACACAGGGGGCAGCACATTTCCCACCCTTGGCTTATACTTGAGTCACTCATTTTACCCAGTATTTTGTGGTAAAATGGGAGCCTCGGCTTATACTCGGTTCGGCTTATACTCGAGTATATACAGTAAATATGTTAGGGATTGGGAAATTATATGAATCATCATTGGGATATAGAGAAATGGTAAGTTGCCTGGAAGGGCATTTATAAGGGATCCCTTAATCAAAACCTATTGGAAACAGCAGTTAAAGTACTACATTGAGCATATATAACACAAGAGAAGCTTCCCAAGTGGATAACAACAGAAAACCCATACTGCTTTAGGGGTTGCCAGGAAATGGGGTCTTTTATCCTTATCTGCTGGATATGCCCCAGAGTCCAACAGCTATGGAGGCTTTCTCACAGTTAGCTACAGAGCTGCCCCACACCCCAGTAAAGGGGGAATTGGAGGTATGTCTACTAGGGATTCCTGTGAAAGCCATTTAGCCATCTCAAAACAAGCTCCTGCAGTTCTTTTACCTAAACACTAAGAGTCATATAGCAAAGAAGTGGAAATCTGACAATCTTGATGTAATAACGATCAAAAATAAAATTAATCATATAGCAATAAAAAAAAAATGACACATTGGAGGACTCTGTTCCTCAGTATTTGGATATATGGGGCCCGTGGATTTAGAGTAGGGAGGAACAACCCCTGTGTTCACATAACCAGTATCTCCCAACATGATGGGAGATGGGGCCTGATGGACTCAATGGGGGGCCTGGAACCTAGAGAGGAGACCTACTATTAAATGGATTAATGTGTCCAGCAATTGTGCATGGAGCCAATTGCCTCTCACTAACTTCTTCAATAAATACCTACATTTATGGTCTTAACACAATTATTACCTGACTAGATCCAAGCAGCTCAATCAGCATCAATGTTGCCATTCTGCTACAGAAGCAATTAAGAAAGAATATATTCCTCAAAAACAAGAACATCACCAATGTAGTTCTAGCAAAAAAGAGTACTTCAATGCATGTATTGGGAACATTAGTATGAGGAGCAAATAATGGCTGATCCTCAGATTTGAATACTATACTACTTTGTATGCTGAAGTTCAGGCTAAAAGGACATTATACTTTATATTTTCATTGAAGTCTTTCTCAGTTTCACCCCTCATGCTCACACACAAGGATACACCATTGGAAAACCAATTATCTCAGTAGCGCCTATGAATCACACAAGCTTTAGACTAACAAAATACACATGCATAATCCTGAAATACCTTTAGTAAATTAGATTAATGGGCAATTTAACAAATCAACTTTAATGGCAATCGTATGATGAAAAAAACAACAATTTAAATATTTGAATGTGATCATAATTAGGCAGGGAAAAGGTCATAATGTTAAGTGTTTGTTAGAGTGTCATAATAATTTCTGATGCATCTGTGATACTTAGTGAAGGTTGAGTTTGTGAGAAGGGTTTTTACACCTTAACACGTTCTTTTCAAAATGGAACATTACAAATGAAATCCTAGAAACGTAATATAAAAAATAAGGACATATTACAAGTCGAAGTATCTTAATAAGTCTTAAGTACAAAACTTACCCATTGATTGAGTTGAATAGCTTTAGATATTCCTCTTCAGGCAAATTTAATCTGAAATAACAAACATTTACAGAAAAATAGACTAAGCCACACAAAAAAACCTAACATCAAAACATAACATTTGAAATATTTTATAAGCAACAAACAAATATGCTCCAGGCCTTGTCCAGTTACTGATGTCAATAGCGCTAGGTTGAATTCCTCCACTGGGACTAGTTAATTTCCCCCAAAACTTACTTTCTAAAACCAAGATGATGGGGGAGGTTAATGGATAAGTGTGAAACTATGAGATGCTGCACATCAGACCTGGAAAATTGTGATTACTGTATAAGTAATGGAGAGTGGGAATACTATGTCAGTCAAATCGCCTGTATATACACAGCATATGACAATTCATAGTCATGAGTAGGTTTGAGTGCATCAGTGTATATTTGTGAAGACATTTGTATATTCAGTTATCTTGGTTTCTTCAAGTCAACCATGATACTTCAAAAGTTATGTGTTCACTGTCCATAAACTAGTGCACTCACAGATAGACACGCTGCAAAAGGAGACACCAAATATGCAATGCAGTTACAATGAAGCTGTTAAAAAAGATATATTCAGACTTAAAGAAATCTCCTCTTGTGTTTATCATACTCTTTGTAATTAAATCACAAGAAACATCTCCAGACTCACAGGAGTTCAGTTATGTATGATCTGGAGGTTTGTGTAACTTTATGGCGTCCATCAAGTTTCAACAGGATTTTCTGGAAATATTTGACATTTGATAGTTGAAGGGCAGTAGCGGAGCTACTTAATAGAGGGCCTTTATGACTTACAGAAAATGATGCTGAACTGGAGATTTGTGTAACTTTAGGGGGTCCATTAAGTTTCAACAGGAGGTCCGTGAAATATTTAATGGTTGAAGGGCAGTGGCTGATTAAGTGAATGGAGGGCATGTATGCAAAATAATCTGGGCTCCTCCTAGCAACTTCTCTAATATATACATAACAGTTGAGTCAATAAAAAAGCCAACAATTAAAACTAATTTACTATGCCTCTCACATCACCGAATAAAGAGTGCCTCGTTACCCCAGGCTGCTCCTCGGAGCATCATGCTCTTATCCTGTAGTGGGCCCTGATGCTTTGCATCTGCAGTAGCTCTGTCATTGTTGAAGGGGACTAAAACAATCTTCAAAATTTGTCTGGGAGCTTACAGTGATAAAAATCACATGTGCACAGAAATCAGATCTCTGGTATATCTCCCACTTGATAAAAACATGCGGTTGGAGGAATGAAAGTACAAAGAAGGTTTATGCTGATAGATTCCTTTTTTTTTAGACAATGTTCTGTGACAAGTTGTATTCTCCTTTCAATCAATGTCTCAGTATAAAGTATGACAAGATAACCATATTTCTCCATCACTTTTCTGTGTCTTTATTGTTTTTAATTTTATAAATCTTATCCTAAATTATTTCTGTGACTTGTCTTTCCTCAATCCATTCTTATATTTTCCCATGTATGCTTCCATAGTAAAAACAAAACAACAGTTATTTTTTTGTTTTTTTTTAAATATACTCACCGAATAGGTACAACCCTGCAGCCTGCTGACTCCAGAAATTTGACATATGAGGCTGCAATATAGGTTTTACCAAAGTGGAAGAACTCTTTGTCTGTTACCTCCTGGGTTATGATTCCTATGATTTAGAGAAGAAAAAGAATGAAAATGGCTTATTTTACAGGATATAAAAAATGAGAAACAAACAGAAAAAAGTAAAAATAAGAATGAGAAAGAGAATGTGAAAAAAGTTTTCAGGAATAAGGAGGGAAAAAGAAAATAACAGTAATACAAAACTATTAAAAAATGTTTGAGAGTCCAAAATCTTTGTTATATTGGTTATATATACATTACATGAATATAAACATACATTATTCAAGTTAAGAGGTCCTCAATCTAAGAATGAACAACTCTTAAGTAGGATTGTTCTATAGGCCTGGTAACCTACTCAGAGCTTGAGTTTTAGTTATTCTGTGCCTTTCACAGGGAGAATTTCCTTACACACATAAATGTGTTCTCTTTCTCTGATGTTTAAAGTGAATCTATCATAAACGAGATTTTGACAGATTTTTTGACAGACCAACAAAGACTGCCTATACTGTGTGCTAATGAAATTCAAATCTGCTTTGCCATTTTTAATATAAATGCATCATAGCCCTGTCTGTACACTTTCAATATTAAATGCACAATATTTAAATTTAATTTATGTTTGCGCTGCATCCAGATTTTTTGAAAGCTCCAATACATTTTTATTATTTTCTTCTCATTCCACCATCCTGTGTTATTACCTTACTTATAATTGACCAGACATGGGGCCAATCAGAGCAGTGGAATGGTAAAGTAATTTGCTCTATCAATCTCCTCCTGCTTTAGGTACCATTTAAGTGCTGTTTTAAAACCCCTGGGTGCTGGTTAGATGTCTATGTTTGTGATGTTATAACTTGGATGCAGGCCAGGTTGAGCTCTTCTGAGAGGGGTAATTACAATGTAAAAACTGTTTTTTTTCCAAACCTTTTATTAGCACTGAAAAACTGCTGAGGACATTGGTGTACCACCTAAATACATGCTGGAGTGGACTGTGCACACTGAATCAATCAATCACATATATAGCTGTCAGTGTTGGGAATGCTTACGATGTTGGTCATACTTTGCGAGCCGTCGACCATGCGGGACTTAGGCTGCAAAGAGCGCCGAAGGTGCTCATTGCACTACTTGCCTCACAAAGCAAGGCGAGCAGTTGAGGCACAAGGTACTTAGAAGTAACTCTAAATAATAACACACTCACACACAGCACAGGGGGGGGGGGGGGAGCCAGTAAGCCTGGGAGTTAGGTTGCCACCGAATTTGAGATTTATTTGGGGTTTTCGTCAATACAAAATTGGCTACGTGAGGAAACAAATGGTGGACAAAAAGCTTAAAAATTCTGAAGCTGAATGAAAACAAGGCTGAGCAAAGCCAGGCAGGCGGGACTTCGAAAATACACGATGTCAAAGACAGTAACACTTACACCAACAATGCCAGGCACTCAGCACGCCACGCAAACATTCAGCACACACACAGAGGAGAAAGACACAGGGAAGGGGCAGGGGGAGATGGTGGACAGACACACATGGCATACCCAGGCACAAAACTTGCAGGTTAACGAAACCTGCAATGAGCGGACCGTACAGTAGGGCTCACGATGAGCACTACGAGTGGGAGAGGCTTGCAATGAGCGCTGAAGGCGCTCATTGAGAGCCCCACAATAAGTGCTGAAGGTGCTCAGCATGGGGCTTGCAATGAGCGCCGAAGGTAATCAGTGCAAAGCAGGAAAGTTGAAGTACACGGGGGGAGAGGCTCACAATGAGCGCCAAAGGCGCTCAGTGCGGGCCTCGCGATGAGCACCAAAGGTGATCAGAGGAGCAAAAGCCTCACATTGTGTGGCAAACAAGATTGCCAGCCTTACAATTTTAATCCCGTTATTTTTGACGGGCAATTTCCTAGTAATATATGTTATCTAATCCCTTATGTTTTACTTATCTATACAATTTTATTTATGGAACATGTATGAGTTATTTTCTCCTTTTAAGAGTCCCTTCTGGCAGAAAAGTGCTATACACATTAATTATTATTATTAATAATAATAATAATCCTGAAGAAGGTACTGAGTTTCTATTCTAATGAAGGGAAGGGGGTCACCAATTCCTTCTTCAGTGGACCTCGATTTGTCTGACCTCTTTGCTATGGAATACACATTTTGGTGACCCTACATGGCATAGCTCACAGCTTCATTGAGGTAAGCAAGCCCCTTCACCACGACAGGGTAGTAGTGATCCAGAAGAAGACTGCAGATGTAGTAAAGCTTTTACATTTTTGCTTTGTTAGATTTTTTTTGGCTGGTGTTCAAATTTCATATTTTAGTGATTAGAGAAGCATGATACATGGTTTGTTATTATTACTGTTCTATTGATTCTGCAGTCAAACGATTCCCCCTCCCTAATGCAGTACTCATTCCACCCAATGAACACCAAGGGTCTTCATCCTGTAAGGATGCACAGAAATCCATTGTGAGTTTGTTATATCGCATCCTGAGAGCTGGAGGATGAGGCTTGTGTTTGTAGTCATCAGATGAATAAGGAGTTAGGGTTGGAGGAAACTTGCAGAATCCCAGACTATTTTTTTAATAATTAGATATAATTCAAATTGACACGACACTCACAAAGGATGCAAAGAAAAATAAATGTTCTCTCACACACACAACTTCTACCAATGCATCACAAATTGCTCCAGGATCTTACAGAGCCACCAACATATTTTTCTTTTTGCTATAAAATGTAAGCCTTTTTTTCCTACTTGAATTTTAGACAACCAAATCTCTAAACTATTTGTAAACTAGCGAATTGCCCGTCAAAAAATGACGGCAATGAAATTGTAAGGTAGCTAAATTAGTAAATGAATATAGTGTACCTATTTTGAAGCATTGTGATGAAGAGCTGGCAATCTGTGTTGATGTTGCTGCAGCATTAGTGGTGTGGAGCTGCTGTATAAGCATGCTGAATGTGTGCAGTGTAACACTGTGCGTGCGTGAGACCAAACCGTTAGCGTAGTCGTGTACTTCCGCATTGGTGTAAAATGGCGAGTAATGTGTGGTATAGGTCTGTATCGGAATATCCGTAGGTGTTTTGTGGTGTTTTGCGAGTTTAGAGTGCTGTAGCCTCGTTTTCGTTTTGTTCGGCGGCCATTTTTTCTGTCGCTTAGATTTTTTTTTAGTCTCTAAACTGTTTTATTTCGAGTAAAATCGAGGTGTAAGTTGCATTTTTGAGGTCCTGGGTGCTCCCTCTTGGTGTAGGTAAGTTTTTTATGTATGTGCTGTGTGTATGTATTGTGTTTTAAATGTTTGTATGTCGGCGTGTTGCGTCCGATGTTTGCGAGGTCGTAATGTGTGGTAACGTGTTTCGTACGTTGTTTGCGTGCCTCGTAAAATTTAGCGAGTGTCGTAATTTGTGTGTCGTGTTTTTTGAGTAGCGACGTGAATTTTGCGAGGGTTTGAGGCCCTTGCCCAGTGACCTCGCCAGCAACTGAGTCCCTCGCTTCGCGAGGGGCCTCAGTTGCTGGCATGGAGCGCCTTCGGCGCTCCATGCCAGCAACTGAGGCCCTTGCCCAGTGACCTCGCTACGCGAGGGCCGCGGCTCGCTACGCGAGGGCCGCGGCTCGCTTCGCGAGCCCGCAAGCGTGAGCAACGACTCGTACGCTCACAACTATATATGTGATGCTTGTGGTTGCACTGTGGCAGACTTTATGAGAATGATGTCTCTTAAAACAGCATGACATATAAAGATGGGGTTGAAATGATTTATAGACATGTTGCTTGCATGTACCATTGACAGAGAGGGTGGTGCCACTATTACAAATGACATGTCAACTTTACATAACATGTTACTCAAATATATGATATAATCCAAGTAGACTTGTTTGATATAATATGTGAAATGAAAAAATCATATATGCAAGCTGTTTTACAACTGCAACCTCAACCAACAGATACCCTTCTTCTCTTCACAAGAGAGCACAGTGTTAGCAGACTGACTCACTAGTTGCAGTATACTGTATAGACTAATGAACATCAGGAACCTAACAGTAACACAATAACAGAATAGATACAGCAAAGGCAAGAACAGAAAGTTAAAAGAGAAGAAAAATACTGAGTAGTGTGTAATACACGACTCCACTCTAGGACTGAGGTAACTACTATATTATAATCCATAGGAGCAGCAATAGTAGAAATAAGAGAACAGCTCATGACAATCTATACAGGATTGTTACTAGATAATTAGACAGCAAGGCAGGTGTCACAGGAGTCAGGAAAACATCAGTGCAGATAGACAGGAATCTAGACAGGTGTCACAGTAAGACAGATAGCAAGTACCAGGAAAAAACAGGGTAGATAGCCAGGCCTCAGGACAAAAGTCATTAAAATGCAAATTGTGGACAATGGCAAGCTATACAGATGCAAATAGTGTAAGTGCCTATAGGAACAGGGAGGCTCTCAAGAGGTAAGCATTGTCGAAAGGGATCACGGCTATGCAGAGAGGTCCGGGGTCCCCATGCAGATCCCTGGCAGGTCCCTTTTATCGTTAGTTGGTCCAGTGACTCTTGAATATTGTTTAAACTTTTCTACAAAGGATTCCCGCTGCAATATCCAAACAGATCAGGGATACACACAGAAGTTTTTTTTTTAATAACTTAGGTATATTGCTTATTATCTGGAAGATTTATTTGTGGTTCAGTATTTCTCAATTTATACTTTTTCTGTGATTTAGAAGAAAATCTTAATTTCCTTCTATTTCTGTGCCAAAGTAGTGGATACTGCTCCCAAGCTGTTTTATTTAAAAATGTTTAGTTCGGTATAGTAGGGAATGAAAGGTATAAGAAGCATTACTGAGTAAAGACTACATCTTGTCCTTTTTAAGGAGATGAATGCAAATAAATATTCAAACTCTCTCTGTCTATTTTGCAAGCAGAGAACAAACCGTAATAATCAAAAAGTAATAATATATATGTAGATGTCACAGATAAATCACTTCTTACCATTATAAATCAAGCAGGATCTGAAACCACTATAGGAACTAACACTGCAGAAAATTCATAAAAAGGGAAGATAGAGTTTTGCCAGTTATACTGTAGTGCATATTGCAACCACATAACATAAACAACTATTGCAAAACCACACAGGCAGAAGTTACAACGTGCATGCGTTGCTTAAATTTAACTTTTATGTAAAGGAACAAAATCAAACAATGTTAGAGGAACAAAGATATCCACAATAGTTTTAACATGCATTTCAAAGAATACTCAATATTAATTCAATGTGTTTAAACAAAGAACATGAACAGGTTATATTCAACAAGACAATGGACTGGATCCTGAGACGGCAGCAAAATGCTATGGGCCCTATTCTGTTGCCCAAATCGTAAACTTGCAAAGGCATTTTCAAATACCTATTATAGCTGTAGCAGCAATTAAACACACACTATTGTACTCCACAGAACAAATATGCAAAAACATTTTTTTTTCGACTGGTCATGCATATGGTAATATTAAAAGTGTTGCTGAAAGATACATACAGCAATTAAAGACACAGTACATGACTAAACTGCCTTAGAAAAGATAAGTAACATTCAAAGAGGTTCAAATGTAGACTTTAAAAATATATATTTATTCATTAACATATTTGAGTCATCAAATCAATATTGGAACAAAAACTATTGGCAATATATCACCTCCACGTGACATATATCTAGTACCAGGGGAACATTCACCACAGTACGCAAGAGGTTAATACAAATCTGGAAACACATAAGGACCACAACAGGTGCTCTAATTTACTGACAAATAAAGGGATAGACACACCCCAAATAATACTCAAAAACACTATAGATCACCACCACAGCGCTACTGACAGAGGTCGTCTACCTCACATCCATGGGAATATTGTCATCTACACCAGAATCTTCGATCTTACAAACTGGGGTGTGCGAAATGTCAGCATGTGCAGCCTTGAATAGAGGAGGGGGTGACACTGATGCAGGCTACATGTGGATATCGCTAGATAGCACAGGCTAGGCACTGTATTGTAAAAAAAAATAAACTAATTAGTCATCCACATAATCACAAATAGTTAAATGGTAGCAGGTAAGGTGTAATACATAGAATTTAGTAAACAGAGAGGAAAGCACACCTATATAAACTGGTTCTCACTGGTAACACTTCGCAAATGCAAATAAGGTACTAGATATGTATAACAAGAAATGAGTGGAGAAAATCTCTTAAAAGTTAAATGGGACTTAATGGATATAATAATCAGGGTTTATTAGTGTAAATACAACTTAACTTATGATAGCACTGCTTGAGTATGATGAACGGGCCCTACTGGATGTGAGATTTGCTAAAGTAGATAATAACAGAAATAATAGTGACTACACCATCTCTTCTCAACAGCATTCCACACTGAACATCAATTGGTGAAATGTTAAACATAACCATACGTGTGCAAAGACAAGTGGATCATGGTTCATGTGATGTTTTGTAGCCACATGATTACAAAAGCCAGGCAGGAGTATGTCAACACTTTTCATGAATAGATATTCAGTGAGGAGTGTTAATGACAGGGTTAAAATATTAGATGCACCCCCTATTTCCACCTCTTTCTAAGCACAGGGGCTCTGTCTACGAGGCCGAAGGGTCGTTGGAGGGAGTGGTATGTCCTCCAGTTGTAGCTGCATATCAGCTGGAGTTGAATTTGCACGTCCATATGCACTCACTGGGCCTCCCTGTCACGATTTTGGTGGCCTTTTACCTCTCCATCTAAAATATGCCTCCTCATCTCACCATCAATCATCATGTTGCTGTTATACAGTGCTGTGAGGTTATCTGAATGCCTTGTCCATCTTTTCAGTAAGTGAAGCGTTTTGGTGGGACAGGTCACCCAGTATATTTCGGAATTATATTTCTTCTTGCTGCATAAATTGTAGCACATCATCCAAATTCACTTGTGGGGGAGTTGGAGGTCTGTCCCGGGATGTACCAGGCATTTCAACAGGAGGAGGTGGCAGCGTTTGAGGTACTGAAGGAGGAGTGGAGAGGTCCTGAGGAGCCAGCGTTGTGAGTGCTGCAGGTGACAGTGGGCCTGGTTTTTCCTGAGTCCAGTAAATGGTAGGAGGCGGAGGTGGCAGTGGTGTTTGTTCCTGGCTCCAGTAGATGGTAGGAGGGGGGGTGGCAGTGGTGCTTGTTCCTGGCTCCAGTAGATGGTTGGCGTTAGCATTGGAGGTGGAGGCAGAGAGTGGTAACCAGATCTCTGGGAGGGCCCAGATGGAAATTCCTAATGGCTGGACAGTGGCTGACTACTCTCATACTTATATAGTTACATAGTAATTGAGGTTCAAAAATAATTTTAGTTAATCAAGTTCAACCTTTTTAGATCTCCTATGATCTATAATATGCTGATTAATTGGTAATTGTTCCAGAAGAAGGCAAACAGAAAAGAAAAACAAGTAGGTCTTGCCAATGGTCTTGAAAGGGAAAAAAAATAATTCCTTTCTGATCCCAGATACTAGCGAACAGATTCTTCTTCCCTGGATAAATACTCCGTCTCTAATTAACCAGGATATCCCTAAATTCTCTTTTTATTTAAAAATATAACCATAACCAATCCCTTTTTAAAGTTATCTATTAAATTTGCTGTCACCACCTCCTTTGGTAGACAATTCCACAGATTAACCACCCTTTCTGTAAAGAACCCTTTATTCTTTAAATGGAATTTTTTTAGTTCCAACCTCAAATGATGTCCTCTTATCAGTTGAATCTTGCTATAATCTCCTTCCTGAGTAGGGCTCGGGCCCTCTGATCCAGTTAGTGGTTCCTCCCCAATCCCTTGCCAAGGATCATCTGAGACATCCCCATTATCAAGGTCTGCCTCAGGTGGAGGCGACGCCACCTTGTGTGGCTCCATAGTAGAGCTGGCCCTCCTGGGTACTGAAAAGAGTGACAAATAGTGTATGTGTTTAACAGTATTTTATGAACAATTGGTTGCTGTGTGTTTCTGTATACCTGTAATCAGGGTCACTTCCGACATAATTGGCTGTAGTGATTGTATTACATAGATGAACATTGCTCTGTATAATGAACTTTGTTGATCATGGCTCATATCAAACAATGTAATCCTGCTGCGGTCTGCCATCTGTAGCTCATGAGTACACATGCTCTGCTGAATCTGCTGTGCAGCGTGTGAGACTGACTGATCTGTGACCATTTCTCAACAATAGTTGTTAACATGCAGAAGAGACATGGTTCAGGATAGGCTAGTACATGACACTACACGTGCAGTCCTACAGACACTGTATCGGCAAATGCTGCAGTGGGCACACCCATACATGTACTCTCTATTGAATGTTAATTCACCCTGTATCTGTTTCTTGGCTGCTAATCAGAATCATGGTTAATTGCAGGTATTGGAGACATGTTTTTTTCAGCACACTTATGATATGTATATATTTGCATCCTGGATTTGCATAGACATTGCTTATACATCTATCCCTAGTCAAAACCAGGGAGCTTACATATCCCCTTCATATTATATTTATCTTGTATATGTGTTATCCATGTGTGTGGTATACATGTGTGTGCATGTGAAGGTATAAAATGTGTATATGACACTCACATTGCATGGTGCTCTCCTAAGTCCAACCGGCCTGGAAGTCCCACAACTGCAGCTGGTTCAATCCAGTCCTTCAATGTCCTCTCCCACTCAGTATAGTTAATGCTAAATTGAAGGCCACCACCTGTTGCTCTGGCTACTCTGGCCTCCTCTGCCACCTTCTTTTTGACTTTGGCCCCGCTGTCATAATGCCTGTGCTTGCCAGACCTCAAATCCCTGTTAGCAAAGCCCAATTCAGAGATAGTTGTAGCAACCTTACTCCAAGCCTGTGCCTTCCGGCTAGGCCTCACTTCCCTCTTTTTATCAATGATACTGTAGCGGGCACGGATGAGGGTGGCTCTCATCTCCTCTGGGGTATAATTAGGGGCCCTGTGCCATGCCCTCCCTACTGTGCCTAGGGATCCTGGCCTCCCTTATCTCTCCCTGGGACCTGTTCCTTCTTACCACTACCTCCCCCCTGGGATCAGGCAACTGATAATTAGCATTTTAGGCTTCAATTAGTTCCTAGGGCTGTCACATGGTCGTAAATTAGAGGCTTGTTAAACGTCTTAGAGCGCGGGCTTGCGGCAATAGAATACATCTAAACATTTTGAGAAAAAAACACCGGCAGCCCAAATTAAGGATTAAAGTCACAACATTATCACATGTAATAAGATGGTCTGATTCAATCAATATATATTATTGGAGCCAAATTGAAAACCATCTAATGCTAGATTTAGACCTTAAACAACTAATATTTTGTAATCCATTTAAAAAATAATTAAGCCAAGGAGCATGGATGGTTAAGAAAGATTTGAGCTACTGGAACAAATTAAATGTTAAATATAATCTAATCTCTTTCCTAAGCCCTATAAAGCCAACCTTTTTATCTAAAAAATTCCAAATACCATTTCTTATAGAATGGACGAGATGGGGAATTATGTATTTAAATGATCTATACATTAATGGAACTTTGACATCTCTTGAACAATTGATGGTAAAATGTGGCTTATCAGGGAACTGTTGGTTGGAGAATTTAAAATTGAAAGCAACCTTAATTAAACACAAATTAAATCTTCAAGCCAATTATGCTTTGAAACATGTTGAAAGTTAATTTTAACAGAAGATAGAACCCATTTAATCTAAAAGTGCTTTAATATATTGAGGTTAGAACCAGAAGAGAACAGAACCTGTAAAATTAAATTTTGGGAGAGAGACTTAAAATGCACATGACCAGTAAACATATGGAATAGAGCCTTGTGCATTTCAGATACATACATCAAAAACTCCTCATATAGAGAGGGTGTTTTTTTAAAATGTTGAATAAATGGTATATGGTCCCAACAAAATGAAGTCAGATTGCACATAGAACAGAAGTAACATTTTGTTGGAGAAATTGTGGTCAAGTGGACTCTCATGCTCACATTTGGTGGGATTGTCAGTGCGTCCAGATTTTCTGGACGATGTGTTCTGAACAAATTTCCTTAATCCATAAACAGAACATTTATCCGACTCCAGAAAGTATCATACTGCATATATTCCCTGCTGAACTCAATCCAGAAATTCGAGCCATTGTTATACAAATATTGATAGTGGCCAAATGGTTAATAAATAGTTATTAGCCTCCAATTGAAAGCTAGTCAGTATTACCTCATGGAATGAAATACTGAGGATCATGAGCCTCAATTATGAATTTGAACATGATCTTTCCCCAATATGTTTAGTTAAAAAAGATAAAACTAAATGGAAAATTTGGGATATATGGCCACAAATCAATAACTAGAACATATTCTTTCTTTATGAAACTGTCTTATCCCTGCCCACTCTTAAACCCCTAGGTGAACCTATTTGTTTTGTATGTTTATCATTATTGATGTTTACTTTATGTTAAAATATGGAACTAGAATGAAAGTAATAATGCTAGGAAATGTAATTTACAATTGCTAAATTTGAAAGTATAAATTGATGTTAAGTAGCATTTACTTGATTCTAAAATGTATGCTTTCTTTTTTTGTATGTCTCTTTACACAAATAAAAAATAAATAAATAAATAAATATATTGGGTTCTAATAAAACATTGCAGCATTTCGAACAAAAAATTAGTTATGATATATATTTTTGAACTGCCACACATTTTCAGGTTATTGTCTCTACTAATTTTTTTGCTGCTTTACACAAATAGGGAACCTCAGTACCCTTTGTGTCTGTGGGTATACATATGCTTTTCTTAAGTCCACTGTATTAGTTTAGGTTAGTGGATATAAGGGTGAAGTCTAGAAAGAAGGAACAGATAATTTCTTATAATGTTCTAGAGATTGTACTATTTTAATAGCCAAATAAAGCAACATTTATTATATATTGTCCATATAGGTTATCTAAATAGCAATACATTTCTGTAATCATAACAGTGGTCCTTTTTTATATGTTACCTTGGAAATGTAGCTTTAGTGTAAAGTATAACTTTGAAATAATGCTAAGGGCAGCATTCTCAATTTGACATGCCCTGAAATGAGCAGTTGTTCTCAACAACTGGACCTAGGAATGATGCTGGACCTTGAATATTTATCTGCCAGTCCTCAAGGATGAGGACAACCTAACATGTTATACGTACCATCACAATTAGCTATAGATAAATTATCTAAATGCAATCTATTTTCAAATCACTGCAATGATAGATGAAAATTCAGTAAGTCACAAAAAGTATCAACCTTGTTAAACATGCACTGGATCTCACAATTTGTCCACATGAGCACTAGATGGTGACCAGTTAACCCCCAGACAAAAAAAGCTTCAAAACCACTGTTATAGTGAAAAGACTGAATATTATCCTAAACAGTTTGTTAGGCTATCTGTACTTACAGAAAGTTAAAATTCCAAAGAAAGTATAAAATTCAAAACGTTATATATAGTTATATATAGTTTTCCTTTAGTACATTTCTGGGCTAATTTACACAAACTCTAATATTAAAATACATATGTGTGTATGGTGAGGAACACATGAAGAATCTTTGCCTAGGAGATTCCTCAAGGCACAACTTTCAAGTATTCTAATCAGTGGCTCTGTAGGTTTGATTGAGTCACTTGTGCTTTGGTAGAGGTGTCCTCCAGAGAAGTGATATGTCCAGTTATCTCCACAGGATTTTTATTTTATGAATCAACTATGGTATGACATAACAAACCATATTGGAAAAAGATAGACAATTTGGTCAAGTCCTGATCTGACATAAGTTTCAATGTATTCTCTACATTTTAATTACATTCTCCTCAGACAATAACAAGCAGTGTATCATCTCACCTATAATCGGTCTCTCATTCACCTTTAATTCTTGAGGAAAATGAGGGGCTGAATCCAGGAGCAAGGGGAGCAACACAAGAGTCAAAAGTACAGACATCTTGACACTTGTGTATCCCATTGTTATCTTCTGAAAAAATAGCAAAAGAGAACAATTTATTATAATTATTCTCACATATTTCAGTATTTATTGAGATTCTGTGTTCAAATCAGATTTTTTTTGTCTGCTTTTATACCTGTAGATGAACAAATATATGAACAATGTTTTTGCTATATATTGCTGTTCAAATGTTTGTTATACAGATTATATGCATGCCACGTGTCTTTGTGTGAGTTTGTGGTATAAATAATTATTATTATATATATACACACAAAGTGGTACCTTGGTACTCGTCGTTAATTAGTTATATTTATATATATATATGTGTGTATATATATATATATATATATATATATATATAAAGTAAATGTATTGCTAAATATTCCAATAAAAAAGTGCCTCTAAATCTGCATACTACCTAATAATACCACTTTTAGAGACAGACCCTCTTCTACGAGGAATTTCATCTGTCGCCCAATGGCCCAGTGAAAACCACATTTAAGGACAGATTCCTTGTCCAGTCTTGGGTCTATTACTTTCTCAGAAACTTCCCTGGTTTATTTTTTTAGGCTTTCAGGAGAAAGGGAGTAATGCCCTATTTTTACTGGTACCTGACTAATGAGGAAAAAGGCCATAACACAGAAGTGTAGTATTGAAGGGCCCGTAGCCCACCTCAGGCTTGCCTGGGGTTGGGGGGAGGGGCCACCTGACATGGCAGGCCCGGGTAGGGGCGGGGTGGTGGCTAGCTGAGGGAGGTGGAGCAATGTAGGCGTTTGCCGCCAATTTTCTCCAGTCCGCCCCCAGCTAGCCATGGAGCAGATGTGCTGCAGGTGCAGCCCCTGTTTATGGCTTCCAGAGTGTTAGGGGCTGGCCCCTAGCTAGCCATGGAAGAGGATGGAGCTGCTAGTGCTCCTTGTCATAGTGTGTGTGAGTGCTGGGGGGCACTGATGTGAACACTGCTGAGCTGGTTCAGGCCACAGACCTGGTTGATGCAGCTGTGAGGGCTGTGTTGTCTCTGGGTGTGCAGGGGAGGGTAAGCTGTGTCCCTGCTATCAAGGCAGCATGTATTATGAACTGCATTATATAACTCTGTAGTAGGCTTATATATTATACACTTATATTGTGTTTGGGTATGTTTTTTTGTTGTTGAGTATTTTATTTATGTATGGATATGTATATGTATGTATGTATGTGTATATTTATATGTATATATATATATATATATATATATATATGTATATGTGTGTATTTGGATATATGTATGCTTTTGGTTCTGTGTTTATGTATATGGATATACATGTGCTTGTTATTATCTATATGTGGATCTAATTATATATGTATGTATTTGGACATATTTATATGTATATTTGTTTTGTAGGTATATTGGTTATGTATGGGCTTTGTTTGGTTCTTGTGCATTGTGTATATGTGTTGTGTGTATTTCTTATGTGTATTGTGTTTTGTTGTATGGGTACATATGTTTGTGTATTGTATATATGTTTGTGTATAGATTATGTGGGGTAGTCAGAGTGCACATTATCATATTAGTGAAGGCTGTGTGTACCATTTTGCTGTGTGCTGGGACTCCTGGTGATGTCCCCCGGCCTTCCTTCCCTCTCAGGCTGCCATGCTGTCTGGGAGCTGCAGTGTAGGTAAGCAGCACTTGGTCACATTAATAGCAGTATTCTCTGTCAATATGATAGTCAAGTCTATGGGACTGCTGTTATATATATTGACATATTCTGTATACTGCGGTTTTCATCCGCTATAAATCTATTTCATATTATTATCTACGAGTCTGAGGACGTTGTGTGATTATTTAATACTTACATAATTTTCCCTTGCGTTATTTGTATAATAGTGTGTTCATAACTGGAGTACGGGGGACAGATAGGACTTTTAATTCTGGCGGTGGCAGTTGGCTTCTCCAATTGCAGTCTAAGGGGTTGAACACCAGGCGATTTATAGTGAGATTGGACTGTAGCAATTGCGGTCTGGAATGATTATATGATTTGCGGTTGTTCTTGATGCAACTGCACTAGGTACAGCGCTTAGTGCTGTGCCTTAAGGATCTATTGGGGCCATAAGCCTATATGTCAGGTTACCAGGGGCTGTCTTAAGGGGGAGCAGGGCAGAGAGGCCTTAGAAAGTTATAGGGCCAATTCCTTCCCATAGTGTCCTCCTTAGACGGGTTGGTGCCCAGGTTGTTTAGTGACATTGGCGCGTATTATACTTAACCGCCTTGACATCGGGGTATTGGGGCTGTTTATAAACAGTCTACTTTATAGAGGTCCATATTAAGGGATAGTGGGGAGTTTGGGGTCTGATGGCTTGGGCATAGCAAGTATTTGTTGTGTAGGTTCCTGCCAGGTATGTTTGATATAGTTAGGTTATTGTGCTGTTGGTCGCATCTTGGGATCGGTGTCTGCACTGAGTTCCCTTCATAGGCGGTCCACCGGGAGGTTAGTTATATGGGGTAAATCTATTTGCCTGTACTCGTTCTCCTTGGTATCATTTTCATCTCGGCTGTCTTGCGGGGTCATTCCTGCATGTTCCTGGCAGGGTTGTCCTTGTGGTTCTAGGGTACGTTAGGGGTATAGGCCTCCCGGTATGCTGGGAGGCTTTACCATTTTATCGCATTACCGTTCTGTGCCGTAGGTTCTCATTCCCCGTTCATCATCTCTATCGTCGTGGGTTCCATTGATCAGGTAGACAGTTCTCATACCACTAGTTTCAGGTTTGTAGTGGGATTTGGAAGGAGGCCGGGTGGCATTCCAGCAGAATTATCCTTTTTTGGGTATGTCGTATACTGCTCCACGGTTTACTCTTATGCCTTATCCGCTATGGTCTTGGGTGGTTATATTGACTCCTGAAGGTGGGTCTAGGGTAGGTGTTTGGTACATTCCTAGTTATAGTAGAGGTGTTTGCGTCTGATAATATAGACATAGGTGCTCTAGGCTACCGATGTTAAAGGTGGACAAGTGTTTTTTATATGTAATTTTTGTCTCAGTTGTTTTCTGCACAGGCACGTTTTTCCATAGTGTTGGCAGGGTAGCTGATGGATTAGATCCGCTGGTAGCAGTTTTTTCTTTTCATATACCAGCTCTTTTCAAATCTGGCTGTAACGGCATCTGGGGACATGCGTCGGGCCCCTGGTCTGTCTGGTTAGAGGTAGTGTAGGTTATGCAGCGAGATGAAAGATTGTAAGCCATGATTGCGCCATTTGGTGGGTAGCGGTGTGCGTGTTCAGTGGGTCTATCACATGTATATATTTTTTTATTTTGTATGGTAATTGAGATATGTATAATGGATTGACAGATTTTGTCTCGGATTAAAAAAAAAAAAAAGTCTTAGGGGTCGTGCTGGCGGGGCGCTAACGCTTGATATCCGGTAATAGTCATAAAGCAGAGGGTATTATATGCTTTTCCAGGTGAGTTCCAGGATATTATTAACTCTTTGTACCGGGATTGGCAACGTGCAGACTGAGGAGTATATATGGGTTATTACAGAGGTGGTTTTTTTTTTGGTCTCTATGCAACAAGGGCTGTCACTCCTGTCGTCCCCGGCGGTTGTATCACGCTTTGATACTTTATTAACTTTTATTTGTAACACACCAACATATTCCGTAGCGCAATACAGGGGATAAAAACAAGGGAAAATACAGCATTAACAACATTCCAAAAATGGAGGACCCTGTTTTGATCATTCAAGGTGGTATCATAAGCTATTGTGATAGGTATGTGCTGTAAGGTATTTGGCTTTGTAGATCTTGCTAGAGTTATACACGGATGGTTGGCAGTGGATCGAAGGGCAGTAAGTAGAGTAGGCAGTGATTGCAGTGGTGGTGCAGGCGGCTGTTTCTCAGTATGTAGTTGCTTGTTCAGGACAACGTTGTTGAAAACCCTGTGCTCAGTACGGATAGTGGAGCATATAGTATTATGAAGATACAAGGTCAAAAAGACAGGATGGAGGACGGTTCCTTCTCAGGTGCGAGCCTCAGACTGCAGGCCAGGGTGGGAGGTTGGACAGTTTGGGCACTGGGTACGCTATCCGTAGGCTCAGAGGAGGAGTCCCCCAAAGGTGGGGGGGGGGGGCAAGTAGCAGTGTGGCCCATCGGAAATCAAGCTGGGTTAATGGGTCCTGACGTAGGAATGGATAGAGAAAGCAAGGGGTAAAGGCGAACAGGAGGTATGGCAAAGGGACATCAGGCGACGGGTAGCCTTTTCCCAAGGGCCGGAGATACCACTGTTCGGGAAGGAGGTCTGTGATAAGGGCAAAACCTTCGGGCTGTGCAGCCATCTCTCCTTCCCGCTGGTGTACCGGTAGTGAGAGTTTGGTTAGTAGACAGGCAGGGAGGGCGACCTCAGATGCCTGGTCTTGGGATCCAAAGGGTGATCGTAAAGGCGAACAGGAGGTATGGCAAAGGGACAGCAGGCGACTGGTAGCCTTTTCCCAAGGGCCGGAGATACCACTGTTCGTGAAGGAGGTCTGTGATAAGGGCGAAGCCTTGTGGGCTGTGCAGCCATCTCTCCTTCCCACTGGTGTGCCGGCAGTGAGAGTTTGGTTAGTATACAGGCAGGGAGGGCGACCTCAGGTGCCTAGTCTTGGGATCCAAAGGGTGATCGTAAAGGCGAACAGGAGGTATGGCAAAGGGACAGCAGGCGACTGGTAGCCTTTTCCCAAGGGCCGGAGATACCACTGTTCGTGAAGGAGGTCTGTGATAAGGGCGAAGCCTTGTGGGCTGTGCAGCCATCTCTCCTTCCCACTGGTGTGCCGGCAGTGAGAGTTTGGTTAGTATACAGGCAGGGAGGGCGACCTCAGGTGCCTAGTCTTGGGATCCAAAGGGTGATCGTAAAGGCGAACAGGAGGTATGGCAAAGGGACAGCAGGCGACTGGTAGCCTTTTCCCAAGGGCCGGAGATACCACTGTTCGGGAAGGAGGTCTGTGATAAGGGCGAAGCCTTGCGGGCTGTGCAGCCATCTCTCCTTCCCGCTGGTGTGCCGGTAGTGAGAGTTTGGTTAATATATACAGGCAAGGTGGGGAGACCTCAGGTATGACCATATGGCTGGTTACTGCGGTTATGGAAAGAGGTCTGTGACAAGTTTAAATCCTTGCGTTTCTGTGCGGCCATCTCTTTCCGCTGGTCGGATGGTAGCAGGAGGTTGGTTGGTAAACAGACAAGGTATGTCGACCTCAGGTGACTGGTCTGGCGATACAGGGTGATCACGTGACCATGTGGCAGCGGCAGCCAGTTGAGCAGGTGGGAAGGAGTTAGTTACAGTGTGTTGGGCACGCTGATTGCTCCCCCTTCCTGGATTACGGCTCTCTTGGTTCAGCCAATCACGAAGTTGGTTTGCACCTTCCCTTGATGAAATGGGACTGGTTCTATATGAGTGATTCTACGACGTGGGAGATTGCCAGCAGCATTTGGGCATATTCCGCATGGAACTTGCTGCCCACTCGCTTGGTGCAGAAGCAGATGCAGTAACAGCCCTATGGGCTTTTGGAGAAGATGGTCTTGAGAATTGGAAGGTATCGGGTGGAAATAGCATGGGCTATTAGTAAAGCAGACCATGCGGGCGAGTGGCCTTGGAGCTAGGTTTTAGGAGGGTATGTGGCTGGCCATGGTGTTTTTTGTTGGTGGGGGGAGTCGAATCCGCAAAGGTATTATGCGATCTTCTCTGTGGCGGGTGGTGAGGGGAGTCGCCGGGACAGTGGAAAATGGGGGAGATCCTACCCTACGGTGGTACGGATGTTCCAACACGGTAGGCCCTGGATGAGGCTTCTGGGCGTAGGGTGTACTGTCTCTGTCCAGGCTCCTCCCCTCGGGGTTATGTTTATTTATGTATTTATCGTTATGGTTATTACATCATGTTGTGTTTACCAATAAACGCTGTGGCCAGTTATCTCCCAAGAAATGGTCTGTGTCTAATCTGTGTCTAATTTTGTATTCAATGGGTGATGGGGTATAAATTCTTATATGCACCTACCAAATGGGCCTTGCTTAGGTCATGAAGGGCCCGTAGCCCACCTCAGGCTTGCCTGGGGTTGGGGGGAGGGGCCACCTGACATGGCAGGCCCGGGTAGGGGCGGGGTGGTGGCTAGCTGAGGGAGGTGGAGCAATGTAGGCGTTTGCCGCCAATTTTCTCCAGTCCGCCCCCAGCTAGCCATGGAGCAGATGCCCACCCACCCATCCCTAGAGTATTGTTGTTAACGTGTTGTATATATTGTACTGTAAAAAAAAAAAAAAAAAAGCAGCTGTGTATTAAGTTGTTGTCTATGTATTCATTGTGGTAGATGTATCTTTTAAGTGTATATTATATGATATCAGACGTTTGTTTATTTTGTCACAGCGGCGGGTGGTGAGGGGAGTCGCCGGGACAGTGGAAAATGGGGGAGATCCTACCCTACGGTGGTACGGATGTTCCAACACGGTAGGCCCTGGATGAGGCTTCTGGGCGTAGGGTGTACTGTCTCTGTCCAGGCTCCTCCCCTCGGGGTTATGTTTATTTATGTATTTATCGTTATGGTTATTACATCATGTTGTGTTTACCAATAAACGCTGTGGCCAGTTATCTCCCAAGAAATGGTCTGTGTCTAATCTGTGTCTAATTTTGTATTCAATGGGTGATGGGGTATAAATTCTTATATGCACCTACCAAATGGGCCTTGCTTAGGTCATGTTTTGTGAATAATGCCTATTAACAAATGCTTTTCTGTTCTAAATTGAGAATCAAGTCACCTTTGTAAATCAAAAAACATTACGGTTATACACTCAGGTTTTTAAATAAAAATCAATAATTGAAAAATGGAAGATAAAGTGTTATTTTTTAGGTCAGCTTGTATAATTATGGCCTTTATTTACCACCATAACATAACATACTTTTTAAAAACACACGAAAATGAAGTTTCATTGACGGGTGATTTAACTACTTCTAGCACTGTTTGTACTCGCATCTCTTAATAATGTGGATCAATATGTTAGAGAATATTTAAAATAAAACAACTATATCTCCCATATTATCAGATACATATCTAGATCCCATATTGGTCCTGTTTACTATAATATCCCACTCAGGTATTTCTGTAAAAAATTGGATCACTACACCTGTATACAAAAAATTAAACACCAGCAAAGAAATATGCACTATTGACTGATTTTGAGTAATAA
This sequence comes from Discoglossus pictus, assembly GCA_027410445.1. NCBI lineage: Eukaryota > Metazoa > Chordata > Amphibia > Anura > Alytidae > Discoglossus > Discoglossus pictus. The sequence continues at coordinate 125,420,480 of CM050167.1, read as the reverse complement.
GGGCGTTACCTGTCTGTGGATTTTTTACTCCAAATCTGTATTGACTAGACACTCTTTAAAGATAAAGGGAACCTATTCAAATATGGCTATTCATATATATATATATATATATATATTTTTATAGCCAGTGGTGGTCATGGTAAAGATTTGTTCCAAGCTTCAAAATATGGACACTGTCAGGTTATTACTTTGCTGTACCAACCACCCAAAATATATTCTGGCTTGAGTACCCTTATTTTAAATAAATGTCTATCCCCTCTCAAATTCCAAAATGTCTAATTTTTTTGGTGGAGGTGAAATCATAACCCACTCCAAAAAGTTTACAAGTCTAGTGTTAGCTGCCCTCTTACTGTTGTTTATACAACAATCATCTGAGGCTTATGGAACCCATTATTTGAAATAATAGACCCACATATATTAAATAAAGGTCTTATAATGTATGAGCATTATATTGTGACTGTCTGAAATGAAGACAGAGCACAATTCCTTTTTTCATGCATTTAAAGAGCATGCTTCAAAGAAACCAAATGCATATTTTTTCTTAAAGAAGGAACAGAAATTACACTTACAGCATTGCAAATATTTTGTTCAATATGATTGATAATATATATTTTTCTGATGTATCCAAGGATTCAGATTCATATTATATGCCAATTATATTCTTCCAGACTTACCTAATTAATTATTGAGTATAGTCATTTTACAATTGAAAATTACACAGAAAATGTTCTATTTATTGCATAAATGAAAAGTACACATAAAATAAAATTGCAACTGGCTGTCATTCTATTATCAGCCGTAAGGCTGCGATTCCTTGCGGGGGTTCTGTTTGCTCGCGATTCTATTATACGGCCCCGCAAGGATCTCCCCTTACGGCCGGCCGCATATCTTGAAACCGGCCGTAAGCTCTGAAATCTAAAAAATAAAAAATAAATTCAAGCCTGCACTGTACAGCTCTGTAAATGCTAGGGATCATATTGGGGGACATGAGGATTAAAAGTAACCCACTCTCAAGCTTGCACATCAGCCCAAACCCAAGTTCAAATTAACTGTTTATTTTCCGGCTGCGGCGTGGGCATGTCTGAGGTGCTCCAAGCCCTATGGACTTTTTACATGGATATTTTACGTATATTAAAAAATATATATTTTACGGATTTGAGTATTGGGTAATTATGTGCTATTTTTTCTAACACCTAAAATCACTTTATAGTCTTCTCAAAGTGCAGGATGGCTTTATTTGAGCTATTTAATGTGCTTAATTGGTGCTAGCGGGACCTGTTTGCTGCAAGTAAGCTGCGGCTCGTTTTTAGCCTTGCAGACAGGGTTCCCAGAGCAATAGAATCGCAACCAGGCTTTTCTTACGGACGATTTCCTTGCGGCCGTTTTAGATCAAAGGCTTTCCTCCGGCGCGAACGGCCGCAAGAGATAGCAAGGCGCCGGCCGCAAGCCTGACGGAACCCCCGGCCGGAGGGGAATAGAATAGCCGGAAAGCTTGCGGCCGGTCCTTGCGGCCCCGCAGCGGCTGCGGCCGATAATAGAATGAGGCCCTAGGTGTCTTATAGTTAGAAAATAATTTAGAGTTATTTTATGTATCAATGGAAAGATTGGAACAATCCACTTTCTGAGGGATTATCAACCACAATTTTTAAGACTAGCAATAGGTTGTGATAAAGAAGATGTGCATGTCCAATTTAAAAAAAAAAGAATAATGATAGATACCTTTAAGAGTGGAACAATGGTGGTTGTCTATAGGGAAAACAGTGATTGATAGCAGTTTTTCCTTGACTCAGGAATGAACTGATCAGTTAACTCATAAATAACCTGACTGCACATATTCCAAGCCTGCACATATAGATTTGTTAAGGGTTATTTTTTTTCTTTTTCTCACTACATGGAGCGGAGCAGAGCAATAATTCTTCTGTGCTGGTCTACATTGCTCAAAAAAGAAAGGCAGATTTTTCTGCAGTCAGTAAAAACTGTAACTTTACAAGGTATGTTCCCTTCGTCCTGGAATTATAAGCAGTCTTGAATGGGGTGACACACCCCTGCAACCTGATTGGCTGTGGTAATGCCAATGCAGACTGGCCTGTTATAGATGTAAACAAATATTGTATTTCAAAAATTAAAGAAAAAATTTGAAAAGTTAGTACTTTACAATGACAGGAAACATATAATTTCCAAATGCTATGAAATATTAAGAAAACAGGATAAGACTGAAAATCTTCAGGTATGCTTAAATGGGAAAAAAGAATGTAATTACTTAATTGACCTGGAAAATTGGTCTAGAGCGTTTGCGTTCTCACAGAAAATTATTAAATATCAAGCATATAGAGAAGTAAATTTTAAAGTGATTCAGAGGTGGTACTTTGTCCCAGTAAAGATAGCAATTATTAACAATAATCCTAATAGGGGTCTTTGTTGGAGGCTTTGTAATCAACAGGGGACGCACAAACATATTTGGTGGAACTGTGACCCCATTAAGAAACTTTGGAGTTTGACTTTTGAATATATTTCTAAAATTTGCGGTAAAATCATTAAGGCGACATGTGAAATGGTTATTCTTCACATCATGGACAATAGGCTTAAGATGGAAAAACAAGCTTTAATTATACAGTAGTCTCAGCAGTCAAATGGCTTATCGCCAAACGCTGGAAATCAGAACTTATTCCATCACTGAATGAAATATTAACAATTCTGAAAAAGAACAGAGAATTTGAAAGGAATCTATACGACATGGGCATTGTTTTATCCAGGTTTAACAGTTGGCTGATTTGGGATAAATATTTCCATTCTTTAAACTCAGAAGACATAACCCTTTTTTTGTTTTTGTATGACTGTAATATATCTTGTATTTGTATATTTGTGTTTTGTATAATTTTGTAATATCTGTTTGTTATTTGTAAAAACTGAAGTAAAAGAAAAAGAAAAAAAAGAAAAAAAGAAAAATTCAACATACTTTTAGGAGATCTTTACTGTGGTGTGGTTCAAATTGTGCTGAATTAAGTGTTCCTTTAAGTGTCTGCCACCTTTTCCATTTTCAATTGGGTGTACTTTACCACCGCCATTGATAGAGACACTTAACAATTAAAGGTCTCTGTTGCTATTATCATTTCCTGTGTCACTTTAGTAGGGCCGCCTACAGGAGATATAGGAAGGCACAACAGTGAGGGTCCTACATTGGATGGAAACGTCACATTAAATTTAAACACCAATCTAATTCCTATCTAGGTTGTCAGTAGCTTGCCCCTGGCATCTTCAGCTGGACAGAAAGCACAGGAGTATACTTTATCCTATCATCTGACACTCCAGGTTTAGACGGTATTGGCACAACAAGACTACATTATGCAAATAGTGAACTCTATACATAACTATATACTGCCCATTTACAATATATAAACATTACTCAGTAATAATAAAAATTATAGCATAAAAGCCAGGACAGTCTTTGGTAATTAATTGCATTTCTCATATTTAGCAAAAGCTGTATATATAGCTGAATACTGCAGAGAAAAATATTTTTTCACTGTATGTGAATTCAGTATCGCCTATGATTTGTACCAGTACTTTAGCATTGTGTAATCTGAAGATCAGTTACCAAGGAAAGGATAGTTACAACAGGATAATTTGAATATATATCTGTGCAATGCTTTGTTTCATTATTAAAATAGAAAAAGCAATTTAAAGATTACCTTGCAATGTATGGGACTCAGGCATACAATCTCTGTCATGGTCTGAAGTAGAACAGGAAGTGTTGCATTTGCTGTACTCTAAAGTTGTGGGAGTAGTTCGATTACTGGAAGAATGAGGGAGGATTTTTTTTCTGAACGATCAGGGAAGTTCAGAGCATGGGGAGAAAAACAGATTTCACAACAGTGGTGAAGTGAAAGTGATTTTTAGCACTGCTGGAGGAATGACTGAAAAACTGAAATAATCTGTGGAAAAAAAAGACAATTACTAAGTAACTGAGTTTATTGGTGGTAGTTAATAATATACAAATGGAGAGTCATAAATCCAATGATGGGAATGCATTGAGGAGATTGAATATAATAGAAATGCAAGTCCATAAGCTCCATCTCTCATTCTTTCACTTGACATTGGTAATAGGGGTCTAAGTACCATACCTCACATCTGTGCCAGTTTTGGAGAAATGGTCATGCCCTCCAAGCCCCCCAAATGTCCATATTTTCAATAAATACTCCCACATTTAAGAGCAATCTTTTAATTTTAATGGTAACATTGCTGAACACAGTCCTGGATTTCAGTATTCATCTGCTGTGCACAGGTGAGCTAATCAGAATGTCCCAGGCAGTGATTTGACCAATGTACAAGAGGGAAATACTAAAATCCAGGACAGTGTTCTACACTCCAGAACCAACGTTACCTATTCCTGTTCTATTTACAGCCAAGCTATTAGGAAAAAGAGAGATTCCAGGTATTGAGTGAGTTCTTGTTAGGTTCCCATCCTAAGATTACCACACACAAAATATAGCATTGTGTGAAATGTCAGGGGCTCTCTCAAATACAAAAATCACTGTACATATGCACACACTATTATACAGCATTGTACTTGGCAAATTGAGACCCTAGGCCCGTTGACCTAGACATAATTATACAACTTCTCAAAACTGTTAGGATCTTTGTTAAATAGTAATAACATTACCAGATAATGTATCTTTTTAAACAAATGTCACACTTTGTCCACCTGAAATGTTAGAGGTATGCAGCTCTATGATTTGGCGTGGAAGTAACTATTAAGGTTTACAACTCCTGCGATCACAGAGTTCAGTGTTATAACTGCTTAAATAAAAATAAAACAAACAGTACGGGATAGGGTGGGCTGTGCTACACAAATTAAAGCAATCATATGCCCCCAAACCTTATTATAGAAAAAAGAGAGTTGTTTTGGCACCATAAACTATATTAAAGAGATACTGAAGTCACCATATGTGATCTGTACCATTGGACAGAGAGTAAGGAAGCATTCGGAAGTGTGTTTATTCTTTTTTTAATTTTTGATACATTTTGGGAGAGTTTTTCCTTTTTAAAATTGCTGCTTTACTCTGCATTCATCGGCAGTATATATAATGTGCTGAAGCAACTGGCACTTTCAGAAACTTAAATAAACTAGACAGTTTTTTTGACTTTGTAAAATATTTTGTACATTATCAAGGTTCTTTAAAAGATAATACTATAAATTGACACTTCAATGGTCTTTTAAGCTTGTGCTAGCAAGTTGAGTGTGGTGTAAAATATTCCTGCACGCAGGTGGCAAGTACTCTAGACTTGTGTGTGTGGTGTGTGTGACAGTCATAGCCTGAACCTTACTGTATCAATGTGAGGGCAGTTTACCAAAACTTCCACCCACAATGTAACAATATGATGAGAAGTTATCATCCACTAAGGTCCTTTTGGCTTGTGTGTATGTATTCAACTCTGCCAAATCAAGCAACACAATAGTTATAATAACCATAAGTGTTTTATGCTTAGATTCAACTGTTCAATCACACAAGGCTGAGAGATCCCACTGACTTGATTGGCTCAGCAGGATAGCAGGAGATAGAGAGAGATAGGCACAGTGTCTGTAGAGATGGTTTCAAGGCTGGCATCTACAAAGTTTGATAAAGACTCAAGTACCATGACAGGGAGTTCTCAACAGGGAGTTCTCCACAAGTCATGTAAACTTACAATCCACTCTGACTTGTCAACTGTAGACAACTCCCTGTCATAGGCCAATCTAATGGGCAAAGCCTGTTTTCTACTAGCTATGCGCTGTACTATGCATTTCAAATAAGGATTTTATACAAGCATAGAAAGAAATGATAAAGGATATGATGTGTAATATATATACAGTATATATATATATATATAGATATATATATATATATATATATATATATATATATATATATATATATTAGTGATGTCCAGAACAGTTCGCCGGAGAACTATTCGCTGCGATTTTCGCATGTTCGCGTTCGCCACGAACGGCGAACATATGCGCTTTTAGGTCCGCCCTGTCATGATTTAATTGTTTAAGGACTCATATTGTCAGTGGTTTGTGAGTATGTCCAAGGGAGCATGACATTGTTACATTGGGATTATGTGTTATTGTGTGGTTATATGTTGCCTGTACATGGTTATTATGTATCCTAGGTATAATATATTAATGGGGAAATATGTTATGGGTTATAATATGTTAGTATTATATTGTATATTGTATTATGGAGTGATAGCTATGTTTTGATTAGTCAACCCTCCCCCATTGTATAAACTCTCAGTCAGGAGTTGCCCATATGGCCCTGAAGGTAAACACTTGAAATGATAGTAGTCAGGAACAAAGGGATCTCCACAGACATAGAGGCACCATAACCCCAGGGGGTCTACAGAGATTCTCACTCAGAGAATCAGGGCAAAGTCCAGAGGGCAGGGAGATGTTTCTCCCTTGAAAGTCCTAGACCAAATGAATTAGGTAGCCACACCTAGTGGGCAGACTTGGGAGGAGTCTCATGGTTCACACGTAGGGACCCTGCCTGATTGGCCAGAGGCAGTTAGGGGCTGGCTAAAGGTAGCCCCTCCTGGTAATTTTGTATGCATGTTTAAAAGATGGTGTTTTCCAAAATAAAGTTAGTTGAGAGATAGTTTTCACATAAACAAGGTGTGAGACTATTTCTGTGTGTTGTATCCTGACTTGGGGAGTGGTCTTGCTATGGGCCACTAAGTAACCTGGATCCAGTATTCTCTGTCTGTAGCTGTTGGGCCTTGCCCTCTTCAGAGGCCATCTTTTGTGCCACAGAGAACAGGAACTACATGATTCTGCTGGGGTAGGTTTGAACTAGGTTCATATCAAGCCCCCAAGAAGAAGCAGATCGTGACACGCCCCCTATTCCTTATCATTGAGGAAACTTTGACCCTGCACATCACAGTCAGCAGACACATTCCAGCCAATCAGCAGCATACACTCCCTTCCAGAGCCTTCCATCTGTATGACAGCCTCCATTTTGGAATCATTCTGTAGCTGCATTCGTGGAGAGAGGACATATATTCTACCTGCTCTTGATTTAATAGGGAAATAGATAGCCAGGCTGTGTATTTAGCTTTAACTACACACCTGAAGGACTCCTTTGATATCTGCTGCAAACACAGGAACCCAAAAAGCCCTTTTTAGGGCTAGAACATCATTTATTTTATTTTATTATTTTTTTCTGCTGATTTAATAGGGAAATAAATAGCCAGGCTGTGTATTTAGCTTTAACTACACACCTGAAGGACTCCTTTGATATCTGCTGCAAGGACAGCAACCCAAAAAGCCCTTTTTATTTTATTTTATCTTATTACTTTTTTCTGTGTAATCCAATTGCATATGCCAGCCTGCTAGCATGTGTTGTTGAGGCCTATTGCATCTAGTCTGCCAACTTTTGCCAGTGCACAGTGACACTCATATCTAGTGCCACCATATTGTGCAGTTAAATAAAACAACCCTTTTTTTTACTGTAATCGATTGAATATCAGTAGCCTGCCTAAAGGCGTGTGTGTGAGGCCTATTGCATCTAGTCTGCCAACTTTTGCCAGTGCCCAGTGACACTCATATCTAGTGCCACCGTAGTGTGCAGTGAAATAAAACAACCCTTTTTTTACTGTAATCGATTGAATATCAGTAGCCTGCCTACAGGCGTGTGTGTGAGGCCTTTTGCATCTAGTCTGCTAACTTTTGCCAGTGCCCAGTGACACTCATATCTGGTGTCACAGTAGCTTGCACGCATAGTACCACTAATCGTAAAAAAAATGACAGGCAGAGGCAGGCCACCCCTCAGGGGCCGTCGTGGTCGTGGTGCTGTGATTCCCTTTGGCCCTAGAATAATGCCCAGTTTTCAGAGGCAACGTACCCTGAACTTGAACAGTTCTGAGGACATGGTTGACTGGCTAACACAGGACACCCAATCTTCTACAGCTTCCGCTCGGAACCTAGATGCACGATCCTCCTCCAGCTTAGCTTCGGGCACCTCTCCTGTTACCACTCGCCCACCTGCCGCCACCACTTGATCCGTCAGCAGAGTTATTTACAGATCCGTTGGAAGAAATGAGTGATGCACAAACATTAGTGCCACAGGATGTAGATAACAGGGATATGTCCCAGTCAGGCAGCATTAAACACATTAACGTACGGTCTGATGATGATGATGATGATGATGTACCCGGTGCTGCTTCCTTTGTTGAGTTTTCAGATACAAGTGAAGCGGTTGATGATGACGATGCGTCCGTGGATGTCACGTGGGTGCCCGCTATAAGAGAAGAAGAACAGGAGGAAAGTTCAGATGGGGAGACAGAGAGGAGGAGGAGACGAGTTGGAAGCAGCGGGAGGTCGTCGAAAGTAGCTAGTGGCACAGTCAGACAGCATGCATCGGCACCCGGGGTCAGCCAGACAGCACGCCAGTCAACGCATGCTTTTGCCACCACCAGAATGCCGTCATTGCAGAGCTCAGCAGTGTGGTAATTTTTTCGTGTGTCTGCCTGTGACAACAGTGATGCCATTTGCAACCTGTGCGAAAAGAAACTAAGTCGTGGGAAGTCCAACACCCACCTAGGTACAACTTCTTTGCGAAGGCACATGATGTCACATCACAAATGCCTATGGGATCAACACATCAGTACAAGCAGCACACAAACTCAAAGCCGCCTTCCTCCTCCTGGTCCAGCATCTTCATCCATGTCAACCACTGCTGCCCTACTTGCCCCCTCTCAACCATCCGCCACTCCGTGTCTCGCCCTGAGCAGTCCCTGCTCATCTGCCCACAGTCAGGTGTCTGTCAAGGACATGTTTGAGCGTAAGAAGCCAATGTCACAAAGTCACCCCCTTGCACGGCAACTGACAGCTGGCTTGTCTGAACTCTTAGCCCGCCAGCTTTTACCATACAAGCTGGTGGAGTCTGAGGCGTTCAAAAAATTTGTAGCTATAGGGACACCGCAGTGGAAGGTACCCGGAAGAAATTTCATTGCACAAAAGGCAATCCCCAACTTGTACTCGATTGTGCATAACCTCCTCGGCTGAGTCCTCTTCTGCTGCTGCTATGCTGCTATCTTGCTCCACATCAGCTCCACAGGTACTATTCCACATCCCGGATACGGCAATGTCTCGCCGTCTTGGGGTTGACTTCCCTGAAAGCAGAGAGTCACACCGGACCAGCACTCCTGTCCGCCCTGAACGCACAGGTGGATCAGTGGCTGACTCCGCACCAACTGGAGATCGGCAAAGTGGTTTGTGACAACGGAAGAAATTTGTTGGCTGCATTGAATTTGGGCAAGTTGACACATGTGCCGTGCATGGCACATGTGTGTAATCTGATTGTACAACGCTTTGTGCATAAGCACCCAGGCTTACAGGACGTCGTGAAGCAGGCCAGGAAGGTGTGTGCCCATTTCAGGCGTTCCTACACTGCCATGGCGCACTTTACAGATATCCAGCGGCGAAACAACATGCCAGCGAGGCGCTTGATTTTAGACAGCCCGACACGTTGGAATTCAACACTCCTAATGTTCGACCGCCTGCTCCAACAAGAAAAGGCTGTTAACGAGTTTTTGCCACAATACTGGACGCTCATGCGCAATGCTTGTAGGCTTATGCGTCCTTTTGAGGAGGTGACAAACCTGGTCAGTCGCACCCAGGGCACCATCAGCGACATCATACCATTTGTTTTCTTCCTGGAGCGTGCCCCGCGAAGAGTGCTGGATCAGGCCATAGATGATCTTGAAGAGGAAGAGGAAGAGTTTTGGTCACCATCACCGCCAGAAACAGCCTTATCAGCATCGCTTGCTGGACCTGCTGCAACGCTGGAAGAGGATTGTGAGGAAGAGGAGTCAGAGGAGAAATGTGGCTTTGAGGAGGAGGAGGAGGAAGACCAACCACAACAGGCATCCCAGGGTGCTCATTGTCACCTATCTGGTACCAGTGGTGTTGTATCTGGCTGGGGGGCAGAACATACCTTTAGTGAGATCACTGAGGACGAGGAACGGGACATGACTGGCTCGGCATCCAACCTTGTGCAAATGGGGTCTTTCATGCTGTCGTGCCTGTTGAGGGACCCTCGTATAAAAAGGAGGGAGAACGACCTGTACTGGGTGTCCACGCTACTAGACCCCCGGTATAAGCAGAAAGTGCCGGAAATGTTACCGAATTACCACAAGTCGTAAAGGATGCAGCACTACCAAAATAAATTAAAAAGTATGCTTTACACAGCGTTTAAGGGTGATGTCACAGTACAAAGGCAATCTATCAGCGGAAGAGGTGAACATAATACCCCTCCTCCCACGACCACGCCGGCAAGGAGAGGACGCTTTACAGACGTGTTGTTGATGGAGGACATGCGGAGCTTTTTAAGTCCTATGCATCGCCACAGCCCTTCGGGGTCCACCCTCAGAGAACGACTCGACCGTCAGGAAACAGACTACCTCACCATAACTACAGATATCGACACTATGAGGAGCGATGAACCCCTTGACTACTGGGTGTGCACGCTTGCCCTGTGGCCTGAGCTATCCCAATTTGCCATAGAACTTCTGTCCTGCCCCGCTTCAAGTGTCCTGTCAGAAAGGACTTTCAGTGCAGCAGGAGGTTTTGTCACTGATAAGAGAAGTCGCCTAGGTCAAAAAAGTCTAGATTACCTCACCTTTATTAAGATAAATGAGGGATGGATCCCGAAGCGACTGACAGTGGGCGATACATTCGATTAAAAAAGGCCTGATAGATGAGCTGCCTTGAGCTAATAATGGTCCACACGCTGCTGTATTTTATCCCTGAATGCCGGATGAGTTGCGTGACTTATCCGCCACCAACTAGGGTTCAAGATGCAATGTTTTAGGGCAGTTTCTGCCTGGCAAACTAACATCAATTTTTCTGGTCGCTGCAACAATACCTAATTTTTGCATTTAAATTATTTTATTTTAGAAGGCTTACAGCATGTAATGAAAAATAAAGCATTTTTGAACAGTCTTGCATAACAGTTGTGCAAAAATACATATTTACAATAGAGACATTTTTGTGAAAGTTATTCCTTCTTATTTTTACGTTTTAGGTTAATAATTTTTCTTATTTTTTACTGTGATTGCAATTTAAGAGATACCTAAAACATGGTAAAACATACAATAGTAAAGAGTATATCTGTAGGAAACACCAAAGTCCTATTAGCTATCATCCCTCCAGCAGTATTAGCTTATTATTTTCAATATCTAACCTGGGCAATCACCCTTGGGTTACCCTAGGGCAGGCTTCAGTAAGCGACCTCTCCTTTCCTGGGATGATTTTGCCGCCGGTTGCTTCTGAAGGGTCTCCAGGGCTCCCCACTCCGGTCCTTCCCCCAGTGTCGCTTCAACCAGTAACAAATGTTTTATATTTGTAAAGCGACGCAATGATCCCCCTTGATAGAGGTTTATCTTTACAAATTTAAGACCGGTGTCCCCTGTTTCTGGGTCAGGGAGTGTGTGAAATGCCTCAGCCTACAGTAATTGTAATGTTCTGACAGCGGTAGCTCATGCTTGTCCCTCAGTTCCTCATAGGTGAGCATCTGGCCTTTTACTAACCAGTCTCCCAGTCTATCTAATTTCCTTGACCTCCACCAGTGTTGTGATGTTGTGCTCATGTGTTTCGGGGCCTGAGGGTGGTCAAGAATTGGGGTCATTTGGGTGGATCCAGGGAACAAACCTGTGTGTTTCTTGGCCCATTTCCAGTATGATAGTGAGTGTCTGATTAGGGGGTTTGGCGAGTTTTTAAGGCTCTGAGGCAATTCTGATAGCCAAGCCACCTTGTCCCAGGTTAAGGGCCTTAAAGTGTGGTTCTCTAAATACACACAGGCCGGTTGATGACATATAGAATGTGCTATTGGGAGGAAAGATAGGTGACGGAACAGGTATTAAACTGATAGGAATGAGTAGTACAACTTAATACACCTCTCCTATCTGGTGGCACATTACATTGCACGTGCAATGCCCCAAATTCGAAGTGGGAGGTCCGACCAAGCATCTTTTTCCATCTCCCTGTTCCAAAAATCCATGCCATATACACGTTCCCTGATAGGTAACGTAACAGGTATTAAACTGATAGGAATGAGTATTACAACTTAATACAACTCTCCTATCTGGTGGCACCTTAGATTGCACGTGCAGTGCCCCAAATTCGAAGTAGGAGGTCCAACCAAGCATCTTTTTCCATCTCCCTGTTCCAAAAATCCATGCCATATACACGTCCCCTGATAGGTAACGTAACAGGTATTAAACTGATAGGAATGAGTATTACAACTTAATACAACTCTCCTATCTGGTGGCACCTTAGATTGCACGTGCAGTGCCCCAAATTCGAAGTAGGAGGTCCGACCAAGCATCTTTTTCCATCTCCCTGTTCCAAAAATCCATGCCATATACACGTCCCCTAATAGTGGACGTAACAGGGATTAAACCGATAGGAATAGTACTACTTAACAGTACACACCTTATAATAACGCAGACAGAGGCAACGTGTATAATCTTCCATGCTGTGCAGTGGAAGCCCCCAGACTCTGACCTGTCTATAATATTCCATGCTGGGCAGTGGAAGCTCCCAGACTCTGACCTGTGTATAATATTCCATGCTGTGCAGTGGAAGCCCCCAGACTCTGACCTGTGTATAATATTCCATGCTGGGCAGTGGAAGCCCCCAGACTCTGACCTGTGTATATTATTCCATGCTGGGCAGTGGAAGCCCCCAGACTCTGACCTGTGTATAATATTCCATGCTGGGCAGTGGAAGCCCCCAGACTCTGACCTGTGTATAATATTCCATGCTGGGCAGTGGAAGCCCCCAGACTCTGACCTGTATATAATCTTCCATGCTGGGCAGTGGAAGCCCCCAGACTCTGGGAGTCTGAAGAAGAGGAGTCAGAGGAGGAAGGTGGCTTTGAGGAGGTGGAAGACCAAACACAGCAGGCGTCCCAGGGGGCTTGTTGTCCCCTTTCGGGGACCCTTGGTGGCTAAGTGGAGGAAGAGACATTCAATGACATCAGTGAGGACAAGGAACGGGACATGGCTAGCTTGGTATCCAACCTTGTGCAAATGGGGAGTTTGCGGTTGTGCAAAGGGACTGTTTGCGGTTGTTTGCGGTGCATTAAATGGGGAGATTGGTCTGTTACTGTGAAGCGGGTGTAACCCTTACACTACCTGATCGATACAACATCATACCTGATGTTTTAAAGCATGTTATTCCAAACAATTTAGGAATGTTAGGTGATTTATGCCCTTTATGGCTTAAAACCAGACTCTGCATCAACTATGTAATTTTCCGTGGGAGTTTTGCCATGGATCCCCCTCCGGCATGCCACAGTCCAGGTGTTAGTCCCCTTGAAACAACTTTCCCATCCCTATTGTGGCCAGAAAGAGTCCCTGTGGGTTTTGAAATTCGCCTGCCCATTGAAGTCTATGGCGGTTCGGCGATGTTCGCCCGTTCGCTAACATTTGATGGAATTCGCGTCCGCGGTTCGCGAACCGAAAATTTGATGTTCGCGACATCACTAATATATATATATATATATGTCAGGACTGATAGACTTGGGCCCCTATTCAGTTGAGCAATTGTAAGTTACTGGATTACATTACTGCCCTTAATGTAGCCCGTAAACTAATTTGCTATTCAATTGGCGTCTTTTAGCTACCCGCAAATGATCTGCGGATTACAGGCTGTAAATCCCTGCAGTTGTCAAAATCGTAACTCCAACCAATCAATGCCTTTGATCTTTCAAGCCCGTAAATGTTACAATCGCTATTCAATTGCTACAATTCCTCAAGCCTGCAAATGTTTTCATTCAAAGAAAATCCTACAAGTACCAGATAGGACTCACAAGGGGGTTAAACACTGGATTGTAGCAATGTAAATGCAAATAAAACACCAATACTGCACTTTAAAAGGCAGGGAAAGTGATGAAAGACATTAGACAATAGTCTCAAGCTCGCAAATCTGCAATAAAAAATATTTTTTTAAAAGTTTCATTTCCATGTTATATCAATCTCGGGAATCAAGGAGTTTATACATATCAGGCCACCCACATGGACTAAAACAGTATCATCATTCATTTAAAAAAAAAAATTACATTGCCGGATTGCGAGTTTGATCCCATATTGGACTTCTTAAAGCTAATTGATGTTTAAAAACAAGAGGGAATTGATGTTAAACCTCCATGTTTTAAAGATGTCATGATGGTTTTATTTACTATTGGCTGTTTCTAAATCGGTATTTACAGCCTTGCTTAATTGATCATGATCCTGCTCTGAAATGCTACTTATTAGTGCATGGTTTACAGTTTAGGCTTTTGGCCAGGTAGCTGCGGGCTTGATCAGTTGAATTGGTCTGTAACTGTTGCAAATTTCAATTTGGAACAGTTACAGAGCGATTAAATTGATTAAGCCTGCAGCTACCTGGCCGATTGCGATTGAATAGGGACCTTGGTCTAGATAATATTCCACAGACTGTGAGGATCAGATATGACTATAGATTTATTCTTTGATTATAGCAAAAGTACTACCTTTTGCAGCTAATATATATCTAAAGCCATAGAATTTATATAATTGATTCAATTCTTCATATTTTCAAACTCTGGAACCCAGCAATTGGATTTGTTGAATGAAGGCACCATTCCTAGCAAGAGCTCATGCAAAGGATTGCAAGTTTCATACACTATACCACAGACAGAGTGGAAGAAGCATATCAGTAGCCGGCATTTTTTTGTAGAAAACAAATCGCTAGAAATCAATAGGTATCAACCTATAGGAAGGACCATAGACAGAGTTAGCTTGACCTTGATACAAAACAAGAGATCTTTCCGATTGTCCGGCTGCAATTCCCTCTCCCTGCACCTTTTTTAGCATGTTTATCTCTGACTGAGGGGGCTTTCTATACGTGTCCCTATTACAGGTACATTTGTTTGCAAGGTCAGTCTCTAAGTCCTGTGTACTAAAATGAGCTGTCCCCCCTCCTCCTCAGCTAATAACTCATGTTTCATTGAACCCACCCCATGCACCTCGAAGGAAACCATATTCCCATGAGATATCTTGTCTAAAACACGCCACAATTACACCCATTCTCAAAAAGTACTCATCTGACCCTGACATTGCTTCTAACTATCGCCCTATCTCTCTACTTCCTCTGGCTTCCAAACTGCTGGAGCGGCTCGTCTATAACCGCCTTACCAGCTTTATCTCCTCTAACTCTTTTCTTGACACCTTCCAATCCGGCTTTCGGCCGCAACACGCCACTGAGACAGCTCTCACTAAAGTCAACAATGACCTGCTTACTTTGTCACTTTTCTATTCTCCTTCTTCTAGATCTCTCTGCTGCCTTTGACACTGTTGACCATCCACTTCTACTCCATATCCTCTCTTCCCTCGGTATTCGAGACACTGCTCTCTCGTGGTTCTCATCATACCTACAAAATCGATCATTCAGTATCTCCTTTTCTGACACCTCTTCTTCTACCTACCTCCTGTCTGTTGGCGTATCCCAAGGATCTGTCCTAGGCCCCCTCCTCTTCTCCATCTACACTTCCTCACTTGGTACCCTAATAAACTCTTTTGGGCTGCAATATCATCTCTACGCAGATGACACCCAAATATATCTCTCAGCACCAGATCTATCCCCCTCTCTTCTAACACATGTCTCCAACTACCTCTCTAGTATATCCTCTTGGATGTCCACCCACCATCTCAAACTCAACATGTCTAAAACTGAACTCCTAATCTTCCCTCCCTCTCCCACTGTGTCAATTCCTCACATCTCTCTCACTGTCAATAATGACATCATCACCCCCTCCTCCCAAGCCCGTTGTCTTGGGGTTCTACTGGACCCCGCCCTGTCCTTCATCCCTCACATAAAATCACTAACTAAATCTTGTCTTCTCCATCTAAAAAACATCTCCAGAATTCGCCACTTTCTTACACAAGACACAACTAAAATCCTTATACACTCTCTCATCATCTCTCGACTGGACTACTGCAACTCGCTTCTTGCTGGCCTACCCACCACCCGACTATCTCCACTTCAATCCATTATGAATGCCTCTGCTAGACTCGTCTTCCGTACACAACGTTCAGTGTCAGCATCACCTCTCTGTCAATCTCTCCACTGGCTTCCCATAGCCTCCAGAATAAAATTTAAAATCCTGACCCTAACTTTTAAAGCCCTCAACAAGAGCACTCCCCCATACATTTCTGGTCTCATCTCCAAATACTCCCCCACCCGCCCTCTTTGCTCTGCTAATGACCTTCTTCTTTCCAAAACTCTTGTCACCTCCTCTCACTCTCGCCTTCAGGACTTTTCTCGTGCTGCCCCTATTCTCTGGAACTCCTTGCCTCGCTCCACCAGATTATCCTCCAGCCTCAAAACATTCAAAACCTCTCTAAAAACAAATCTCTTAAAAGAAGCGTATCACCTTCCACCCTAACAAACTCTCAAATCTCTCTCCCTCCTTTTCCTCACACAATACCTTTAGGATGTAAGTCTGCGAGTTTCAATCCCACAAACTGTTTTAGGGAAAGCACCATGGACACTATGGATTCGAGGCTCAAAGACAGGGCCCTCCTTGTTTTACTATGTGTTCATTTGTATGTATCTTTGTCTTTAACGTATCTTATGTACAGCGCTACGGAATATGTTGGCACGTTATAAATAAACGATAATAATAATAATAATAATAATAATAATATCAGGCTCACATAAAGCTATGTTTTTTCTGTATTAGAAATAAATACAAATGGCCTGGTGGGGATATTTCAATTATGATAGTGCTTACTTTCACTGGTGGTACCTATTCCTTGTTGGGTTAACTCTGTGTGATGATTTACCATTACTACCATTTCAGCTGTCTCTTGATAGCAACCTAACATATGCTAATATGGCGAAAACTCCCTACTGTTCTTTGATTAAGCTTAGTCTAGGTCTAATACAGGCAATCAACCTTGTAATTTGTGTTTGGGAGTCAGTTTACACAGTTGCTGCTTAAATAACCCATTCATCCTATTGATCAAACCGGATGCTTGTGGATGATTTAGAATGTGAAAGAAAAAAATATGTAACACTTCACAAATTTGAGTGTCATTGTATGACTGAATGTCCACTGGCATTCTGTGTAAAAGTTTCAAAGTTGTATCCTAGTCTGCTGATTTAGAGGCCAATATCATCAATAGACCACTGCACTGTTTGCAAGTGGATTTTAATTTTAACAAGTAAAGGCTGAGAAACTGCAGAGTGCACTAATTGTGCCCAGGTGAGAAGGCAGAAGTTAATATAAACAGGAGAAGGGGTGAACTTGTGAGCTTGCGTACATTTCTAGTTTAAGTGAAATTCTAGTAAAAGTGTAGGAGTTTAAATAAAAGGAGGGAGTTAAAAAAAAAAGAGGAGGAAGAAAACAAAAATATATATTTTTTTATTCTTTTTTTTATATATATATTTTATGTATTTATATATATTTTATTTTTCCCACTGAATTTTTGTAGACAATACAACAGTCCAGTGGCAACCTCATCCTGTCATATGTATGCACTACTGGAACAGATGATCCAGGGTCCATAACTCTGTGAGAGGTCTGAGCATGTTGCCTCTCTGGAAGCTCAAATTTGAGAACTGGAGAGGAGAATTGCAGCACTTAGTGATATTGCTCCACTGGAAAGGGAGTTGGTGCTCACTGAGCACAGTTTAGCTGGGCCTAGCATAAAGGGTGGAACTGGGGCTAGTGAGGATGTCAGGGAGATAGCTGGGTTACAGTTATAAGGGGAATCCGGGGGAGGCAGGCCAGTTCTGAGTTGGCAAACACCAACAGGTTTGCCAGATTGAGTGAAACTGTTGGGGATGCCCATTCAGGAATGGCAATGGCAGATAGAGCTGTTCCCTCTAACAGCCACTGGATGAGTGGGAGGGCAGAATAGGCAGCAGAGCAACAGACAGGTTTTGATGGTAGGTGACTCTATTATTAGGAAGGTAGACAGGGTGATTTGTCACCCAGATCCCAGCAATCGAACAGTTTGCTGTCTCCCGGGTGCTTGGGTTTGTCATGTTGTGGATCGGGTAGATAAATTATTGGGAGGGACTGGAAATGAACCGGCGGCAGGGATGGATTGCACCTTAATAATGAGGGAGCTTTTGTGCTAGGGGATAGGATGGTAGAAAGGCTGGAGGAGTTTTTAAACAAGTAGGTGGAAGGAGGGACTAGATATAAATAATGAGGTAGAAAGTGTAGAGGGTATAAGGGAAGAATTAACAACTCATAGGGGAGGAGATGGGGGGAGGGGTAGTATAGTCAACAGAGAGGTATTACTAAGTAACTCAAGTACAGTGGAAGGCACCACCAAATTACAAACTCCTAACATAAGGTGTATGCTTGCTAATGCCAGAAGCTTGCCAGGAAAAATTGAATTAGAATTATTAGCAATTAATGAAAAATGGGATTTAATAGGCATTTCCCAAACATGGTGGGATGAATCTCCTGACTGGACTGTTAATCTGGATGGTTATAACCTATTTAGGAAAGATAGGAGCAATGGTAAAAGAGAAGGAGGGATTTGTCCGTATGTTAAGCCTGAATTTAAGCCTATAGTCAGACAAGATATTTATGGTGGAACTAGCGGTAATGTTGAATGGTTATGGGTAGAGTTAAATAGTGGAGCAGCAAATTCTAAAAGAATATTAGTAGGAGCATTCTATAAACCCCCAAATATAGCTGAAAAAGAGGAAATACAATTATTGTTACAGATTGGAAATGTAGCTAAGCATGGGCAAGTTCTAATAATGGAAGATTTTAATTACCCTAAAATAAACTGGGTAAATGAGACCAGCAGTTCAGCTAAGTGGAGCAGGTTCATGAGTATACTTAGGGATCATTATCTGGCCCAGGTTATACAAGAGCTAGAAACGAGGCTATATTGGATTTAGTTTTTACAAATACTATCAATATAGTATCATATGTTGAAATAGGGCAACCTTTGGGAAACAGTGATCACGTTTGAGAATTAATTAAAAAAACATAACTGTAAGGGGCTAAAGAAAACTCTTAATTTTAAAAGGGCAGATTTTAACGGTCTAAGGGCAGCAATACAAAGTATAAACTGGGACAGAGTACTGATAGGTAAACACACTGAACATAAATGGACAACATTTAAATCCTTACTAAATATACATACTTATCACCATATACCAAGTGGGAATAAAAGTAAAAGGAGTAAATCACATCCAATGTAACAACGATGTAAAGATCAAGATGTGGAGTAAAAAAGAGGCATTTAAATTATACAAACAAGAGGGGACAGAGACTGCTTTACAGGAATACAAGGAAATCAACAAGGCTATTAGGCTTGCTAAAATAGAAAATGAAAAATGAATTGCAAAAGAGAGTAAGACTAACCCTAAAATATTTTTAAGCATATTAATGGGAAAAAGGCAAGAAAGGAAGTTATAGGAACATTACAATGTGACACAGGCCGTCTGAAAATTAGTGACCAGGAAAAGCAGATGAGCTAAATAGGTTCTTTTCTTCAGTATACACAAGGGAGGTACCAGTGGTTGGGACATTGCAACACAATGGGGCTACACTACCTTCGCCAAATAACTGGTTAATGCAGGAAGAAATCCAAAAGAGGTTGGAAAAAATAAATGTTAATAAAACCCCGGGTCCTGATGGAATACATCCAAGGGTACTGAGAGGACTGGGTTCTGTAATAGCAAACCATTATATTTAATTTTTCAAGATTCACTCAACACAGGGTCTCTACCAGATGACTGGAGAAAAGCTGATGTGATACCTATATTTAAAAAGGGAGCAAGAGCAAATCAGGGGAATTATAGACCAGTGAGCCTCACTTCTGTAGTGGGGAAGCTTTTAGAAGGGTTAATAAGGGATAATATACAAGAATATGTCTATTTGAACAGGATTATAAGTAGGAGTCAACATGGATTTATGAGGGATCGGTCATGTCAAACAAATCTAATTAGTTTCTATGAGGAGGTTAGTAGGAACCTGGATCAAGGCAACTCAGTGTATGTAGTCTTTTGATACAGTGCCACATGGGAGACTATTGTGCACACTAAGAGATACAGGAGTTGTAGTAAATATCTGCACATGGATTGAGAGCTGGCTAAAAGAAGCTAAAAGAAGCAAAGGGTTGTTGTAAATAGAACATACTCCGATTGGACTAATGTGGTAAGTGGGGTTCCTCAGGGTTCAGTATTAGGTCCTCTCCTTTTTAACATATTTATGAATGACTTAGAGGTAGGATTGGAGTGTGGTGTTTCCATTTTCGCTGATGACACGAAGTTGTGCAAGGTAATTAAATCAGATAGTGATGTGCTTTCCCTCCAAAGGGATTTACATAAAATTGAGGAATGGGCATCTAAATGGCAGATGAGATTTAATACGAATAAATGTAAAGTTATGCATCTGGGAAGGAAAAATAGCCATGCAATTTATAATCTTAATGGAGCAAATCTAGCTGTATCAGATATTGAAAGGGATTTGGGAGTGCTTGTGGACAACCACCTAGGTAACAGTGCTCAAAGCCAAGCAGCAGCTGCAAAGGCAAATAAAATATTAGCATGTATTAAGAAGGGTATAGAAGCAAGGGAAGCAAATATAATTCTGCCACTATACAAATCTCTAGTACGCCCTCATTTGGAATATGGAGTACAATTGTGGGCACCACTTCATAAAAAAGACATTTTAGAGCTGGAAAAGGTACAGAGGAGGGAAACAAAACTAATAAGGGGAATGGAGGGGCTAAGTTATGAAGAAAGACTAACCAAATTAAACTTATTTTCTCTAGAAAAAAGGCGTCTAAGAGGAGATATGATTACCTCATATAAATACATCCAGGGTCAGTATAAAGATTTGTCAAGGGAGCTTTTTGTGCCAAGAGGTTTTCAACTGACAAGAGGACATCCCTTGAGGTGAGAAGTAAAAAGATTCCACCTTAAAGAAAGAAAAGGGTTCTTCACAGTAAGGGTGGAATTCTCTACCAGAGGAGGTAGTGACAGCGGATTCGATAGATAGCTTTAAAAGGGGACTGGATTTATTTCTAATTAAAAAGGGAATTCAGGGTTATCATGGATAATTAGAAAGGCAGTATTGATCCAGAGAGAAGTCCGGTCGCCGGTGTCTGGGATCAGGAGGGATTTTTTTTTTTAATACAACTAATTAATTAATAGTGAATCCGCATATTGCAGATCGGAGGAGATCTTGAAAGGTTGAACTCGATAGACTGAAGGTCTTTTTTCAACCTTAAATACTATGGGCCTCATTCTATTACCGGCCGCAGCCGCTGCTGGGCCGCAAGGACCGGCCGCAAGCTTTACGGCTATTCTATTCCCCTCCGGCCGGGGACTCCGGCAGGCTTGCGGCCGGCGCCTTGCTATCTCTTGCGGCTCAGGAAAGCCTTTGATCTAAAACGGCCGCAAGGAAATCGGCCGTAAGAAAAGCCTGGTTGTGATTCTATTGCTCTGGGAACCCTGTCTGCAAGGCTGAAAACGAGCCGCAGCTTACTTGCAGCAAACAGGTCCCGCTAGCACCAATTAAGCACATAAAATAGCTCAAATAAAGCCATCCTGCACTTTGCGGAGTCTATAAAGTGATATTCGGTGTTAGAAAAAATAGCACATAAATACCCTATACTCAAATCCGTAAAATAATATTTTTTTAATATACGTAAAATATCCATGTAAAAAGTCCATAGGGCTTGGAGCACCTCAGACACGCCCACGCCGCAGCCGGAAAATAAACAGTTAATTTGAACTCGGGTTTGGGCTGATGTGCAAGCTTGAGAGTGGGTTACTTTTAATCCTCATGTCCCCCAATATGATCCCTAGCATTTACAGAGCTGTACAGTGCAGGCTTGAATTTATTTTTGCGTTTTTAGATTTCAGAGCTTACGGCCGGTTCCAAGATATGCGGCCGGCCGTAAGAGGAGATCCTTGCGGGGCCGTATAATAGAATCTCGAGTTAACTGAACCCCCGCGAGGAATCGCAGCCTTACGGCCTATTTACGGCCGGTAATAGAATGAGGCCCTATGTAACTATGTAACCTAGTTCCCCCCAAGCCCTATGAGCCTTGATTTTTCATTTTCTTTTTTATGATGTTTTTCTGGCTGCCATAAGCATATGTACACAGATTGAAACCTGGGACAGACTGCTACTATGACATCATAGTCAGTGACAGGCAAGGCCTTTTGCCTTGCAAGACTGCTGGGCAATGGCTGACTTAACTGCACAAGAATCCTCTGCTGCTCTAGTGGTTAGGATTTGGAGCTCTCACCGACGTGGCCTGGGTTTGATTCCTAGTCAGGGAAAAACAGTGTTGAATTATAACCAGAATGGAGCTGTAGGTAGTGCTGTCAGCTTGTTGGTTGAATAAAACAAGTCTCACCATGTTACTGCAGGTGCTGATATGCACATAAGAGCGAGCAGCCACATTGGCAACATATTCTATGTTTCTTCATTAATGTGAGTACAGACACATGTTCTTTTATGCTTTTAATTGTGTGACTAAAGATTACAAAACCAATTCGGTGGGAGGTACTGTACTGAGCCCTGCCCTGAGCCATTTTCAAGTCAGCTATCCTTGATTGCATATCTTAATATATGCTGTTATGAAAGTTTGGAAGAACAAGTACACATGCAAAAAAATCTGAAAGGAAGTCTACACAAACAAAGGAGATGAAATATCCTAATAACATCTGCATAATTCAATGTCTGACGACTCTTAACAGTTAAAAAAAGAACAATGTTTAGTTAGTCCACTTGTTAAGCAACTGTCTGTGCACATAGAGTTGGGCCTGGAATATGTGATGCATAAGGAAGAAAAATATAACAAGCAATTATTAGGAACATTTTGGATTTCCAGGATAAGAAAAAGATCATGCAAGCATGTAAGAAAATCAACTATATACGAATGACATAGATTGCTCATGTTCCAGGATAAATCTGCAGTAGTTTCGGAATAGGAAAAACTTAGTTATATGTGTGTGCAAATATAGCAGAAAGTGATAGGATTTTCATTGCGTTATTCAGCTCAATAGTGGAGAAAGAAGATGGAGTTACATTTCTAGAACATATTATGACAGTTAAGATGTTTTGGGCTAATTTGGACACAAATTTTCAGAAAAAAAGGAATGAGCAAGACTCAAATTAGTGTTGAATGGATGCCTGGTTTATTCATCTGTGTAACTGATAGATGGAGTTGCTTTGCATCTAATACAATATTGATTTATATATTTACATAGTAATTGAGGTTGAAAAAAGACATGTAGTCCATCAAGTTGAAACTTTTTAGATCTCATTTGATCTGCAATATGCTGATTAATTGTTAATTGATCCAGAGGAAGGCAAACATAAAAAAAACAAAAAACAATGAAACTTTGCCAATTGTCTCAAAGGGGGAAAAAATATAAAATTCCTTTCTGACCCCAGATACTGGCGATTGGATTCCTCCCTGGATCAAAACACCCTCTCTAATTATCCAGGATAGCCCTGAA
Organism: Discoglossus pictus; assembly: GCA_027410445.1. NCBI lineage: Eukaryota > Metazoa > Chordata > Amphibia > Anura > Alytidae > Discoglossus > Discoglossus pictus. The sequence goes on along the minus strand of CM050167.1, from coordinate 125,396,959 downwards.
TGCCCTTTTTATTTAAAAATGTATCCAATCCCTTTTTAAAGTTATCTATCAAATCCTCTATCACCGCCTCCTTTGGTAGATAATTCCACAGATTAGACACCCTTACTGTGAAGAACCCTTTTCTTTATTTAAGGTGAAATAATTTTACTTCTAATCTCAAAGGATGTCACCTTGTCAGTTGAAAACTCTTGGCACAAAAGTTCGCTTAACAAAGCATTGTATTGACCCTGGATATATTTATATAAGGTAATCATATCTCCTCTTAGATCCCTTTTTTCCAGAGAAAATAAGCTTAATTTGGTTAGTCTTTCTACAAAACTTAGCCCCATCCATTCCCCATGTTAGTTTTGTTGTCCCTTGCTGTAATTTTTCCAGCTCTAATATCTTCTTTTTATGTGTGTGCCCAGAATTGTACGCCCCCAAATGAGGGCATACTAGGAATTTGTATAGTGGCAGAACTATATTTGCTTCCCTTGATTCTATACCCTTCTTTAATACATGCTAATATGTTACTTGCCTTTGCAGATGCTGCTTGCCATTGAGCACTGTTACCTAGATGGTTGTCCACAAGTACTCCCAAATCACTTGCAATATCTGATACCCCTAGATTTGCTCCATTAAGATTATAACTTTACATTTATTCGTATTAAATCTCATCTGCCATTTAGATGCCCATTCCTCTAATTTATGTAAATCCATTTGGAGGGAAAGTACATCATTATCTGATTTAATTATAATGCACAACTACGTGTCATCAGCAAAAATGGAGACAATACTTTCCAGTCCTAGTTCTAAGTCATTAATAAATATGTTAAAAAAGAGAGGACCTAATACTGAAGCCTGAGGAACCCCACTTACCACATTAGTCCAATTGGAGTATGTTCCATTTACTACAACCCTTTGCTTCGTGTCTTGAAGCCAGCACTCGATCCATGAGCAGATATTTATTGCAATTCCTGTATCCCTTAGTTTGCACAATAGTCTTCCATGTGGCACTGTACCAAGCCTTTGCAAAATAAAAAAAGACTACATCCACTGAGTTGCCTTGATCCTAGTTCCTGTTATACTCTTCATAGAAACTAATTGGATTTGTTTGACATGACCTATCCCTCATAATTCCATGTTGACTACTACTTATAATCCTGTTCAAACAGACATATTATTTTATATTATCACTTATTAACCCTTCTAAAAGCTTTCCCACTACAGAAGTGAGGCTCAAATGTCTATATCCTGGATTTGCTCTAGCTCCCTTCTTAAATATAGGTATCACCTTTGCTTTTCACCAGTCATCTGGTAGCAACCCCGTGTTGAGTGAATCTTGAAAAATTAAATATAATGGTTTGGCTATTACAGAATCCAGCTTTATTAACATTTATTTTTTCCAACCGCTTTTGGATTTCTTCCTGCATTAACCAGTTATTTAGTGATGTGTCCCAACCACTGGCACCTCCCTTGTGTATACAGAAGAGAATAACCTATTTAGCTCATCTGCCTTTTCCTGGTCATTAATTATCAGATGGCATGTGTCACATTGTAATGTTCCTATAGCTTCCTTCCTGGCCTTCTTTCTATTAATATATTTAAAAAATATTTTAGTGTTAGTCTTATTCTCTTTTGCAACTAACTTTTCATTTTCTATTTTAGCCAGTCTAACAGCCCTTTTGCAAGCCTTGTTGATTTCCTTGTACTCACGCAAAGCAGTCTCTGTCTCTTCTGGTTTGTATAATTTAAATGCCTGGTTTTAGACTCTGTATATTGATCTTTAGATCATTGTTAAGACACATTGGATGTGATTTACTCCATTTACTTTTAGTCCCACATGGAATATGGTGAGAAGTATGTATATTTTAGTAAGGATTTAAATGTTGTCCATTTATGTTCAGTATTTTTACCTGCCAGTTCTCTGTCCCAGTCTATACGTTGTATTGCTGCCCTTAGAGCGTTAAAATCTGCCCTTTTAAAATTTAGTTGGCCCCCTACAGTTTTTTTTTTAATTCAATCTCAAATGAAACTGTGTTGTGATCACTGTTTCCCAAAGGATATTTCAACATTTGATACCATATCAATATTATTTGTGATAACTAAATCCAAGATAGCCACATTTCTAGTAGGTTCTTGTATAACCTGGGCCAGATAATGATCCCTGAGTGTACTTAAGAACCTGCTCCCCTTAGCTGAACTGCTGGTCTCATTTAAATACCTTCCACAATTTAGTGCCATCAGCAAAAATGGAGACACTACTTTAAAATCCCACTCAAAGTCATTAATAAATATGTTAAAAAGGAGAGGACCTAATACTGAACCCTGAGGAACCCCACTTACCACATTAGTCCAATCTGAGTATGTTCCATTTAGAACAACCCTTTGCTTCCTGTCTTTTAGTTAGCTCTCAATCAATGAGCAGATATTTACTACAATTCCTGTATCCCTTAGTTTGCTCAATCGTCTCCCATGTGGCACAGTATAAAAAGACTTTGCAAAATCCAAAAAGACTACATCCACTAAGGTGCCTTGTTTCAAGTTCCTACTAACCTCTTCATAGAAACTAATTTGATTTGTTTGACTATCCTTCATAAATCCATGTTGACTCCTAGTAATACTCTTGTTTAAATAGACATATTCTTGTGTATTATCCCTTATTAACCCTTCTAAAAGCTTTCACACAACAGAAGTGAGGCTAACAGGTCTATAATTTCCTGGATTTGTTCTTGCTCCCTTCTTAAATATAGGTATCACATCAGCTTTAGTGATGTCGCGAACATCAAATTTTCGGTTCGCGAACCGTGAACGCAAACCGCCGCAAATGTTCGCGAACCGGCGAACCGCCATAGACTTCAATGGGCAGGCGAATTTTAAAACCCACAGTGACTCTTTCTGGCCACAATAGTGATGGGAAAGTTGTTTCAATGGGACTAACACCTGGACTGTGGCATGCCGGAGGGGGATCCATGGCAAAACTCCCACGGAAAATTACATAGTTGATGCAGAGTCTGGTTTTAAGCCATAAAGGGCATAAATCACCTAACATTCCTAAATTGTTTGGAATAACATGCTTTAAAACATCAGGTATGATGTTGCATCGATCAGGTAGTGTAAGGCCCGCTTCACAGTGACAGACCAAACTCCCCGTTTAACGCACAGCAAACAACCACAAACAGTCCATTTGCACAACCGCAAACTCCCCATTTGCACAAGGTTAAATACCAAGCTAGCCATGTCCCGTTCCTTGTCCTCACTGATGTCATTGAAGGTCTCTTCCTCCACCCAGCCACCAAGGGTCCCAGAAAGGTGACAACAAGCCCCCTGGGACGCCTGCTGTGTTTGGTCTTCCACCTCCTCAAAGCCACCTTCCTCCTCTGAACTGCTCAAGGCGAGAGACGTAGTGGCGGATGGTTGAGAGGGGGCAAGGAGGACAGCAGTGGTTGATGTGGTTGATGATGCTGGACCAGGAGGAGGATGGCGGCTTTGAGTTTGTGTGCTGCTTGTACTCATGTGTTGGTCTGGAGTCACCCAAACATTAGGTCTCAACCTTTAGAGGATAAGGGAACCAGGCTACTCGAGACCTCATTCATCATTACCGGTTTTGACAGATTGGTACTATGCATCCAAGCTACTGTGACAACAGATATGAGTGGCACTGTGCACTTGCAGAAGTTGGCAGAGTAGACGCTGTAGGTCTGACACACACGCTTGCAGGCAACTAACTGCTATGCAATCTATTACAGTAGAAAAAATGTTTTTTGTTTTAAATGTACACTACTGTTACACCAGATATGAGTGGTGTGTTAAGTAGTACTACTCCTATCAGTTTAATCCCTGTTATGTGCCTTTTTTGGGGGTTTGGTTGTTGAAGGCACAGTGCAGCACCAGAGGCCAGAAAAATTAGGCATGTACACATGCCTGAAAAATTAGGTATTGTTGATCTTGCAGCGAGCAGAGAAGAAGGTAGGCCTGATTCAACGCCCCAGCCTGCATACCCACACTCAGAGATTGAGGGGGGGACCTGAGATATAAAGGGGGGCCATCCCAAATAAGCACACAAGCGGGGACAAAGGTAGTGAAGGGGACATAGAGGCCCATGGACTGACGGTCGCCATCTTGGCAGGAAAAGGGCCCAGCAATTAAGCCAAACTGACCCAGCACAGGCAGCTACTTGAGTCAAACGCTGTACAATTACACCTTAATAAAGCTGAAACATGCAGCAGCAGGGATTCTAAACGGCCACACGAGGACAAGGAGGCTAACAGCCCCCACAGTCTCTGCACCACTCTTTTTAACAGATAACCCAATGGGCTAACCAGGGACCTTGCCCACATAAAAAAACTGAATTTTATTGGAGGAATTATTAGTGTCTTTACCCCCCAAGAGAGGACATAATATACGGTATCTTTAGACTACCTGATGGCCAAACCTCCTTTAGATCCAATGCTATCCAAGAAACATTTCAAAACTTTATCTGACTGGGGGTCTATAGAGTGACATTAGTACTGACCTTTATATGACTGGGGGTCTATAGAGGGACATTAGTACTGACCTTTATCTGACTGGGTGTCTATAGAGGGACATTAGTAATGACCTTTATCTGACTGGGGGTCTATAGAGGGACATTAGTACTGACCTTTATCTGACTGGGGGTCTATAGAGGGACATTAGTACTGACCTCCTGCTGCAGTATTATTACTCCCAGTACTCCCAGGCTTGCTACTATTAGATATAATAACCTCAGTTTCGTTTCCTTATCTGTTGGTAACATCAAAATATGATTATTAAATATTTCATATTTGTTTGTTTTTTCTCCCAAAGTGAACCCCTTTGTGTGTGTTCCACAGATGTAGCGTTTCCGCTCTGCGTATGTTGGATTTGCACCGCTCAAAAAGTATGAAAAGAGATCCCCCCCCCTTGAAGCCCATTACTGACATCATCAGTAAATTGTATGTAACAGATTCCAGTGTTTAGGGTTTATGACCCAATACTGCGATCATATCATTTATGACAAAAATCTGTATTTGTCGTATTATTCAGACACGCGTGCATCTTTGTGTTACATTTCCTGATACTTTTATTATCTTGATCTTTATATATTTACTAGCGACTTGCCCGTCAAAAAATGGCGGCAATAAGATTGTAAGGCAGGTAATGGTGTTTGGACGAGACATTCATTTTGTTGGCGGTCGGAGATCCTTCGGCGCTCATTGTGAGGCTGTTGGTTGTATTTTTTTTCTGATAGGCGCTTTTGCTGTTATTCTTTGGTCGGCGGTGATGTGTTTTTTGCGCTTATTGCAAGGCTTTGTGTGCTATGAGCAGCGTTGGCGCTCGTTGTGAGGCGCGCAGTGAATGGCTTTTATGTTTAATGTGATAATGTTTTTTTTGTGTATATGTATTTTTGTATGCTAATGAAATAATTACTAAATGAATATACTTTACCTATTTGTAAGTAATATATGCACGAAGCATTGTGCTGAAGAGCTGACAATCTGTTTTCATGTTCCTGCAGCATACAATGTAGGTTTTCAGTGCTGTGGAGCTGCTGTGTAAGTGTCAGCAATTTGCGCAGTGTGTAGTGTAAATAGGCTGCGTGCGCGAGGGGAAGCCGTTAGGGTAGCTGGGTACTTCCGCATTGTGTAAGTTAGTGTTGTAAAATGGCGGGGAATGTGTATGTGGTACGCAGGTGTGGATGATTTAGCGTCCTTGTTAATAGTGTATCTTTACCTCGTACGGCTTTTTAGGAAAATCTGTATGTGTTTTGCGTGTTTAGGGTCCTGTAGCCTCGTTTTCTTTTTTTCAACGACCATTATTTATCTCACTTAGGTGATTTTCGGGTGTCTAAACTCATGAATTTGGACTTAAATGGAGGTGTAGCTTCACTTGCAGAGGTCCTCGGTGCCCCCCTTGCTGTGGGTAAGCTTTATATGTGTTTGTTGTGTGTATTTATTGTGTTTTTAATGTTTTTCAGTGCGCTCGGTTCGGGCGTTAAGGTCGTATTTTTGTGAGCTCGTAATGTTTTTTTTTCTAAGTCCCGTATTTTTGGATGGTAAGTCCGTAAATTTGATGGTGTAAGTCCCGCCTGCGGCTCATTGCAGCCGACGTGGGAGCCTTCGGCGCTCCTTGCCAGCAACTCTGGCCCTCGCTTCGCAAGCCCGCAGCGTTAGCAACAACCCGCCTGCTCACAACTATATATGTGATATCTGCAACGTCTTCCCCAGTTGGCACTTGTAAATCGGCTAAGCGACAAAAAAAATGTCGTCCGGAAAAAATGAAAACGAGGCTACACGACCCCAAACTGCGCAAAACATCGCCAGCCATGTACGACTTTTACCTAGGAACAGACGAGGTACAAAATACACTATTAGAAATAATGGAAACTGCTGGCGAGCCGCGTAACACATACACAATCGCCGCCATTTTACAACACTAACTTGCAACTAATAACATTACAAATCTAAAATGGTGCATTACACGACTATACAAGCGGTTTCCCCTCGTGCACTGCGCACATTGCTGACACTTACACCTCAGGTCACCAACAGTCCAAATGTACACTGTAAGCTGCAGGAAAATCAAAACTGATTGTTAGCTCTTCAGGATATTGATCACTGGATATATTAATTACAAATAGGTAAAGTATTTTAGTAATTAATTAATTCATTATTATTAAAAAAAATATATATAAAAAAAATACGCTTAATAGCATATTTTACACTGCCGTTACTTTACATACATTAACGCTTCGCACTTCCTAATACATTTGTTCATTCACAATAGTTATTATCGTGCATTCATTTAATAAGTATTAATTAGTAATGGAAAATAAAAATGTAGACTTTACACTACACTAAAATGTTTTACTTTTTACTCTGCAGTTATATATCTGGATTACTGCTCATTGGCTGCCAGCGATAGCACTCTCAAAGCAGTTACAAATCTAAATCACTTTATTATGCTCTGAGACCTGAATACATTTTTTAATTTACACTGCACAAAAAAAATTATATATTTAACACTGTACTTATATATCTGTCTTTGCGATGAGCGCCGAAGATTGATCGTTGCAAAGCACGAAACATGAAGGACACGAGGGAAGAGGCTCACAATGAGCGCCGAAGGTCCTCAGAGTACAAAAAGCATCACATTGTGTGGCAAACAGCATTGCCATGGCTTCAAACTTTATTGCCCCGTCATTTGTGCCAGGCAAGTCGCTAGTGATATAATACAACATAATGCAATACAATATTATACAGTACACATGGGTGATGGAACTGGGGGGGGTAAGGGGTAACCCCCCCCCCCCAGATTTCTTATCGTATGTATGTATGTATGTATGCGTATAGAAGCTAACAGGGGAGGGGAGAGGGGGAGGAAACACAGGGGAGAGGGAGAGGAAGACACAGGAGAGGGGAGAGGGGGAGGAAGACACAGGGCAGAGGGGGGAGAGAAACAGGGTAGGGTAGAGGTGAGGGGAAGAGACACATGGGAGGGGGGAGAGACACAGGAGAGAGTGGGCGGTAGAGACACAGGGGAGAGGGGGGAAGAGACTAATGGGAGGGAGTGGTGAGGAGACACCGGGGAGTGGAAAGGGGGTAAAGACACAGAGGAGGGGGGAAGAAACACAGGGGAAGGGAGAGGGGGTAGAGACACAGGGGAGAGGGGGTAGAGACACATGGGAGAAGGGGGAAGAGACACAGAGGAGGGGGGAGAGACACAGGGGAGAGGGAAGGGGGGAAAGACACAGGGGAGGGGGGAAAGAAACACGGGAAGGGAGAGGGGGGTAGAGACACAGGGGAGGGGGGAGTGACACAGGGAAGAGGGAAGGGGGAAAAGACACAGGAGAGGGGGGAAAGAAACACTGGGGAAGGGAGAGGGGGGTAGAGACACAGGGAAGGGTGGGAGAGACACAGGGGAAAGGGGGGGGAGAGACACATGGGAGGGAGTGGGGGGGGAGACACAGGGGAGAGGGGGGGGGGAGACACAGGGAAGAGGGGGGAGAGAGACATATGGGAGGGAGTGGGGGGGGAGACACAGGGGAGGTCTTGTGCTTTATTATTATTATTATTATTACTACATAATGTGTAGATGTACCGGCTGGGCATGCTCTTGTGCATTATTATTATTATTACTATATAATGTGTAGATGTACCGGCTGGGCATGCTCTTGTGCATTATTATTATTATTCTTATTACTATATAATGTGTAGATGTACCGGCTGGGCATGCTCTTGTGCATTATTATTATTATTATTATTACTATATAATGTGTAGATGTACCGGCTGGGCATGCTCTTGTGCATTATTATTATTATTATTATTATTATTACTATATAACGTGTAGATGTACTAGCTGGGCATGCTCTTCTACATTATTATTATTATTATTATTACTATATAATGTGTAGATGTACCGGCTGGGCATGCTCTTGTGCATTATTATTATTATTATTATTACTATATAATGTGTAGATGTACCGCTGGGCATGCTCTTGTGCATTATTATTATTAATTTTATTACTATATAATGTGTAGACGTACAAGCTGGGCATGCTCTTGTGCATTATTATTATTATTATTACTATATAACATGTAGATGTACCGGCTGGGCATGCTCTTGTGCATTATTATTATTATTATTATTATTATTATTACTATATAACGTGTAGATGTACCAGCTGGGCATGCTCTTCTACATTATTATTATTATTATTACTATATAATGTGTAGATGTACCGGCTGGGCATGCTCTTGTGCATTATTATTATTATTACTATTACTACTATGTAATGTGTAGATGTACCAGCTGGGCATGCTCTTGTGCATTATTATTATTATTCTTATTACTATATAATGTGTAGATGTACCGGCTGGGCATGCTCTTGTGCATTATTATTATTATTATTACTATATAACATGTAGATGTACCGGCTGGGCATGCTCTTCTACATTATTATTATTATTATTATTATTATTATTATTACTATATAATTTGTAGATGTACCGGCTGGGCATGCTCTTCTACATTATTATTATTATTATTATTATTATTATTATTATTATATAATGTGTAGATGTACTGTCTGGGCATGCTCTTGTGCATTATTATTATTATTACTATATAATGTGTAGATGTACCGGCTGGGCATGCTCTTCTATATTATTATTATTATTATTATTATTATTAGTAGTAGTAGTAGTAGTATATAATGTGTAGATGTACCGGCTGGGCATGCTCTTGTGCATAATTATTATTATTATTATTACTATATAATGTGTAGATGTACCGGCTGGGCATGCTCTTCTATATTATTATTATTATTATTAGTATATAATGTGTAGATGTACCGGCTAGGCATGCTCTTGTGCATTATTATTATTATTATTACTATATATCGTGTAGATGTACCGGCTGGGCATGCTCTTCTACATTATTATCATTATTATTATTATTATTATTACTACTATATAATGTGTAGATGTACCGGCTGGGCATGCTCTTCTACATTATTATTATTATTATTATTACTATATAATGTGTAGATGTACCGGCTAGGCATGCTCTTGTGTATTATTATTATTATTATTATTATTACTCTATAATGTGTAGATGTACTGGCTGGGCATGCTCTTGTGCATTATTATTATTATTATTATTATTATTATTACTATATAATGTGTAGATGTACCGGCTGGGCATGCTCTTCTATATTATTATTATTATTATTACTATATAATGTGTAGATGTACCGGCTAGGCATGCTCTTGTGTATTATTATTATTATTATTATTATTACTCTATAATGTGTAGATGTACTGGCTGGGCATGCTCTTGTGCATTATTAATATTATTATTATTATTACTATATAATGTGTAGATGTACCGGCTGGGCATGCTCTTCTATATTATTATTATTATTATTATTAGTATATAATGTGTAGATGTACCGGCTGGGCATGCTCTTGTGCATTATTATTATTATTATTATTACTACTATATAATGTGTAGATGTACCGGCTGGGCATGCTCTTCTACATTATTATTATTATTACTATATAATGTGTAGATGTACCGGCTAGGCATGCTCTTGTGTATTATTATTATTATTATTATTATTACTCTATAATGTGTAGATGTACTGGCTGGGCATGCTCTTGTGCATTATTATTATTATTATTATTATTACTATATAATGTGTAGATGTACCGGCTGGGCATGCTCTTCTATATTATTATTATTATTATTAGTATATAATGTGTAGATGTACCGGCTGGGCATGCTCTTGTGCATTATTATTATTATTATTATTATTATTATTATTATTATTATTAGTATATAATGTGTAGATGTACCGGCTGGGCATGCTGTTGTGCATTATTATTATTATTAGTATATAATGTGTAGATGTACCGGCTGGGCATGCTCTTCTATATTATTATTATTATTAGTATATAATGTGTAGATGTACCGGCTGGGCATGCTCTTGTGCATTATTATTATTATTATTATTATTAGTATATAATGTGTAGATGTACCGGCTGGGCATGCTCTTGTGCATTATTATTATTATTACTATATAACGTGTAGATGTACCGGCTGGGCATGCTCTTCTACATTATTATTAATATTATTATTACTATATAATGTGTAGATGTACCGGCTGGGCATGCTCTTCTACATTATTATTATTACTATATAATGTGTAGATGTACCGGCTGGGCATGCTCTTATGTATTATTATTATTATTATTATTATTATTACTATATAATGTGTAGATGTACTGGCTGGGCATGCTCTTGTGCATTATTATTATTATTACTATATAATGTGTAGATGTACCGGCTGGGCATGCTCTTCTATATTATTATTATTATTATTATTACTATATAATGTGTAGATGTACCGGCTGGGCATGCTCTTGTGCATTATTATTATTATTATTAGTAGTAGTAGTAGTAGTATATAATGTGTAGATGTACCGGCTGGGCATGCTGTTGTGCATTATTATTATTATTATTATTAGTATATAATGTGTAGATGTACCGGCTGGGCATGCTCTTCTACATTATTATTATTATTACTATATAATGTGTAGATGTACCGGCTGAGCATGCTCTTGTGTATTATTATTATTATTATTATTATTACTATATAATGTGTAGATGTACCGGCTGGGCATGCTCTTGTGCATTATTATTATTATTATTAGTAGTAGTATTTTACTAATAATAATAATAATAATGCACAAGAGCATGCCCAGCCGGTACATCTACACATTATATAATAATAATAATAATAATGCACAAGAGCATGCCCAGCTGGTACATCTACACATTATATAGTAGTAATAATAATAATAATAATGCACAAGAGTCCTTCAGCACTGCACTGGACACTGAATAAACTTGCCTAGCTATGGTTTTTCCTATTGATGCAGTATCACCTACACTCTCCCTCCTCTCAGAAAGACTGCAAGTTCGTTATGATTCCAAAATGGCTGCTGTCCATGAGGTAGAAGGCTCTGGAAGGGAGTGTATGCTGCTGATTGGCTGGAATGTGTCTGCTGACTGTGACATGCAGGGTCAAAGTTTGCTCAATGATAAAGTATTGGGGGCGGGTCGAATATCGCATATGTTCGCAGTTCGCCGCGAACGCGAACATGCTATGTTCGCCGGGAACAGTCCGCCGGCGAACTATTCGCGACATCTCTAATCAGCTTTTCTCCAATCATCTGGTAGAGACCTTGTGTTGAGTGAATCTTGAAAAATTAGATATATTGGTTGTGCTATTACAGAGCCCAGTTCCCTCAGTACACGTGGATGTATTCCATCAGGACCCGGAGCTTTATTAACATTTATTTTTTCCAACCTCTTTTGGATTTCTTCCTGTGTTAACCAATTGTTAGGTGAAGGTAGTGTAGCCCCATTATGTTGCGGTGTCCACAGCTCATCTGCCTTTTCCTGGTCACTAATTTTCAGATGGCCTGTGCAACATTGTAATGTTCCTATAGCTTCCTTCCTCGCCTTCATCCCATTAATATACTTAAAAAATATTTTAGGGTTAGTCTTACTCTCCTTTGCAACTAACTTTTTATTTTCTATTTTAGCCAGTCTAATAGACCTTTTGCAAGCCTTGTTGATTTCCTTGTACTCACATATGATTAATATTTAATATATGCTAAGCTGAAAGTTATTTTAATAGTTATGGATATTGTCTGAAAGAGATTTCTATATTTATTTGATCATGTGACACTAAATGGTTCAGTTGTATAATAATAATGATTGGATTGGTATTGCCCTCCCTCCCTCCCCCACTCACCCCAACTCAGATTACATTTATAGAGCCATGGAAATCACCTGACTTCCTACTTGCAGATATATCATCTCAACACTAGGGGTCAGCCAACATACTAGTCTTTCACCTCAGATCCCTCCCCTCTTCCTCTAAAATAAAACTCATTCTATCTTTCACCTTCTTCTTGAACCTTGCTATTCCTATTTGTTACTCTTCCCCAGTTCTCTGCCCTTTAATTCCCTTTAGATTGTAAGTAGCGAGTTTCCAGTCTTGTAGGGTGCTTTGGGATAAAGCACTTTCTGCTAAGATTCTAAGCTCAAAACAGGGCCCCTCAACTTTGAATTTGTTAAACGTGTATTTCCCCTGTTCTTATCCCCTGTACAGCGCTACGGAATATGTTGGCGCGATACAAATAAAAGATAATAATAATAATAATAATCTTCAGAAGGTCTATTTCTTGTATTTTAGCAAAACTGTGCATGATATATTGGTATGTTAACTCCCCTACTAAAAGGGCATTAATATTATCGCAATTGAATATATTATATGCAGCTATTGCTCTACTTCAGGAGTCACACCTTTCTGAGAATGAGCATAATCAATGCCCTGGGTTCTAAAGGTGAAATTTACAACATTAAAAAAAAAAAAAAAAAAAAAAAAAGGTGCTGCCATTCATTATAGTAAGAAAATGTATGGATGTTACATGAAAAATTAATATGATCAAAATGGAAGACATATTATTGCTCATCTTATAGTTAATGGGAAAGAGTTGGTTATCTGTAACTTTTATGCACCTTATGAATGTGATCTGGATTTTTTTCACCAATTTTATTTTTTGGATTGCAACTTAAATTACGGTAATCACTGTCTGATTATTGCAGTTAATTTTAATCGGACTACTGATTTAAATTTATTTTTTGGGATAGAAAAGGTGATGCGAAGTTAAAAGATAAAAAGTAAGTATTATAAAAACTTTGATAGACAATATTGTGTTATTGTTGTTCAGTCCTTCAGTTCTGTCTGACTCTTGTTGACCATATGGACTGCTGCACGTCAAGCACATCTTTGTTACTTGTTGTGCTTGTCCATATGGTTTTCATGGCAAATATACTGGAGTGAATTACCAGTTCCTCCTCCACTGAACTGCAATTTGTCTGTACTCTCTACTAGGACCTGCCCATCTTGGGTGATCCTACATGGTATAGCTCATAGCTTCACTGAGGTACACAAGCCCCTTCACCACAACAAGGTACCGATCCAGAAGGGGACTGGATATTTAGCATACTATTAATAGTACGTTGTTAGAGTACTTTATTCAGACTGTGCTCCTATTATATTGTATATTGATATAGATAATAATAAGAAAACACTTTCAAAGATTTCTATATCACTAGCCTCTAGGATGGATTTTCACACTCACATCTTCCTGTGGCTGTGTATCTTTGCGTTTCATTAAGTACTGGTATATATGTGCTGTGCATGTCTATGTCCATGTAGGTGATACATATAAAAATAATGAATACAATTTTAAAGGATTTGACAGGAAATGTCAGTAGGTTGTTTGACTCTATATCAAATCTAAAATACATACAACACAGCAATTTGTAAATAGCATAAACAAAGTTATGAAAAATATTTAAAGGTATATGCAAGTGAGCTGGGTTATGAATGCATCTGATAGAGAAATAGTAGTGTATGAAAACACGTGTTATATAGAAAAGTTAAATGTACTTACAAAGATATTTGCACAAAAGTCAACTCCAGCTGCTCACACCCACAGGATGCTTACATAAGCCGGGTACACATAGGAAATACAGCAATGTACCCACAGGAAATACAGCAAAATACAAATTTTGACCTTTCTGGTACAGAGCACATGAAGTAACTGTTGAGCATGCCAGAAGCCACTGAGGTGAAGAATGATCCAATGTATTATCCTGATTCTGAAGGTTATGCTAATTGAGGTGGAGTTTTCTAGGGGTGTACACAATGAAATGCAAATGCCAAAAAACAGGAAATTTTGCTAACTTCAAGGTAAGCTCATTAATGTTTATTTTGTGATGTTTTCATGCAAAAAATGGTTTTCATACACTAACAATTCTCCTCTGTTAGGTGCATTCATAATCCAGCTCACTTACATATCCCTCTAAAGCCGAAACAAATGATAATTCTCTAATGATTCCTACATCTGTTAAACCAAAAGTAGTTTATTTATATATTTTTTTTTGGGGGGGGGGGGGTCTCTCAAATGTAGGTGAAAACGCTGGGGGTGTTTTTTTTCGGTCAGGTTATATGCTTTCTTTTACTTTATGTATTGCTGAGGCAGAATGTTAACAGTCTAAAAAAAACACAACTAAATGTTTATAACCCAGGCTTCCTCGCGACTAAATAAATGATACTGCAAAAATGTTTAATTTCTTACAAAACAATCTTTATTGGTTACAGGATCTCATTATTTTACACATTAATAAAAGCCCTTCAATAACACCAAATAATACAAAAAGAAAATCAAGTGAAAAACTCAAACGCATCCTATGCTATATAGGTAGGTGAAAAAAAAGTCACACAATGTCACATTAAAGGTTCTCTAATTACAATGTACTTAAATGATGTCATAATTGCAAAATGGTATGAAGCTTCTCAGAGCAAACAGGCACAAAAGTTAAGTATTTAAGTAATTATGAGTTATTTGCCTAATTTGCATATTATATAATAGTGCTTAAAGAACTATGGAGCATATTTTATCATGCATTTATATTTGAGTATATTTTAAATATTACAAAAGTTGTTTTTTTGCATTAAAAAAATATTAAGTAAAACCTGATTAACAGCCTAATTAAATTGTGATTCGGCCAATTGAAAATGGCTCTATATATGCACATAGCATTTTTTTTTTTTACAGAAGTTTTTAGTTAGTAAAAAATATATATATATGCTATGTGCGTATATAGAGCCATTTTCAATTGGCCGAATCGCAATTTAATAAGGCTGTAGACCTGGAAATGAACAATGCACAGTGCCTAATATAGTATAAAGGTCTTGTCAGCATTCAAGTTTGACAAAGCCAGAGACTTTAAAAATCTGATTCAGTTTATTGTGCCCTGGGAGCATTATTTGAAAAAAGGAAAACAACTTGACACATTTACAATTACCCTCATTCAGATGCAACAAAGAAAAACATTTTTCCATATCCCTTTAATTCAGTTGTACATAAACTGAATTGCTGAATGTTATATTATATTAAAATGAATGTTTCTCCTACTGACACTGAATAAATGACTAACAGAATAGTCATATTACATTGTATATTATGCATTATATTACATCAGTGTATATTTAAAAGCCTATTACTTTGTAATTAGAGAAACACTGCAAAATGCTTAATGTGATTGTTGGAATTCTAAATTGTAATAGTGGTCTAAATAAAGTCATGTACAGTCAACCAATTAGTGAGAAAAGAGAAAGGAGTTCTGAATGACTGACATCTTAGAATATAATTTTCTATGGAAGTTACATTTATATAAGTTTATATAATTATACAGATGTACTCTGTGAACAATATCCGTAAGCATGCATAAGACATGTAACTGCCATTATGTAGAATATAATTAAGTGTAATATGCAGCAGGTCTAATTTCATAAAGTGTGTATTATATATTTAAGTGGGAAGAGTGGAATATAAAGTTTCATGAAGGTTTATTAATTGTAAATATGCATATTTGAATATTACCATGTAGACAGTGACGTCTTGTACAATTGCAGATTGTTTCTATTGCAGTCATAATAACTGATGTTACACATTCAATTTATTTTATATTTTACTCCACAGAATTCAAGTAAAGGGATTTGTATCCTTTTTGATAGGAGTGTGCTTTGCTGTAATAATGTGCTAGTCATACACAACAAAATTATTTCAAAAACTTAAAGGACTACAGGGCTCAATATGTTTCTATATGGTAGTTTAAATAAATAAGCTGGATAATGGCCAAAATTATTTATACACAATTACTCTTTACTGCAGGTTTCTATTTTATTCTTTCAGCTGGTACTTTCTAAAGAACAAAGCACCCTCCTAAGCAAGTGTGCGTGAGTGCCTCGAACAGTCGTTTCGGACTCTGTGTGACCTCATGGACCGCAACACACCATGCTGATCCACTTATTCATGGCAGAGGTACTGGCGTGGCTTGCCAGTTCCTTCTCCAGTGGGCCACAGCATACAGCTCCTTGCATTCCTAGGTGGTCTCCCATCCAAGTACTGACCTGGCTGCAGAGTGGTGTGACCTCTTGGTTTCCTGACTGGAATTGAACCCAGGGCGCAGCAGTGATAGCACCAAAGCAACAACTGGACCACCAGGGAACCCTCCTAAGCAAGTACTTGCTGCCAAATTTTGTAGATGGAAATTTCTGATGGGCCAGTGGTTACGAAACAGTACTTTCCCCGCTGGAACTTGAGTTTGATTCCAGTCAGGGAACCAAGAGGTCACACCACCCTGAAGCCATGCAGGGTTGGGTCTGGTCAGTACTTGGATGGGAGACCACCTAGGAATATCAAGAAAAAATTACAATGAATCCACATATAGCAGATCAGAGGAGATCTAAAAAGGTTGAACTTGATGGACTAAAAGTATTTTTTTCAACCTCCCACTGGTGAAGGAACTGGCAACCTTGCCATGAATACCAAATGGATCAGCATGTTGCATGTGTTGTGCTCCATGAGGCCATGGAGAGTTGGACACAACTGAATGACGCAAACACACACAGATAGAAACGTCCTGTGTATTCAAACTCTCATACCACCACAGGAAATTAATTAGCAGTAACATAATTAAATATAAAAAGTAAAAAATCAGAGGCTATATTTTTGTTCTAAAAAAAATATTTTCCCTATTTTCATGTGTATGTTTATTTTATTACACTTAATAACACATCCTATCAATCAGTATGTCTTTCTTATTCGGCTGAAGAATCCCTTTAAAGGGCCACTGACATGTCACATTTACTGTATGCTTTTATCAGGAACTTGACTTGATAACAGGTTTTAAAACATTTTAAATAAAAACAGCATTTCATTTTAAACTATTTAATTTAATATTGTTCTTATGGCAGTATTAGAGACTTGGGAGAAATGGGAGAGGCTGTAAATAGCAACGTAATGATAACATTAACAGGCAGGCTAGCGGTCCAATAGAGAAACAACCATGACACAAGCAGTGTCAGCCAAATTGTAATAATAAAATGTTGTTCTGCTCTTAGTTACATATATCTTAATGCTGTTAGTTTGTTACATACTTCATAAGCTTGTGAAGTTTTTCCCAAACTACAGTGGTCCTTTAAGTAAACGTTACCTGCACATATTTGTTTTGATTGTACATAACTGGTGTTTCTAAAGCTATGTCTTTACACATTAAGAAATCACAAAGATAGTATGTAAAGTGAACATTGTTACAGAAAACTTGAGTAAAACATGTAATATACTTTTTGTACGATTATATGTGTATACCAAATTGCATCATAATATTAATATAGCTACTGCAATACAAATAATTACACTGCATCATATGTGGCAGTATCGGACGGTATTACATAAATTAAAAAAGAAATTGTGATTTTTTGCATGGTAATCATTTGAGAGCCTCATCAGTTTGTAAGTTTCTCAAAGGGGCACAACAAAGGTCTCAAAGTCAGGTATAATCGATAAACTACATTTAAGAACAATTTTTCCCCTGCATTTGTATGTTATATACTGAAAACTGTAACCACTAATTTTACAGCAATAGCACATGCTCATATTGATTTAACCAGCTGCATGTAACATTGAGAAGACAATATACCAGACTTCAGGCTCCTTTAATGCTCCTTTATGATGTAATATAACCAGGTAAATTATAAGCCAAATTACAACTTTTTTTTAAACTTCATTGATGGTTACTCATTTTTCAGAAACAAAATATTTAATACATTTTCACAAGTGAGAAATTCAAAACATTTCCTAACTAAAAGAGGTTAACATGATTTCAAACATACATTCTTAAGATGTCTCTACTTTTATCTACTTCAAGTATATTTTACTTCAGAAATACAAACATTCGTGTTTATTAAGGAGTGAGTGCTTGGGGTTAGAATAATGTTAGAAAAGTGAATTATACACAAGAAAAAAAAAAAGTGACCTCTAAAACTAAATCTGCATTATCCAGCACAATTTAACTAATCAAAGCAAATATAACCAAATGCACCCTCCACACAAAAATTCAGAACCCTATTATGGCTTCCTGAATGTGAACCACTTCAACAGAAAAAAAAATAATTTTATTGTATTCATTATCTCAGTCATTTGTAATTAATTAAAATAGGTAAACATTACCACAATTAAATTTTAACTATATATGAAACATATCTTAGAATTGGTCTGGCTCCATTGATTTACAATTGTAAATAAAATTTTAACAGTCTATTGTATCTTCCCGTTAGTGAGCTCAGCTCCATTAGTAGTGCTCAGGAGCTGATCCTAAGAACAGTGCAGGTCCCAGAGAACGTATCTGCTGGTCCTCAGGAACAAAGAGGAATGAGGAAAGTCTAACACTAAGTATATCACTACCATTAGTCACGGGCGTAGACAGGTTATTGATTCTGCAGTTAAAATGTACTGTATTTAAACCAGTGCAAAACTAAATGAAATGAGTACCACATGTATTATCACCCTGTTAAAATGTGCTTGATCCTTAGGGCAGTCCTAATTAGCAATAGAAGTTAAACTGCTACACCTAGACTAAAAAGGTTGAGAGCTACTGAGATCAATCAACAGACGGACACAGGACCAGTGCTGGTCTTTGAGACCTTATCTGAGGAGAACCTAATACTGTATACATACCATCACCATTAGTCAAAGATATAGATTATATAGGGACTTATAAGCCGTTAAACTGTACTCTAATCAAATCAGTGCAAATATATATGACAATGCAGTAAAACAAATGAATTATCATCCTGTTATATATATAGTGATTGAGGTGGGAAAAAAACCCTTTAGCCCATCAAGTTCTGGTTCTCACAACTGGTCCCCAGACCAAAAAAGGTTGATTTATACAAAATTACTCTGTACTGCAGGGTTCTCAAAACTGGTCCAAAGACCAAAAAGGGTTAAGAACTCCTGAGATAGATCATATTAGAGGCATTTTAATGTGGGAGATTAATAAGTCATAGAAGGGAATGATGCAATGCAAACTCATGTTGAATTTGAAAGCTGGACCGTAATTAGGAGAATATTACGAATGTCTCTCTCCGTCTCTCATATAATTAATGCCTTATTAAAAGATTGCACAGAAGCATTTGAAATTAAGGACCATCTCAATGAGACAAACATCTCCAAGTTAAATTAGAATCTATGGTGGTATTCAAGTAAAAAGAGTCTCTGTAAGGCCATATCAAGAAGAGCTACTTACATTCAAATTACGCATTGACCATTAATAACATTCATATAATTAATTCAGAATAGCAATATTCAACAATAAATTAACTTTCAAAGATTAGAGATTCAGCCTCCAATTGAGAAATAAGTAGTAAGCTGTCCCCACCCTGAAAAGTTAATTAAGGGGAATGTTGGCGGTTGGTTGAGATACAGGCCTACAGAGCTTTAAGAAAAATCGGATTAGATAGGATAAGATTCATAAGCTGCCCCCATAGCAAATGCAAGTCTCCGGCCACCGTGGATCATTGTGTTGGTATAACTTTGTGCACTGGCTGCTAGAAAAAAACCACCTCCCCTATTGACCTTATAGTGGGTGGAGAACAGCAACTAACTCTACTGTTAAGTCATTAAATATGAATGTTATTAATGATCAAGGTCTTCATAAAGGGATAGGTAGTTCTAGATATACTAGATCTACTAGCCAATCACGGATTGTATCTCAGCAGCATGTTTTGAAACAGCCTGCAAGTGGTTAGTAAACTAGTATCAATAGAAAAACTGTGTGCAAGAGTTACAGGGGGCAGATCTTTGCACTGACATTTCAAAGGTTGGAATCAGTAAAAAAAAAAAAAAAAGACTTTATACACTTGTTAATAAAATTATGTTTAGTTATGCAAATAAACACTTTGTTTTAATAATTTAAAAATAAACAACCAGAGAACCTTCCAAATCCCTTTAAAATATCTAATTTTGTTGGGGCATTACCATGGTTCTTTAAGTATACTATTTTTACTACTCCTATGGGACTTCTGTCTCCTCTCTTATCTTTTTTTTCAGGGGGTAATGACTCAATATTAATCTTTTATCACATGCCATATGATACTGATTGCAAATATAAAAGAGTTCCTTTCCTAACCACAATCTAGGTTTTTACTCATCTGAAAGTACAATCTACTGAATTATATTTCTATTAAGGACCACTGTAATGCCATAACAAGAGGAGCTGATTTTTTTTAGTTGTGCACTGACCATTAATTACTATGCATATTTAATGAAGAACAGCAGCATTCAATATTAATTTCAGTTTCAAAGATTAGAGTATCAACCTCGGGTTGAGCTAGGTTTTTCCACCCTGATAAAGGCAGAAAAGGGATTTGGTAGATTCTCACCTAAAGGTGATTATGGACAAACAATCACTCATAGGCTGCCCCACAGCAAATGCTTATTGCCAAGGGAAACCTCTTTAACACAGAAAGTCTCCAGTCAATGGAGTGTGCTAATGATACATTTTTGTCTGGACATTTCCTGATATAAAATGGCCCTACCTTACATTGACTTTGTAGTGGTCAGGGACCAGCAGGTGCATTGTCTGATTTTTCATTCATTAATGATCAATGTCTAATTAAAACATCTAGGTCCTACGATTAGCACTTTATAGTGACCCTTCAAAAAACATGGTAAAACATAGTAAATCTATATATTTCTTATTTTTCACTACTTAAGTTACTTGGTTCCATTCTTCAGAAAAATATGAAAGTGCTGTATAATTGTTTTTCAAATACAGTCAATAGGTTGCTGGAGAGAATAAGATGAGTTGACATTGCAAAAACACCTTAGATTGAACCTAAATAAGATGTATACTAATTTGAATGTCTCATTACAATTGATACATAGGTAACAAGTCATGGACATGCCGTTTTCAACCTCATTGCATATCTGGTATTTTAATAATGCTTATAAATCCTGGTTGTGTACTTTTTCCATGCACACATTTTGTCATGTGTATTTCACCATGTAATTCAACGATTAATCAATTAAGGTTATGAAATGATAAATTCAAAGGCCAATGAAAGATACGTCTTAAAGTATCACTGTAGTCCCAAAGTCACACAATGCCCTTTATAATGAGGAAATGGTTAATAAGTAAAAAAAAAAAAAAAAAAAAAGCCTTTGATTTATTGTTATATGTAATTATGCTGTAGTGGGAGCTTCTACTTGTTTGTTTATCTGCCTCCAAACTGGTTTGAGGAGACCTTGAATGGAAATAACTATTCAGGTGCTTCAACTGCAATGTAAAATGCCTTTAACATTGTACAACTTACATGCAAATATTATTTACTACAGTCTTCAATTTTGTTTCCTTGCCTGCTGCTGAAGCAATGGGGCCTTGTAAACTAATAAGTTTCCCTTTAGTCCTGCTGAGATCACTGGTACTTATAGCTCTCCTATTTATATTCTGCAGATAGAAACTTCCTCCACATTCAAAGTCTGCTCCCACATTATGAAGCTGATCTGTTAAAATGAAAATCGTGCATTATTGCATATAAAAAATAAAAATAATAAAGGTTGTTTTTAAATTTCTAAAACCATTATTTTAAAAAATGAACCTTTGAAGAGGCCCAATAACGATTTTAATATGCGTTCTAGTTATGATTCATTACGATTCAATAATAGATTGAATGTTAATAGGCATTTTGGAGCATGGTTTGCAAACTGGAAGCCAACCCTTTTCTGTGAAGCAATGTGTTACCAAGGCAGCTGGCAGCATAGTGGTAAATAGGCAACCCACAATACATAACACGCAAGTCTCTTTTTATCTGTGCCATATTCTGTTTCCATAACCTAGCAAAGATGCAAAGTTCTGTAAAGTCTTTAAAAAAATCTAATTTAATTGCAGAAGGTGGCTGGTGGTTATACTGGAGGAGCAGGTGGAGGGCGAGATGGGGCTAAATTTGCATGTGCTTCTCTTTGGTGCGGAGGTGGTGGCCTGTAAAAATAAAATAAGGAAACATAAGAAGAAAGCTGAGATATAATGATAGTTCATTAGAATTATTTTGTATTAATTAAAATCATATGGATTTATAATGGAACAATGGAAAGATTGCATGGAACAGTTTACTAAGAGGTATATGTTCATGGAGATCTGGTTACCCAAACTCTCTACCTTGGCAGCAAAATGTTTTTCAAGGATTTATTTTTTTTAGTTGTTCATTCATGTGTTATATCTGTATAGTAATAAATGTATGTACCCCTTGCTCACTGTGCCTTAGGGAGTTCAGCTACACCTCAGTGACGAGGTCCAATGAAGGCCGAAAAGTACGTCTGGGGTTTGCGGTTTCTCCTGTTCAGGGCAGAATTGCCTGGTATTTCGAGGCTGGGACGCTCTTTTGAGTGGGACCAGACTAATATACTACAGGATATTTCTCTCTGTGAAGGGCACAAGTGCACTAAAAGAGGTTGCTCTCAGAGTGGGTTATCATGTCCATAAAACTAACCTATTAAGGTTAGTTTGTTCTCTGATTGAGCCCCTCTGACTGTTGTTTTGTATACATGTATGTATGGTTCCCAATTAAAATCCTCAAAGCAAAACAATGGCTATTACACTGAAGTTATAGATTTGCAATCAAACATTTATAAAAGCAGGTTTAAACAGTACAAATGTATTTAAAATGCACTAAACTTGAGTGCTACGGGAGTTAAAATGTTCATTTAATTCCTGTTTAAAAATATATATATATATTTCAGAGGAAAAATCTGGATTTCCTAACTTTAATTAGGGTGTGCCATGGCTTTGCACCAGTTGCGTTATGATTCTCTATGGGGAAAATCAGCTACTTACTATACTGGCTGAACCCAAAAAGGCCAAAACAAAACAAAAAAAAATGATGAGGAATTACAACACTATTTTAGCCCGTACAGAACTCATTTTTCATTGAAAAAATAAAATAAAAAAACTGTGTGATTTCAGAGTATGCTTTCTTAAGAGTGTGTTAAGAAGCGCGTGGTAATTTTGAATGAATCACATTTGCTCAGTATGGAATCCCATCAGTTCCTAATGTGCTGATGTACCTGGGTGACTTTGGTTAACTGATGTATACATTTGTTATGTACTAAGAATGCAGACGTGCATCAGATATTTTTAGGTTTTGGTTCAAACCAAATACCTTGTTGTTCTTCCCCATACTTTGTGTGTCTAACTTCTGCAATTTGTATTAGATACACAAGTACAAAACTCACATTGAGAAATACGAAATTTGTGACTAGCCCACTGAGCAAACGCATTGTTTATCTTTCAATAAAATTTACAGGAAGCGGATTTATGGCTTTTGTTTTTTAAATGATTATTTAGAACCTTTTCAGTTTCCCTGAGAATGGGAAAGGGGAGGAGCATCAACAATTGTAGGATGGGTACAATTATAGCAACAATACACAGTACTAACCTTAAAGGTGTGTGTTGAGGTTGTTTCACCATGTATGTTGGAACAGCAAAGTTATTTGGCTTATATGGCTGTGAATAAAAGAGATGTGTTAATAATTTACTGTTAAAATGCTTAGTTTGTTCAGTAAGCACTAAAGAATATCTGAGAATAAAAAACACCTTTCTTATTTTTTTCTGAACTGCAAAGTATTTTGAGTCTCCCTAAGGTCATATCTACACTTCCTCACAGAGAGATATGGAAGGTTTCTGGATTTTACTAGGTATGTTATATACATATGTATTTATTTACTTTTATGTGCTTTGTTTTATTAAGAAGCAATCACAAGCTCTGTTTTCACTGCCTAAAAGAAAACAAATAGTCCCTGCTTCGGTCTGCCCACTACAGCGTATGTGACATGTCTCAAAAAACGTGTCTCAAATCGCAGTGTTTTTATTGGTAGGTACCAGCAGCCTTTTTAAATTGCAATTCGGCCAATTGAAAAGGGCTCTATATAAGCACATAGCATATTTTTTTTACAGAAGTTTTTAGTTCGTGAACTTCTATCCAAAAACAAGGTCTTCACGAACTAAAAACTTCTGTAAAAAAATATGCTCTGTGGTTATATAGAGCCCTATTCAATTGGCCGAAATGCAATTTAATAAGGCTGCAGGTGCCTATTTAAGCAGCTCTGGGGCTGTGGAAACATTCTTTTTTTAAATAAAATAAATCAGTGTGTGTATAGGATGACTCAATGTAATGCGTGTGTCTGATATAAGCAGCATGTGTTAGATTAGAAAAAGGTACAAACAGGGAAACTTAGATATACCTTTAATAGAACAAAATACATAAAAGTGATTAAATACATAGGTATATTACATACACAATAATATACAGGAATATTCCATACTAGTAACTTGCCCGTCAAAATTGACGGGAGAATATTTAATGTGTGCCCCCACCCCCCTTACCTTGTGTCCCTTCCCTCCCCTGTGTCTATTCCCCCCTCTTCCCCATCTCCCTCCCCAGTGTATCTTCCCCCCCTCTCCCCTCCCCAGTGTCTCTTCCCCCCTCTCCCCTCCCCAGTCTCTCTTCCCCCCCTCTCCCCCGCCCCTGTGTCTCTTCCCCCCTCTTCCCCACCCCTGTGTCTTTCCCCCTCTCCCCTCCCCTGTGTCTCTTCCCCCTCTCCCCTGTGTCTCTTCCCCCCTCTTCCCCTCCCCTGTGTCTCTTCCCCACCACTCTCTCCCCTGTATCTCTTTCCCCCTTGCGTGTCTCTTTCCCCATGTCTCTCCCCCCCTCTCCCGTGTGTAAATTCTCCCCCTCCCTGTGTCTCTTCCCCGCCTCCCCATGTCACTTGCCCCCCATCCTGTGACTCCCCCTCCCCCCCACACCATTAACCCTCCTAACGGCCACGCACCATGCATGCGCAGTGCGGCTTGTACTGCATTTCGTACAATAGTTGCCATAGTGCGCATGTGCTCGCACTGGAGTGTTACACACTATGGAAACTATTATATGTGATTCTTTTAACTCACTAGAAAGATAAAAGGTAGAGCATACAAAAAGGTTTTTTTCATCTGTCTATTTTAGTGTTAATTTTCTTCATAATTTGACAGAGATGTTACCCCAGTATTTTCCAACCTGCGGGTGATGGCTGAGTACAGGGAAATAAATCAAAATAGTAAAACGTTATTCAATTTATGTGCACAATATTTATATTATATTAGGTACTGTAATAGTTGAGGGGAAGTAATGCATAAAAAAAAGAAAGAAATATGAACTAGGATATTAACTTAGATAAATCCAGAAGATGTCTATTAAATGCTAGCATTTCTACCACTGACAAGTTTCACCTAAACACAAGAGTTCAGATATTGAAATTCAAATATATGTGTAAATGCTTTAGTACTTGCATTTTATTGATGCAATACCTTTGCATTTTAGTTGATGTGATAATCCAGAAACATTAATGTAGCGGTCACAGTTTACAACTCAGCTGCAGTTTGTTTTGTTCTTGAGCTGGCCCTTGACCTTTTTGCTAGCTGAGCTTATTTGGTAAAAAGTTCATGAGCCAGCCAAGGGCCAATCAATCTTCAATGGAAAAAAAAAATGAAACTTAAAATGGCAGATTCATTTCCATAAACATGGTGGAGTAACTGGCAAAACCAGGTAATTTTTATGAAGTTAATGTTCTTTAAGGGTGTCCTTCGATTCAAAGAAAAATAAATTTAGGTGAAATTTGCCCTTTAACACATATATTTGTCTATATTCTATATAAAATATATTGAAATAATCTTTTATTATGGGAGTATACAAAAAACATAATATATGCCTATGTTAATTACTTTTTTCTAGGATCATGGACCGATACAATGATTACAAGTGTTTTGCAGGGTCTGTCAGATGTATGGTTGGTGACTGGGAAGGTGGACATGCATGTTTAGTGGCATATAAAGGATTGGAAAAATGAATGAAGCCCAAAAAAGTAAATATGCATTAAGGTAGAGAGCTAATCTCTGAGGGAAAGATGCAACTTTCATACTTGTACTTCCTACTTTCAGATAGGTCTGTTGCTTTGCTATTGTGAAAATAATGGCCACCTACATTCCTTGTGCAATGTAGTTATGTACACATTTATAATTAGTGTAAAAAAGGAATCTTGCTTTTTCGGAACACTTACCATGTCACGAGTTGGAGAAGTGGGAAGAGCATTCCTGTTAGGTGAAGATGTTGGCACGTTTCTGGGGGCACCGACTGCTGAAGTAGCCACATTTCGTGGAACATTTGATAAATTCCTGGGAGGACCAGAAGCTGGTGGAACTCTACCAGGTGGAGCATGGCGCATATTCCTGGGTGGCCCCATAGATGGGCCTGAACCTTCCCTGCCTGGTGCCATGTCTGATGCATTTCTTTGTGGATCTCTGGATAGCTTCTCCCCTCCTGTTTGGTTTTTCCTGTCAACTCTAGAATTAGAGACCAACAGATTAAAATGCAAGGCTCGCCTATAATCAGTACTACAATGCTGATAATGGGTACTCTTTTCCCACAATTGTAGTAAAGGTACCTAGTGATACAAGGCATAAATATTTAAGCAGATAACAACACGTGTCAACAAATGATGTTTGCACAAACAGTTCTCCCACATTTTTTGCTTATTTAGTCACTGCAATTTTTCTAGCATGTATTTAAAAGAGCATGGTTTGTACTGCAGAAATATTCTCCACGAAAAATAAATTATATTAAAGGACCACTGTTGTCCCAAACCTTTTAGTGTGCATGTAAGGAGCATGTTTTACACATTAGAGATTTGTTTCTTTTGTATGGAAAGTAAAAAATATCAATTTAAAATTAACAGAAAGAAATATGAGGGGAATTGTCAACATTGACTTTTGGATAGCTTGTTTACTGTGTTTTCTTAAAAAGCATACACATGTTGCAGTCCAGAAAAGTATAAGAACTCTGCCCTGTGCTTCTTACAATTTGTCAAAGCAGAAAAGAAGAGAATAGTTGCTCCACTGTCTCTTTATTGTAATTTTCAATACCACAAAAGAGTGTACGGAATGTATAAACAATAGATAGAAAGGTGTGGACTACAGTGGCCTTTAAGTTAAGGAAAGTAGAACGAACACAACACAGAAAAAGAAAAAGAGCCTCATGCTCTTTAGTACTGGGAGGAATTTTTCTACAGTGTTCACAGTGAACGTCTTATCTGTTCATCATGTTTTTGATTTAAAACAATGTTATCAGCTTGTAGATGTAACAGATCGGGACAAGATGAGAAAAACATTTTTGTTCATGTCTCACTTTTAAGATGAGTTTTTTATTGTGATTTTTAAATTGCCACTTTTCAATAATAAAACATTTGGGAACTACAATATCTCATTAATCCTAACACCTTGCTTACCACCCACTGTGAGGTGTAATTGTCTTCTTGACCAGTGGCCACCTCAAGGGTATACTCCTATATAGAAGAGTGCTCCAATCCTTGTAACAAGGCCTCACATGCCAGGGTAGCCTCACTAATCAGATTGTTTCTTGGATTTGTATAGAGACAGTATTGCTAATACCACAGATTGAATGAGATGTCTGGCCTTTTTGCCTCTGGATATTTGGCATTAAAAAGGGGTGAAATGAGAGAAATATTGCCAACACTGTAGATAGAGGCATATTAAGATGACAATGACAGGCTACAAAAGGAAAAATAAACATAAAAAACAAACTCCATTTTGCAACAGAATGAAGTGGTGGCTGGGGAGTCTCAGAAATTAATTGTTCTGTTCCCAGTGCACCATGGCACATTGTCCAATTCAAGTACAACGTGTGGAATGGAAAAAAAGTGTAATATAATTATTTCTATCAGGGACTCTCGGTCCTATCACATGACAGCACACACCTCCAGAAGAAATATAAATGTTATACGTAAATGCAGAGCTACCAGTGGTGCAATGCACCAGGGCCCTCCTTTGCATTGATTTTTTTTTCTGTAGTGAGGGTCCCCCATCCCGGCCCAACCCATCCATAGCCCCCCCCTGGGCCTCTTTGGCCACACACCCTCCCACCAGAAATTGGTCCGTGCCTATTTAAAAGAACTGGCAGTGTGGAGCAGTTAAGCATGCTGGGGATGTGTCAAGGAAGAGGTGAGAAAGAGCAAGGGCTGTAAAGTAACATAAAAGTACAGGGGGGTAGGTTCTATGAGGGAGGAAATAGTGAAGATGTGAGGTGAGTGCCGAGTGGGGAGGGATGCTGAGAGAGGATGACTGCTGATAAGGACTGGGTGCTATGCAGGGATAAATGCATTTTATGGTATCTCATGGGGGCAGGGGCAAAATAGACTGTATTTTGTGGAAGATAGACATGCATTCCTACTCCAGAGAACAGGATAGGGCCACAGAAAGAGCTTCAGTGGGAAGCATGCAGCTTCCAACCAACACCCCCCCCACCTACTGTCTAAAGGAGAGCTGTGTGGTGTGGCACCAGCTGGCTGGTCCTTATAGAAAAGCCAGACAAGTCCATTCGATATTGTCTTTATTCCCTTTCTTGCTTTGCAGTAGGGACTGAACTAAGAATGAACCTCCCACTCGTCAGTCACCTTTTAGCTGGACTTACGAGTCCTCTTGAAACCTGTGGATCCTGAAACAGAGCACCTAAACCTGTTCTTCATTCTAAGCCACATCTGCTAGAATTGCTTGGAGTTTAAAGTGTAAGTTCTGACAGAGGTAAAACGGAACTTGAGCTAAAGGGGAAGTAGCAGGATTTTGGGTCCCTGGCTTATGGATTTACATAGTTGGGCAAGCAATACATTTTAAACACCACAATTCCTCCCAATGGGCACCTAGGAATCTTCTTACTTGTATCAACTGTAGACTATATAAAAGGAGTTCCTACACTTACCCTCCCCCTCAACATGGATAACATTTATGGACCACCTAATGATTTATCTGCCTTTTAATTTATCTGTAATGCTCTATGATACTACTTGTTTTTTTTTTTTTGTAATGCTAGCTGTACTGAGAAGCATCAGTATGAAGCGCACAGAACCTCTGCTATATGAAAAAAATACTTTAGTCTACCAAGTTCAACCTTTTTAGATCTCTCTGATCTGCAATATGCGGATCATTTGTTAATTGTTCCCGAGGAAGGTAAACAGACTTTTTGGATTCTGTCTCAAAAAGCAATCAACCATTTCACAACAATGACTTATACATTTCACTCACTCATGGGCCTGTGACCTCTTTTTCCTGCAGAACCTTCTTTTCAAATCATTCCTCCGGAAAAACACAAAGGCTCCAAGTGCAAGAAGTGGCACAATGAGGAAGAAGAAAACCAGCAGCCCATCCCTGAGTGATGTGTCTTTATCTTAAGCAGAAAGAAAAGGTAGAGGTTATTTCACTGACAAAAGTTCACTATGTTTTAAAAGCCAAAAGAGCGAGTGATGCATCATGAATCACTACAATCAGCAAGAAAAAAAACTTTTTAAATTTAAACTGAAAAACAAGCGCTTGAACCTACCAAAGATGAAGATGAGGAACACTGCCCAGAGAAACAAGATTTAGCAAGGAAAATCATTGAAGTAAGAAATGGAATACAGCCTGTTCAAATGGAAATATATTAAATGTTTATCCACATCCTAGTGTAAAAAACCTCTGCCTGTTCACCGTATTTGGAAACACCACTTTGGGGGAGGCAACACTTACATTATATGCTTTCTTACGCTGTTAGCAAACACAGTGTTAATACAGATCTGCAGTAGAGCTGTCCAGACTTTAAATGTAACGACTCAAAGGGGGTGAAGTGGGGGGTCCAGCAACTCAAACCACATCATTAAAAGAAGCCACTATAGGCAATGTTGTTTCTATATGGCCTTTTGAATAATTCAACTTGATGATGGGTAAATGTTTTTACAAGTAAAATCAGATAAATATAACCTTTGCATTTTTATCTTTTATATCAAATTATTCTATATTGCAGGCATCCATATTATTTTTGCATAGTAATGAGCTTCCCATTAGTATTACTGAAATATCTGACATCTTGCTTATAGAAACAAAAGGCCCCTATTAAATTCCAATTTACGGATTTGGCTTTTGGCAATGTAATTGTGGGCTTGTTCAATTAAATCGATCACCAGGGAACTGCAAGCCATTATAAGCTAATGGAAATATTATGCAAAAGCAAGGAAACAGACTTTTTAAAATAAATTGTATAAATAAACTAAGCTACTTTAAATATGTTCCTAAGAAGTGGTAGTGCCCTTTTTAAGTTCTGACATTTTTCTCTGTACTAAAGAGTAGGACTATATCTAAAGCATGATTAATTAATATAATGAAGCACATGCATAATTACTTAACATGATAAAACCAATAATTACCATTATATGTGGGTCCGCTGTCAATGCTACCGCCATATCCCTTTGTTTGGCATGTAGGGAAGGCCCAGCCCTCATTACAGTGACAATTCTTATTGCTGTTACACAACTATAAAACAAAAAATACAATTAATATATGTTCCCATTTATAAAATTAGTCACACACATCACTTCCATCTTCCAGGTATTATTAGGAATCATCTCTTCCATACTTACCCCATTTCCTCCACACTTCTTCTGTATATCACAGTCATAATTCAGTGTAGATGCATTAACACATTGGAAACTTCTGCAAACCTAGTAAATAACAGGAAAGAAAGCCCTGGATTATAAAAAAACATTAGACAAGATGCAGCCTAGTAAAATGTAAACGTTTGAAAACTGCATATTATAAATGTGAAAGTCATATG
The DNA here is from genome assembly GCA_027410445.1 of Discoglossus pictus. Taxonomy (NCBI): domain Eukaryota; kingdom Metazoa; phylum Chordata; class Amphibia; order Anura; family Alytidae; genus Discoglossus; species Discoglossus pictus. The sequence continues at coordinate 125,365,802 of CM050167.1, read as the reverse complement.
AGTATATTGTAAAACAAATACAAATATTTAAGAATGAACTATGCCACAAGCAGAAGAGAAAACCATACAATCTGTAAAGGAACAAAGGTTTCCTTAGGTGTCTTAGTGAAAACAAAAAAAATATTAGAGGGATGGGCAGACTCAAGACAGATGAATATAGCTGTGTAACGAAATACAATGTAATAGTAATATTTACATAAGATTAAATGTTACTAGCATTATCAAAGTTAAAAGAGAACATTCACTAGGTTCAGATAATGTACATCCAAAGGTAACAAGGAAGCCAGCAAGTTTGACATTGGTAGTGTTAAAATGTAATTGAGACACTTTTGAAAGAAAGAATTATTGAATATCTAAAATCTTACAAATTACAAGATTCAAGGCACCATAAATACATAAAAACAGGGAAATCATGTAAGATAAAAATAACTGACTTTTTAGATTATTTAAAGAGAGTACTAGGGTGGTACAGAAGATATAATGTGTATAGCTTTTAGTAAAGCTATTTACAGTCCCACACAATACATTCATTCTTAATCCACATTGGGATGGATTCAGAGATAGTTAAGTGGATGGGACATTGAATGAAGCATAAATGTCAGTCAGAGTTAATTAAATACAACCATAAAAGGAATCTGTTACTTGTAGAGCGTCTCAAGTTTATGTGCTGTTTTGTTTAGTATATTTCATTTTTATTAATAGGCTTCATGGGTAGGTATGTACAAAACCCACAAATGTACAATAAGGATGGATGATTTAGGAGTAATATACAAAAGTTCTAATTTATAGATAGTATATCAGGGGAACAGCCTTTGTGGGGGAGTGATAGAATCAAACTCAGCAGAGTGATTCAAGCATGCCTGTGATAAATATAATGTCATCCTGATGGAGAATTAAGCCCAATTTTTTAGCTAGATTTAATAGGTGCACTAAAGGGGCCTTTTGGATCTCATCTACCTTTAAAGCTATTTTACTCATCACTTGCACCCTTAATTACTTTGACTCAGTGGATGCCTGGGAGTCAGATTCCCAGACATCATCTGCATCCAACCAATGCTAATGCCAAGTGGGGCACCAGAGGTTTTGCAGGCACGGGAGTCACATGTCCTTCTACTAGCCAAGAGATTGTTTTTACGACCACAACTAGACTTTCAGGGAATAAGGTGGTGGAGCATCTATCTCCCCTCCACAATGAATAACATAATGAAAGACCTCCTTTTGTAAAAGGAGTCTCTTTTATGTATAAAAGGGACAGGTCAACCCACATATTTATTTAAGGAGTTGGAAGGCTCTAAAAGATCGCTTTCTCTCCCATCTAACAAAACCATATGAGTAACACTTTCAGAAAGGGAGTGTCAAGTGAATGCTATAAAAATGGCGAACACTTAATTGCATCTCCCCACCACCCAACCCAAATATGTATGACACCTCTTCTGAAAGCTTGGCCACAAACTTGGCAATCCCTTGACCACCCAAGCCAATATGGCATTTATTATGTGGGCACTAAGGATCTTAAAAGATTCCCCATCCTCCTCCCCCAAATTAGAAAAAAATGTGAGGGCTGGCAATGCTGTTTGACACACAATGCAAGGCTCCCCCCCCCCTAACTTGCGGGCCTCGCAATGAGCGCCTTTGGCACTCATTGGGATCCTCTCCCCACTCTTTGACCCCTCTCCCTACCCTGTGTTTTTCTCCCTTATTTCCCTCCTCTGTGTCTCTTTCCACCATTTCCCTCCCCTGTGTCTTTCTCCTCTATCTCCCTGATCAAGTCTTGCGTGGCTCCATTGAGCGCCTGTTTATCCTTTTTTCAAGTTTTGCGTGCCTCGCGCTGAGTGCCGTTGGTTCTTTTTTCAAAGTCTTGTGGGGCTAGTGATGAGCGGCTAAGCCTTCTGCCTCATTTTAAGCCCTTTTTCAAACAATTACGGGTTTACGGTTTTGATATCCTAAAAACACCAATTAAACCTCAAATTAGCTTGCAACCTCACTCACAGGCTCCCTGCCTCTCCCCATGTGCTGCTTGTAAGTTAATTTTTAAGTAATTGGCATTTTTTGGCGGTCTTCCGAGGGCTTCAGAGTTACGGTGTTGAAAAAAATGGTGGCCGTTAAAGTCGTAGTCTTTTTCAAAGTGTTGTGTGCCTTGTGCTCATCGTGCACCTGGCAATGAGCACCTTTGGCGCTCCCTGACAGCCTTTTTCAAAGTCTTGCATGCCTCACGCTGAGCGCCTTTGACGCTCATTGCAGTGAAGTTGTGCATGCCTTCGGCGCTCATTGCTAGCCTTTTTCAACATGCAAATGTGCCCACAAATTGTGACAGAGATATAAGAGAATCATAGAAGCCATTTGCCCAATGCAGATCTGAAGCAGTTGAAAGGCTACACCTGAGAAAGTCTGAAACTATCCTATTTAGGCTACAGCTGTAGGAGATAAGAACAAGAGACTGACAGAGGAGTTTGTGGACAATCCTGTGAGTAGCAGTGCTGAGAAGAACCAGAGACTGACCACGGTGCTGGATGTGCAAGATTCCTGAATTGTACCTATAAGAGCCCCTGGAAAATGACCAGGTTTTGGATTTACAGTTCAGTAAACAAAAACTGTAAAACTTAAGGGTCCCTGTGGCAGAGCATTTTGGGGGGGTTGCCTGTGGCAGAGCATTTTGGGGGGAGGGTGGGCCTGTGGCGGAGCATTTTGGGGGGGGAGGGTGGGCCTGTGGTGGAGCATTTTGGGGGGGGGGGGGGGGTGGCAGTGATCTACCTGCTGCATTTGCTACAATCAGAGAGTGGAATCTCAAGAAAAGATTCTTACAGGAAGAGAGACTGAATTTGTTCCAAAAGTGTTTTCCCACTGTGGCAGATAAGGGGATTCAATTGAACAAGCCCGCAACTTAGGGCCCGAAATCCAAAAACGTAAACCATGCACTTGTATGTAGCATTTCAGAGCATGAGCCAGATCAATTAAGCAAGGCTGTAACTCCTGAGTCAGAAACAGCCAAAAGAAAGTGAGACCGTCATCATTACGGCAGTGTAAGATGGAGGTTACATGACAATCAATTAGCGTTTAGAGGTCCGATATGCGACTAGCAAACCTGAAAAATACAAAATAATAAAAATGAATGCCTATACTGTTCTAGTCCATATGGGTGGCCTGATATGTATTAACTCCTTGATTTCCGGGATCGATATAACCCCGAAATGAAACAAAAAAAATATATTTCATACTGCAGATTTGCAAGCTTGAGACTGCAATTAATTTTAATGCATTTCATCGCTCTCCCCATCATTTACAGTGCAGTATTGATTCTTTATTTGCATTTACAGTGCTACGGACATTTCTTTAACCCCTTTACGTTTCCTATCCGGTAACCGTAGGATTTTCTTCTACATTTGCCATTTACGGTTATGAAAATATTTGCGGGCTTGAGGAATTGTAGCAATTGAATAGCGATTTGCGATTTTAGCGATCATAACTCTTGTGGACTTGAAAGATCGAAGGCTTAGATGGGGCGTAAGTTATGGTTGTAACAACTACAGGGATTTTCAGCCTGTAACCAGTAGATCGTCTGCGGATCGCAAAAAGATGCCAGTTGCATGGCAAATTATTTACGGGCTAAATTATGTGCTCTCGTAAACTACAATATCTCAATTAAATGAGGCTCAAGCTGTGCAGATACAGAGAGGGTCAGCAAGTCAGTCAGCCTGTATATGTAGACTTTTATTTTTATTACGACATTTTTTATTAACGTATTTCTGAAACTTTACCTAAGCCTTTGGACTGTATCTCTGAAAACTGTTAGAAGAATACAACAGGACTTATATATATCTTAAAGAAGAAAAAAAAGTTATTCACAAAAAATATATATATATTTCTGCCCCTGAGAAAACTTGCAATGTTTAAATGGGGATTTTGTTTGCCTTAATGTGGATTAACTCATAATCCACATAACACAATGACCAAAGGAGATCTAAAAAGATTGAACTGGATGTACTAAACTAGGCACCAAGCTACATTATATTAAAATATTTTTATTAGATACCTACCTTGCCATTGCCACACTTGGTGCCTTCATTAACCATTGCAGGGTCTGGCACATCAGAGCCCAACTGGAAGTCCACTCCCCAGCAAGTGGTGTCTTTGATTTTGGTCTTGATTGTAGAAGGCTCGATACCAAAAATGGTCACAGAATCTGCATTCTCACACTGTAACTTCCCACACAGAGCATTCCTGAAATAGAAATTGAGACACCTCAAAATTTAAGGTACTTGCGCTCAATGCAAGCTCAAAAGGATCATACATTTTCCTCATTAAAGACATAGATGTAAATCATGCATTTAAAAGAACATGACAATATTTAAATGTGTTTTTAATATTTAAATAAACTACCTAAGTCTTGGTATTTTAAATTTTCATTTTATTAACAAGTGCTTAAAAGCTCTGTTATCACTCACTCAAACCTTCCAAACTAGGTGTACGAGCTACTTACAGATGGTCGCTCTACAGAATTAAAAAAAAATACTGTTTAGAAACAGTCTGTAAACAGCTAGTGTATCTCTTACCAATAGAAACATTGTATGCATGAGCTGTGGGGGCAGACCTTTACAGGGACTGTTTGGAAAGTGGAGAATGTGAACACAGCGCTTTTAAGCACTTGTTAATAAAATGGTGTTTAAATATGCAAATAAATGCTTAGGTAGTTTTATTTTAATATAAAAACAGGGTATAACTTTAAAAAAATATTTATCACAGCATAAAAATGAGTGTTGCAAATATTAATAAATATACTATTTTTTTATAACTGTGTAAGCTATGGTAACAATGTCATGACATACTTCTGAAAAATCTAATTAGGCTGTCAAATGTAGCCAACTGGTCTAGATCCAGTAGCTGATTTCTCTAAAGAGCACCATAACTTTTGTCGATGCAGTACACCCCAAAAATAGAGTTGATCGGAGGGAGGTCCTGATTTTGTTACAAAGCCGAATTTACAGAGTATTAAAAGTAAGAATTTTCAATATTTATCACCCCAAGATGAAAAACAGAATAAGCCCACAAACTATATTCTCATACACTTGGCCTCAATTCTTCATGATAACCATTCTGGATAATCAAAATTTCCTTCCAGCTTTATCCCAAAAAAAAGATGGGTACCCCCACAAGTTCTACTCTATGACCGAAACTAATATTAAGGTCCTCCACACGATGAACTTAGTGATTAACAAACTCCAAAAGATACACCAAAGTTAGGCTTCAGTGCTTCAATGGTTGTTAGACCATGGGTATCTTTGCCCTTATATATGGTGGCACTGCCCTGAGGTAAGCCAAATTTGGCAGGGGTTTCCAGAATTTTATCAGAGGTGATGGATAAACATCCAGTGTTTGCAGTAAGTATAGCGCTACTTGGCAGTCCTGTAAAACTCAAGCTACCAAGGGATTAGAAGCTTATAGATAGGAGATGTTCAGTATTAAAACATTATACAGCTGCTGTGTGGAAGTCTGGACTTAGCACGTGAATGTATTAAGGGGCTTTTAATTCAGAAAAATAATACATTTTGATGTGTTTGGTGGACCCAGGAGCTATCCATGATTCTTCAATGGAAGCTATGTCTGTGAGATGGGAGTTTGCATTTCTGGAGAGTATTGCTTGCATCTAGTGATACAAGTAGTATTCTTCTGGGCCTGTGAGGGGGTGGAGTGTGGTGGAAATTTCAAACAGATCCCAGTAGCTAATGATCTATTGACCTCTCCCTTTTAACCTTTGCAGTAAACTGCATAAAATGAGCACATACCAAAAAGTAAAATCGAATTTGCGGAGGTGCAGGCTCCCACATCGGCTGCAATGAGCCGCAGGGACTTACACTTACCAGCCAAAAATACGAGCCGCGGGACTTAGATAAAAATCCATTGCGAGCTCGCAAAAATACGACCTTAAACGCCAGAACCACGCGCACATAAAAACATTAAAAACACAGGGGCTCGATGAGCGCCCTAGGTGCTCATTGCAAAGCACGCACTACTTTGCTGCAATGAGCACCAAAGGCACTCATAGTAGCCCTTGCAATAGTGCCCTTTTAGGGTGCCCCTAAGGGTCCACTGTCCGGTCATAGCGGTCATTTGTTCAAGGATGCACCACCGATGGAAGATGGAAAGAGACTGAAGGCGCCAATGGTGATGCCCGCGATCAGCGATGAAGGATGTAGGACTTTGCCGCTGATCGCGAGGCACTCAAGTCTTTGGGAAAACTATGAATTTAAATTTCCAAGTACGTAACTCGAAAAACCGACAAAAAAATTTAATTAATGGACAAAATAAACTTAAAAGCCTCACACACAGCTCAGGGTGAGAGCCAGGGAACCTGTGAGCAAGATAGCAAACTTATTTTAACCTTGATTACCGTTTTTCAGAGAGAGAAAATCCGGTAAGCGAGGAAAAAAATGGCAGCCGTCAAAACGTAAATGCTTTAAAAAAGGATCAAAACGAGGCAGAAGCACGTAACACCGAACAGCTCCAGGCACGCAGTACTTGGAAAATACAAACAACGTCGCTCATGCAAAACGCAAGACTTGCAAAATAAAACCAAGAGCGCTCAGCATGCAACACTAAAAAAGGATAGATAAAGAGTCACAGGGGTGAGGGAGGAAGGGGAGGAGACACATGGGAAGGGAAAAACGGAGCTCAGCGCGAGGCACGTAAATTAGATGGTGGGAGAGGTTTGCAATGATCGCCGAAGGCGCTCATCGTGATGCCCGCAAGTTAGAGGGGGAAGGGCCTTGCATTGTATGGCAAACAGCATTGCCAGCCTTCACATTTTATTGCCGTCATTTTTGACGGGCAAGTTGCTAGTAATATATATATATATATATATATATATATATATATATATATATATATATATATCACATATATAGTTGTGAGCAGCAGAAAATGTTGCTAACGCTGACATCATAAAGGGGGCGTGGCTATGATGTAAGTGGGGGTGGGCCTAACAACTGATTTTAACAGAAGCGTGGCGGCCATTTGCATTTCAGAGAAAGACAGCAAAGTGAGAAAGGGAGACAGGTACAGAGAGAGAGGAAGACAGCTACAGAGAGAGAAGAAGACAGGTACAGAGAGAGAAGGAGACAGGTACAGAGAGAGAGGGAGACAGGTACAGAGAGAGAGGGAGACAGCTACAGAGAGAGAAGGAGACAGGTACAGAGAGAGAGGGAGACAGGTACAGAGATGGAGACAGGTACAGAGAGGGAGAGAGACAGGTACAGAGAGAGAGGGAGACAGGTACAGAGAGAGAGGGAGACAGGTACAGAGAGAGAGGGAGTCAGGTACAGAGAGAGAGGGAGACATAAAGAGAATTACAGAGCAAGAGCACACACAGACAGTGAGGGAGCACAAAGACAGCGCAGAGAGAGTTCACAGATAGAGCGCACAGAGAGTGCAGAGAGATTGACAAAGAGAGTGAGGGGTACAGAGACAGAGATTGCACACAGACAGCAGTGCACATAGGGTGCAGATAGAGAAAGCGTACACGCAGAGAGCATGCACAGCCGGTACATCTACACATTGTATAGTAATAATAATAATAATAATGCACAAGAGCATGCCCAGCCGGTACATCTACACATTATATAGTAATAATAATAATAATGCACAAGAGCATTCCCAGCCGGTACATCTACACATTATATAGTAATCACATATATAGTTGTGAGCGTACGAGTTGTTGCTAACGCTGCGGGCTCGCGTAGCGAGACCGCGGCCCTCGCAAAGCGAGCGCCGCGGGCTCGCTACGCGAGTCGCGGCCCTTGCGTAGCGAGGGCCTTGGCTCGCGCAGCGAGCCCGCGGCCCTCGCTTTGCGAGGGCACTGGGCGAGGGTCTCAGTTGCTGGCATGGAGCGCCGAAGGCGAGGGCACTGGGCGAAGGTCTCAGTTGCTGGCATGGTGCACCGAAGGTGCTCCTTGCCAGCAACTGAGGACCCTCGCGAAGCGAGGGCCTCAGTTGCTGGCATGGAGTGCCGTAGGCGCTCCATGCCAGCACCTGAGGACCTCGCAAAGCGAGGGCCGCAGTTGCTGGCATGGAGCGCCATAGGCGCTCCATGCCAGCAACTGCGACCCTCGCAAAGTTCACGTCGCAACCCAAAGAGCACGACACACACATTACGGCCTCGCAACACTCGGACGCAACTCGCGAACATTACAAAATGTAAAACCCAATACATACACACAGCACATACATAAAAACCTTACCTGCACCAAGAGGGAGCACCCAGGACCTCAAAAATGCCACTTAGACCTTCATTTTACTTGAAATAAAAGAGTTTAGAGACTAAAAAAAACTGTAAGCGAGAGAAAAAATGGCCGCCGAACAAAACGAAAACGAGGCTACAGCACTCTAAACTCGCAAAACAACACAAGAAACTCGCAAAACGCCACAAACGACCTACAGATATTCATACCACACAGTGCACACATTCAGCATGCTTACACAGCAGCTCCACACCACTAATGCTCCAGCAACATCAAAACAGATTGCCAGCTCTTCAACACAATGCTTCAAAATAGGTAAAGTATATTCATTTAGTAATCTATTACATATTTCAGTATTATACACCAAACAGCATTAGCTACCTTACAATTTCATTGCCGTCATTTTTTGACGGGCAATATTCTAGTATATATATATATATACTAGCGTATTGCCCGTCAAAAAACGACAGCAATCAGATGTGTATGTTTTAAAAGTTGTTTAGTTAATAATATACACATGGAATTGTAAGGTAGCTTTTTGTGTACTACTGAAATATAGAATTCAAATTAATAAATGAATTTATGTATTTTTATGCATTGTGTTGAAGAGCTGGCAATCTGTGTTTATGTTGCTGCAGCATTAGTGGTGTGGAGCTGCTGTGTAAGCGTGGTGAATGTGTGCAGTGTAATAGTGTGCGTGCGCGAGCCGAAACCGTTAACGTAGCTGTGTACTTCCGCATTATCCTAAAATGGCGGATAATTTGTGGTATGCGTCTTAGCGGATTATCGGTACGTGTTTTCCGTGGTTATAGTGCTGTAGCCTCGTTTTCGTTTTGTTTGTCCGGCATTGCCAAAGTACTACGGTTTAACGGCTCGCCTCGCTGCGCGAGGCTCCCCGGACGATGATCGCCTGCGGCGCTCATCGCTAAGCCCGCTAAAGAACTACGGTTTAACAGTACATTTGTTTGCCACACAACATGACGCTACATTTGTCCCTTGTTTTTTTTCTTAAAATAAATACAATTTCTTTTTTTATAACATTTTTATTTTTGTAACTTGTAACTTATATTTCATCAAATGCGTTGGTTTAGGCGGGAAATCCGATGTTGCGCGAGACAAAGTCGTTAAATCTGTGTTAATGCGTAAATCTGTAATTGGGTTTCGTAAAATGTACTCGCTACTGTCTTTTTACTCATTGCGCGGTTAATCCGCATCCTTTATCTCGTTGTTTTTCAAACACCTACGTCTGTGGCTGTGTTTTACGCAGTTCGTAGTAGTATAGCCTCGTTTTCATTTTTTTAGGCGGACATTTTTTTCTCGCTTAGCCAATTTTCGATCTTTGTAACTCGGCTAAATCAATGTAAATTGGATTTCCAACTCACTTCCAGACGTCCTGCCTGGTTCCCCATGCTGTAAGTGACCTTTATTTTATTTTTTGGTGTGTATTTAGTGTTTTTTTTAGTGTTTTGGTTCCGCCGCTTATCTCGTAATTTTTGTCATCTCGTATTTTTTTTCTAAGTGCTACGGTTTATCGGCTCGCCTGCGGCGCTCATTGCCAAAGTGCTACGATTTAACGGCTCGCCGAGCCGAGCGATGAGCGCCTGTGGCGCTCATCGCTAAGTCGTACGCACTACCCAACAGAGCGGTTTAACGGCTCGCCTCGCTGTGCGAGGCTCGCCAGGCGATGACCACCTGCGGCGCTCATCGCTAAGTAATACGCACTACGCAACGCAGCGTGACGACGAATCGTAGTTAGACAATTATAATATGTGATATATATATATATATATATATATATATATATACACACACACACATTATATATATATATATATACACATTATATATTTATACACATACATATACACAGTCCTAGAGAAATCCAGAAATCTTCTACATCGCTCTAAATATTTAAAGGTGAAACACAGGTTAAATGCAGAGTCTATAGGACAGGTGATGTGCCTTCTACTGCACTGCTCATTCTGTTGCCGGTTTGAGATATATGCATTTTATTCTTGTGCTGAAAATAGCTGGTAGACTGTAGCCACTTGATTACTCCGTCAAGAAGTCACTGTACTTTTCATTATATTCTCTTCAAAATTCTTCCTTCAGTTCCAATTATTGATATCAACCTATCTTGCCCTCTTAGTGAATTCCTATGCACAAAGGTCTGTTTATGTAAGATTCACTAAATCTACCAGTTATGTGCCCAGATGATTTATTTTCTTGACAGTGTGTGCAAAAGCTTCAGAGAACATGTGCCGTGTAACTGGCAGAAGCATTTTTGTGAGAAATTATTACTTTACAATAAAATACTTTCTTTTCAATTAAAAAAATTAAAGGGAAAATATTAAAGGGATTTGGATGGTTCCCGGTTTAAATAGTAAAATAAAGTGGTTGCTTGTATATCCATACAACGGCTTGCCCCCAGCAGCTCATGCACACAGTGTTTCTATTGGTACTGGATGTACTAACCAATCTTTTAAGCACTTGTTAATAAAATTACTTTTAAATATGTAGACACTCAGGTAGTTTATTTTAAAATTTAAAACAGGGAAGCTTCCATATCCCTTTAAGCCTGTGGAACAAATTGTCATATTTAAGCAAAAAAAGTTAACATATGAATTACCTGGTATCACATTTTTTGTAATCGTTGCCTTGCAAACCACAATTTCCAAATCTGTCACCTTTCGAATTCACTTCTTGGAAGCAAATTGCAGGGGCAGCTTTTGCCTCTGTAAAACAAACAAAATAAATAAATAAATAAAAATATAAAGGGATCTTTTTTTTACTGTCAATGTCAAGGCAATTTTCTTGATTGTGGTACAGTTGTGGTGACCTGGATTCATTTGAAGAATGAAATTATATATATATATATATATATATATATATATATATATATATATATATATATATATATATATAGTGCCTTGCAAAAGTATTCACCCCCCTTAGCATTTTTTGTGTTTTGTTGCCTCACAACCTGGAATTAACATGTTAGTTTGAGGATTTTATTTGAGGATTTACATCATTTAATTTACAGAACATGCCCACAACTTTGAAGCTGTTTTTTTTGTGTGAAGCAAACAACAAATAGGACAAAATAACAGAAAAAGTCAATGTGCATAACTATTCACCCCCCTGAAGTCAATGCTTTGTAGAGCCACCTTTTGCGGAATCACAGCTCCAAACACGAAACCACACTAAATACAAACAAAAATAAAATAAAAACATCGCACACAGCAAGGGGGGACACCCAGGATGTCTGCAAGTCATCTTACACGTCAATTTAAGTCCAATTTCCAGAGTTTAGCCACTCGAAAATCCCTGAAGCGAGAGAAAAAATGGCCGCCGAAAAAAAATGAAAACAAGGCTACACGACCCCTAAACACACAAAACTCCACCACACACATACGACTTTTACACAGGACCGTACGAGCTAAAAATACACTATTATGAAGGACACTAAATCATCCAGAGCCGCCTAACACATACACCATCACCGCCATTTTACACCACTAACTTGGACATACTAACATTCACATTACAAAATGTGAAACTACACAGCTACACAAACTGTTTCCCCCCGCGCACGCAGCCTATTTAAACTACACACTGCAGACATTGCTGACACTTACACCTCAGATCACCAACAATGCAAATCTACATTGTATGCTGCAGGATCATCACAAAAGATATTTAGCTCTTCAGCATATTGGTTACTGCATATATTCATTACAAATAGATAAAGTATATTAATTTATGATTTAATTAATTAATTATCATTACAAAATACATATACAAAAAAAAACACACCACACGATCGCAATAAACGCCATTGCCAGCCACACGATGAGCGCCAAAGGCTCTCACCACGAGGCTCGCAATCATTTTACAGAAGTTTTTAGTTGGTGAACTTCTATCCAAAATCAAGGTCTTCACTAACTAAAAACTTCTGTAAAAAAATATGCTCTGTGCTTATGTATAGCCCTATTCAATTGGCCAAATCCCAAATGAATGAGGCCCTTTGAGTGCCAAACACCATTCCTTGACTTACAATTCTATTGCCGTCATTTTTTGACGGGCAATCCGCTAGTTGCATATAAAACCGAAAAATGTAAAGGCTGTGATTTACTTTTTTAATAACATTTTGGACATTATCAAGTTATTATTATTACAATGACAATATATAGAAAAAATGACCATAGTGGTAATTTAAATAATAGATTTTAATTATGCCATAATTTAGCAATATAAAATATATTTATAAAACTTAAAGATATGTGATGCTCTTAAATCACTGAAAATCTGATTCCAAGACTGCAATTCATAAAAGAAAATGAAATGTTTTTTTTTTTATATTTACTCTTTGTGTAGGGTATAACCAACTGAAACTATATATAGTGAAATATATTAAATTCACCATATACCTAGTTAATATTATAATTCTCTTAAAATCTGCTTATTCATACAAGGTATGTACACATTTTGCATGAACAACAAATTTCAATGTAGCTTTTAAAGCTTACAACTGAACTTTAGTGCAGCAGATTCATGCAGATCTACTTCTCTCCATCCTCAAAATGGTAAACAGGTTTGGAGTGGATCTGCCCAAGAGGCTGTCATAATAGAATTCTTATTTTTTGGTGTAGGCAGAGCTGATAGGCACAGGCACAGATAGGTAGAGTGATGCAGTTTTGCTTAAGGGGAAAAAATGACAATTCCAAAAGTAAGAAAAAAATGGTTTATATAGTTTAAACTGCATACTGTTTTAATGGTCTATATAGATTTGCAAAACATATTACTATAAGTGACTTGAAGGTGAACATAACATCGCACAGGAAAAGCAGGCAAAACATTTCTACCTAACGTTATAATTTCTTTATGATTATGTTGATTAATTGGATCAGAAATTGATTGCCATTTTTTGGGATCAAGAAGGAACTTTTTCCCCTAAAGAGACAATTGTCAGTGTTTCAGGTTTTTTTTTCTTTTAGGATCAATTTACATAATAATCAGAGGAAATCTAAATAGGTTGAGCTTGATGGACCAATAGACTTTTCAGCTTTATTCCATGTATAATAAAATAACAGGAGCTGCATTAAATATGGAGAAAATGGGAAGAAGTTTGATTTAAAAAAAAAAAAAAAAACAGTAGAAAAACATCAACATCTTAAACTATTACAGTGGAGGTTCCAAATGTATAATTTAAAATGATAGATAATAACTTTATCAAAGTACTTTTTACAAGTACTTTCCTGAGCCACCCCAAAAAAGGAGATTCTATTTTTTCATTGGCGTTAGTTGCAGAAGTCCCTGAAGCACTGGACTCATTGTCTGCACGTTGAGCGTGTCTGTCTTCCATACAGTTGCCTGCACAAAAAAAGTCTAATGTACCCAATTCCCCAGGGACTTAATATTAATAATCTCTCAACCCAAAATTAGAATCTCTTTTTTTGGGGGGTAAACTATAAAGCTGACTGAGAGGTCCAAATGGCAAACACCAATGTTCATATACTGTATGAGAATGCAATATATTACATATGATAGTTGTCAAACCGTGATTTGTCGTCATGCTAGAGAGCCTCGCAAAGCGAGGCGAGCCGTTGAGGAATTGAAGACTTCTGAACTCGCAGGACAGCAGCCCTGACACATATGCGAAACGCGGAAATCGAAAAACACAAAAACAAGAAAAATAATTTTAAAAAAAACCCATAAAAAAAAACACACTCACACAAAGCACAGGGAGCCTGGGAGTGATGTTGCAAGTGATTTGGAGCCTTATTTGACGTGTTTTGTCACTCAAAATTTGGCAAAGCGAGAAAAAAAAATGGCGGACGAAAAACGTAATAAAATCTGTAACTGGATGAAAACAAGGCTGAGCAAAGCCAGACACGCGAGACTTAGAAAATACACAATAGCAAAAACAGTAACACACCAACAAACGCGAGGCACGTGGGACTTAGAGAAAAAAACAAACGTCAATCAGCGCATAACACGCAAACAGTCAGCAGACACACAGAAGAGAAACACACAGGGAAGGCACAGGGGGGAGATGCCGGAAAGAGACACATGGCATTCCCCAACACAAAACTTGCAGGTTAATGAACCCTGCAATGAGCAGCCCGTACAGTAGGTGGGAGGAAAGGCGCTCATCACAAGGCTCGCAATAAGCAAAAGCCTCACATTATGTGGCAAACAGCATTGCCTGCCTTACAATTTTATGCCTGCAATTTTTTGACAGGCAATTTGATCGTTTTTATATAAAGGGTATTCAGGGTTATGTTGGAACTAGAGAAGAAGTGGTATTGATCCAGGGAGTAATCGGATTGCCTGGATTTTTTGATCAGGGAGTAATTGTTCCACTTTATGAGACAATTAACTGTGTTTCAGTCAGTTGGATTGTTTGCCTTCCTCATGATCAAAAAAACAAACATTCTCTTATAAGGATCAGAAAACTAAAAAGTACATGTTGGACTAAGTCTTTGTTTTTAAAGCCACAATTACCATGTTTGCTCCTAATCCCAATAATGTAAGATACTTACTGGCTCCAAAAATAGCCTGGCACTGGGCATCATAGTATTGACATATGCCATTGTAGCAGTATGCTTGGTTGTTCTGACAGGGGTGCCCATCTTGGATGAACACATCTGGCTGGCAGAAAGGAGAAGATCCATTGCAGTATTCAGGGAGGTCACATTCATTTGAGACGCCACGACACACTGTACCACCAGAGGAAAACTAAACGGGACAATGAGCACAAAATAATTTACTAAAGAAACAAAGTTAATAACGAAGCTTCTAATTCATATATACTGCTGTGAATGTGCCATGAATGGTGCATGCATGCATATAAACAAAGCATAAATAGAATCAATATAAGTTCTTAAAGGGACAAAGATTTGTTTGGAATCATTTATCTCTCATTATAATATATGGATAGTTTTTAAAATTGAAGCTATTTTTGTCAATCAAAGTGATGGATATACCAAGAATATAATCACCTACTATTATTTAACATCATACCTTTAATTCCTACCTCTGTTTCTTTAATACTGGTTCATCCTTTTAGTTAAGTGTAATTTCTGTGCTCCTTTAAGTTGGGCCTCATGTGGCCCACAGACACTTCCCACACAATCCCCATCCTGTTTTCCACATTGAGAGAACATACCCTTTTCAATAAGAGTCTGTTCTATCTCTCCACAATGCTCAAATCACTGTCTCTAGCGCTCCAAAACACATCATCATTATCTATACGTCTGCTACCAATGAATCCACCTCAACCACTTTGCTACAGAGATGTGTGCTAGATGTACAACAAAAAACAAAATACCATAATGCTTGTCACTGCTTGAAGTGCTGAAGAACAGAGATATATGCAGGTCAATAGGTGCAGAGGAGTTCTGCACTTTATTTTCCTCTTCAGTGCATTGAAATTTCTCCTTTCTCTTCTTCTCCTCTTTTCTCAATGTGTTCCACTCCATGACCCTTCATCACTTATTCTTCCATACCCAGCATATTGGCTTCTCCTCCTTCCTCCCTTTTGGTCTCTCCTTTTTTCAATCTCCTTCATCCCCACATTTGCACCCCCACCCCAGTTTTGGTCCCTATATCTTTTTGAGTTTCATGTATTTTTGCTACATCTACATGAACATGGGTAAATTATATATATATATATATATATATATATATATATATATATATATATATATATATATATATATATATATATATATATATACACACACACATACATATATACACACACTTTATTTTCTAAAAACACAATAAAATTATATATATATATATATATATATATATATATATACAGAAACTATGTATTTTCAGAGGTATGTACTTATTATTGTATTCAATGAGAAACATTATAAAACATTCTAAATGTTCCTTTTGTATATATTTGTTGCATAATTTTTTTAAATTAAGTATACAGTATATTTATCTATACAAATTCCAAAACAATCATACTTACCCTGCAGTTGTGGCAGCAGGAACCATAAGAACACTGAGCTCCTGAACGCAGTTTGCAGGTACCAGGCTCACAGCAAGGATCCATTTCACATTCCTAAAGTTATTAAAAATTATATTAAAAAAACTATATTAAATGTGATATTTTCAAATCACTCTGAAAGACACATTGTTAACAACCAATTAAACCCAAATAATATGTTTTAGATATACCTTAAGAAATAGTACAGTAGATTACCTGTATGAGGGATGGTTCTCTATTGATTTTCGGTATAACAATAAATCTCACCAAAACCTCCAGCTTTACGGGTATAGTGCATGGACACTAGTGAACAAATGTTGATGTACATACAAAACAAGCTGTAATATCCCCAAGTGCGAGGGGGAAACAGACACTAGCATTTCAAGTTCCACATATATTTTGAACATTCTTTTCTGGAACCCTGTGACACTATCTAATGTAATGCACAACATAGTATGTAAAAATCAAAGGCAGAGATCTAATACTATAGTAATTATAATAGTCTTGCATTTAAATAAAGTTTAAAATGCATTAAAAAAATGTTAAGTTAAAGATATTTTCACTAATACAATTGCTGTAAAACGCTGCCATTTTAGCTTTAACAGTGCTCCAACTGTTTATTTACCTTGACTATAAGCAGTAGTTGGACATTAAATTACAAACTCCCTCTAAATGCGGATATGTCTTTACTGCAATAATGAATTCTTCCTCTTTGAGATTAGAATGTCTAGCACTATGGAGTATGTTGGCTCGTTACAAATAAAGGATAATAATAACCCAAAATAATTAGCTGACATGTTAGTTTATTGCCATTTGACTGTGCTTGTGTCTTTGGTCTGTGCATAACGTGCCTAGTAAACTGTGCACATCTATTTACTAGAAATGTTTTAATATTAAGATTTGTTATATAAAAACTCTTCTAAAATCAGTAAAATATGCAATCATTTTGAAAATTCAAAAAGTTGGTTTTCAGTGCTCTATTTGTAACCTAGGCCACACACTACTAGTATCATGTTGCTAGCAAACCTACAATAACACTCTGCGTGTCTGCTTGTATCAGCATTACAGTGGTAGTGTGAAGCCCTTCCCTTGTGGATGTACGTCACAGCTGTGAAACATGGCAGCCTTCATGAGAGAAAGAATAGGCAGAAGGGAGGGGCATTTAAAGAAGCTAAGAAACGGTTAATTAGGGTGTTTCTTAGAAGTAAGTTTACATCAAGTTACATTTAGGAAGATACAATTAATTAAATTAGTTAAAAACCTTTATATAATAAAAAAAAAAACTGTCAGGTTCTCTTATGATATGATATTTAATGGCATTTAAGAGAGATAGGTTTGTGTTTTGTACGTGTTATTAATTGTTCATACAGCGGTTTGTAATAGTTGAGGGAAAAGTTAGGGGCATTTAAAGTGCTCTGACCTTAACACTGCCACAGTCACAGTCCTCCCCAGGGTCCACAAGCTTGTTCCCGCAAGAAGGGGCACTGTAAGCTTCATCTGGCTTGGGCAGATTGAGTAAGCAGTTTCCACCTTTATTGAGTGTTAGCTTCTCAAAGTCATCTTCACTGCAGCTGCTGAAGTTTTGTGAGCCCCTGCCAAGAGTGGAGATTTAAATTATTAGCACTTGGAACCTGCTTAATCCAGCTGTGAATCTGTCATGTTGTACAAATACATGTTAAAAGAAGACATAAGCAATGATATTTAAACTTAAAAATAGTGTAGGGAATGTGGTCTAAACAGATATTCACCACGATAGTTGTGTCTGACATGATAGTGAGCCAGAATTTTTGTGTCAATTTGCATGTCTAAAAAAACATCAGAAAAGTGTTCAAAGCTCAAAATCTCAGGAAATAGTGTCCCTACTGTAATCTTGGAGACTGGGCAGGGCCATGCAAATTCACAATATGTTTCACTTTTTAAATTCAAAACTTATTCTAACATGGCCCCTTAATAGCATATGCCTGTTAATAAAACACCTATTTCATGCATGGGCTTGATTATATTGTAATAAATGCACTTAATAAATAAAAATATACTGGCAACAAAGCTGATGTCTAACACTACATATAATATCTACACATAATAATAGTACTGTTCTTACTCTACATAAGGTTAGCGACATAAAAAATAAAAAATACTACTAACTGTATCTACATTAATAATCAACTTATCATTTTAATAATATGAAGTAAATAGGTGGGTACAGGACATGCCCAAATAAATCCCAGTAAAAAAAGGCCCTTTTATAGAAATTGGGTTGTATTTATGAAGCAACATACATATTTTTAGATTAAAAAGGGCTTATGAGAGCAGAGTCCTCATCTGTTCTCGTTTTAATGTATTTATCCAAATGTGACATATAGTCCTATTTTTTCTGTATTCAAAAAAGGTATTTAAAATGTTATCCATGTTTTTATTGTACCATTAGAACTCTGGAATCTGCTGTCACTATACAATTACATTATTAAATTAACCCTGAACTAGTATATATAATTTACTGTAAAACCTACACAGACCATATGTAAATATCTACTATACAGTCTGGAAATGGAGGTGGGAAATAAGGCAAGTGACTTATCTGAACAAGTATGGGGACTTGGGACATAAGTGATTTCACAAAGGTCTTAACATTATACTTTTCAATTACTAAAATTGCCATTTTAACATCCAAGTGGAATTCCACTGGTAATTAAGTTGATAATAGTGCTTACAAATTGTAGTAAAAAAAAAGGACAATATTAATGGTGATACTGAAAAGTTGTAAGAATGAGAACGGCAATACTTACGAAGCTCCAGAATTCATGATGCATGCGCCTACAGGGCATGAACAGTCCCTTCCATCATCATGGTTCATGCCCAAGTTATGGCCTAATTCATGGGCAACAATTGAAGCAAAACTTTGAACATTATTATGTGGAAACTGGAAAAATAAACATGTTGGAAAATGGAGTATAAAACAAGTTATAAAATGAAAAAGTTCTAATTAAACAACTACAAAAAACTCATCTATATAAATGTCTAGTTTTTATACTTAGGTATAGACTTACAGCCTTATTAAATTGCAATTCGGTAAATTTAAAAGGGCTCTATTTAAGCACATAGCATATTTTAGTTAGTGAACTTCTATCCAAAAGCAAGGTCTTCACTAACTAAAAACTTCTGTAAATAAAATATGCTGTGTGCTTAAATAGAGCCCTTTTAAATTTACCGATTCGCAATTTAATAAGGCTGAGTGTTTTATGCAGATTTACAATAAAATATATAATTTATTAAACGGTCTGATGCCCCTTGACTGCTGTATCATTAACCAAAAATAATAAGCGTAAATCTAAACATACCACGTTAATGCCACCAGCGTGACTCCTGGAACAAACTGTGCCCACAAATGCCATGCCACCAGTGCCACCAAAGGTTTTCTTTCTAAAGATAGATTTATTAATACAAAATATTAATTTATGAACAAATGAGATTTAAAGTGACTTAACACGTGATATATAGTATTTGCCAAAGCATTTCATAGATGAACAATATTTTGTGTAAATTCCTGTTTGTTTAAAATAAAAAAGTAGGAGTTTTGAAATCCATGCACTTTTTTTTTTTCAAGATTGTTCATGTTGCTGCACTAAAAAAGATACAACTGGCTTCAACCAAATTGATTTCCATGAAAAAAACAATATTTTCTATTGTATTATATTATGTATATATATATATACACACACACAGTATCTCACAAAAGTGAGTACAACGCTCACATTTTTGTAAATATTTTATTATATCTTTTCATGTGACAACACTGAAAAAATGACACTCTGCTACAATGTAAATTAATAAATGTACAGCCTGTATAACAGTGTACATTTGCTGTCCCATTTAAAATAACTAAAGACACAGCCATTAATGTCTAAACCGTTGGCAACAAAAGTGAGTACACCACTAAGTAGCAATTTTCCCTCCCTAGTGTCATATGACTCGTTAGCGTTGCAAAGTTGCAGGTGTGAATGGGGAGCAGGTGTGTTGAATTTGGTGTTATCGCTCTCACACTCTCTCATACTGGTCACTGGAAGTTTAACATGGCACCTCATGGCAAAGAGCTCTCTGAGGATCTGAAAAAAATAATTGTTGCTCTACATAAAGATGGCCTAGGCTATAAGAAGATTGCCAAGGCTTTGAAACTGAGCTGCAGCACAGTGGGCAAGACCATACAGCGGCTTCACATGACAGGTTCCACTCAGAACAGGTCTAGCCATGGTCGACCAAAGAAGATGAGTGCACATGCTCAGCATCATATCCAGAAGCGGTCTTTGGGCAATAGACTTATGAGTGCTGCCAGTATTGCTGCAGAGGTTGAAGGGGTGGGGGGTCAGCTTGTCAGTGCTCAGACCATACACCGCACACTGCATCAAATTGGTCTGCATGGCTGTCGTCCCAGAAGGAAGTCTCTTCTAAAGATGATTCACAAGAAAGCCCACAAACAGTTTGCTGAAGACAAGCAGACTAAGACATGGATTACTGGAACGACATCTCTAGATGGTATCTGGACAGGTCATGAGGGCAATGAAGTGTGCTGCATGGAGTCCAAGCGAATACAGGCTCTTCCTTGGCATGCCACAAAAACATGCTGAAGGTTGGGGACAGGCGGAGCCAGGGAGCAAAATAAGGCTTGTGTCCAATGCAAACAGCCAGTGGTACATGTGGTAGTCTGGCCTACAAAGCCCTGTGAATCAAGGTGCATGAGTTGGCGGAGAAGGCATTTTTAATAACTTGGAGCAAAATTTGTGGAACTTTTGGGTGTTGTAAATCCCAGGCAAGGCATAAGCTCCTGGTGCGACACCAAATCTATATGCTTGTAGTGCAAGAGATTCCCAACTCGGGTCATCCATGCTTGACAAAGCAGATGATACTGGTGGAGTCAAATGATGAAATCCCACAGCTGGGTAACATAAAAGTGGCTCCATAAACAATTAATTCCAAAAGGCATGCCTTGGATGGTTATGGAGACCATGCTCCTTGAGGGTTTCCTGGTAGTATGCCAGCAACACTGAGATGTTCCTCCCAGACCCCCCAGGCCTGAAAATAAATAATTGAATTGATAAATAATGAAAAAGGTCAGACATTAGTAGAAATCTGTTAAGATAATTCTCTGGTCATAGCAAACACCCTCTTCCATCAGCCTTTGAGACGACTCTAAAACATGAACATCACCAGTGGACAATATAGAAATCATATTGAGTATATACTTTGCAGCAAAAAATGGAGAAGCTTGAAAACAAGATCTTGAGCTGACTGCGGCTCAGACAATGAGCTTCTTACTGCAAAGTTCAGAAATAAAGTGAAGAAAAGAGAGAGAAAATCATCAGACCAATCAGACATAGAATAATATCCCCTGTAAATATGCAGTGGTGGCAAATAATAGATTTAAGGACTAGACATGGTAGATAGAATGCCTGAAGAACTTTGGACCAAAGTTTGCAACATTATCCAGAAAAAAAAGGCAAACTGGCTATCCGATGAGGATAGCAAGAGACAAGGAAACATTCTATAATGAGTAATGTAAAGAGAGAGAAGATAACAGAATTGGAAAGTCAAGAGATCTCTTCAAGAAAATGTTGGATCTCCAAAGGAACCTTTCATGCCAAAGTGGCTGTGATGGCTTGCATCTTACTTGGAAATCTTCCTAACATCTGTGACAACACTTCAGAGCAGGCAGATATAACACCAGTTACATGTTAGATCCCGTTTTAATATATTTTATATTTAAAATTTGCATTAGAAAAACTTCATCAACTTGTGACTTTCCTTTTACTAAAGTATTGGATCTTTGCAAAACTAAACGATTCAGAAATGTTATGTATGCACTACCAGTTATTAGAGAGTAAGGATTGCATTGCCGGCAATTTGGGAATAGTGTCCACCTCCCAAATGAATTAGTACATGAAGTAGTTAAAAGGTTAAAAGTTAAAATGGATATCTTCCCTCGTTAGTTGCTATATATATTTGGGTATGTTCTTGTTGACAGGCCACTAAAAGTATTATTATTTTTTTTCATGCTTGAAGTGCTTGATTGACAGCAGGTAAACCACATACATATTTTTATAATGCAATATAAATATATATTGAAATCTATTTATAACACAAGTAGACAAAAGTAACTTCTCACTCCACATAATGTACTCAACATCTCCAAAAACACATGAGCATGACCAGGTCTGCTGAAGACACTGTATTTAGAGGCCTTCTTAGGCATGTTTAAGACTTCTAACAGTAAAGAGCAAATATTCGTAACACTAACCTTCTCAATGCAGCAGGCAGTTTAGATGATCAGCCATCGTATAAAAGAGCTCATGCTGGAGCAGAGCACTTCGCTTTGGAAACACATTTACCATTCAGAATGGACTGACTTCAGCCCTACTACCGGCTACATATTTTAAAAGTAAGATTTGAATATAAGTATTTAACTTTTCTATAATTATTTGTACAATTTCCCTGCATACGTGCTTACATTTACGTTCAACAGAACTATGTTCAGATGTATTGAATGTCACGAGTACTGTGCAAAATGTGTCATAATTATGTAGTTAAGTTACAGCATGACAATAATTGGTCTACACCATATAGCTGCTGAGACTGAAATATTAAATGCCATGTTTAAGATTGAGTGGCACGTGTCGAGTTCAAATTCCTCACCCAACGCATTTAGTCAAATATTGGCATACCATAGAGTATATTAGAAAAATAATCATGTTCCAAGGTTAGAATCCAAAGTGGAAATGGAAAGATTAAGAGCAACTGATCCTCATTTGCTCACGCCTTTATTAGTGTTTTTTAAGCTCTAAGTACAATTGGAAAATAATACTTACAGGACAAACTGTGCGCTATCGTGCCTGCGCCGTTGGATCAGATGCTTCTCACGCCAATCTACAAAGCGTCCAAGGACTTCCCCTGCAGATCCATCAATGTTTATCTTGTTGAAATCAGTCCATATTTCCAGCCCAACAAGGACAATTCTGATATTGAGCATTGTGTACATCTGGAGAGGAAAAAAATGGGAGCATGATTGTATTAACCATCACGAATTAATTTTCTAAGAATCTTGTCACTACAGAGACAAACTGTGTTCTTTATAAAGAAAATTATTAGCCATTCATATATTGCACAACCGTTTCATTTTATGTATAAACTATTCTCTGACTCAATAAACTAATGTACGCTTCAGTATCCCAATTAGTTTTTTAAAAAAAAGAGAAGGATACACATACATGGACTGAAAAGTGTATCATATTTGAAGATTAACAATTTAAATATAACTTTTATTTATATTTGAATGAATATTTGTTTCAAAAAATGTATGGGCTAAAAATTCTTGAAGAAATTAGAAAAAGGATCCTTTTTTTTGTATCTTGATATACAATTCAAAAGAGTTATTATTCTGGTAATTATAAAGAAACCAGGGATATATCAATTGGATCCTGTATAATAATGCAGTATTAAGTATTAACATCTATATAGCAGTCATTTCCTACAAACCAAGTATCAATTTTATCTGAAAATATCACACTGAAAACTTACATTTCCCTTGCTGTGACAAGTTTTATTAATTTGCGACTTTGTAATTATATACAAGGCAAGTTCCTAAGATCGACTTGAATATTTTCTAAAAGTCTCTTGCTATGAATTTGTTGTACTTCTTTTCATGCGACAAATATAGAATATAGGAAGTTTTCTATATAGATTGGAAATGTTAGTTAGTATATTGTTGCAACTACCCCACGGTTTTAATTATTTGTTATACTGTACGTCTTTTTGTAGTCACATATCTGAACTGTAATCACATATATAGTTGTCAGTGTATGTAACGTTTGCGATGTTGGCCTAAGCGAGGCGAGCCGTTGGCGCACACTCGACTTAGGCGGCAAGGAACGCCAAAAGCAATCACTGCACTGCAAGCCTCGTAAAGCTAGGGGAGCAGTTGAGACACGCGGTAGGCCACCGAAAAATGTAAAACTTTGCAGAGGAACACAGTTTGCTAATTTAACGGCCAAACTTAGTTCAAGCGAGTAACTCTAAAAACAAGACACACAGCACAGGGGGAGAGCCAGGAAGAGAGGTTGCAAGTGAGTTTGACCCTTTTTTGCTGTTTTTCGTCAGGAAAAAAATGGGGGACGAAAAACTTAAAAAAATCAGAAACAGGATGAAAATGAGGCTGAGCAAAGCCAGGAACGTGGGTCTTAGAAAATACACAATGGCAAAGACAGTAACACTTACACGAACAATGCCAGGCACACGGGACTTTGAAAATAAAACAATCGGCATTCAGCGCGAGGAGAAAGACACAAGGAAGGGACGGGTGGAGGGGGGGGGGTTTAGTGGAAAGCGACACATGCCATTCTCAAGCACAAAAGTTGCAGGTTAACGAACCCTGCAATGAGCATCCCGTATAGTAGGCGGGAGGAAAGGCTTGCAATGAACGCCAAAGGGGCAGGAAAGATGAAGTACATGGGGGGAGAGGCTCGCGATGAGCACCGAAGCTGCTCAGAGGAGCAAAAGCCTCACATTGTGTGGCAAACAGCATTGCCAGCCTTACAATTTTATTCCCGTCATTTTTGACAGGTAAGGAGCTAGTTTATAATAATATAAGGTTAAGTGATATCTACCCTAGCTACAAACATTTATAGGAGACATTGGGTTGAATTTCCCAAAGGAATATATTGCTTGGCTTGCCAAAACCAGTTGGCGATTGCGGCCAGGCAAAGAGCACAAAAGGCACTGCTTGCGCTGGTGAAGATGAGCGCCATAGGCGCTCTTCCCTACGACTCCGTAGTACTTAGGCATGGAGCATCAAAGGTGCTCCCTTGTGCTGGTGGAGATGAGCGCCATAGACGCTCATCCCTACGACCCCGCAACACTTTACCGTCATACCTACGACCCGCGGGACTACACATGAACACAACACTCAAATACACAATTCACATTGCGAGACCCGTAGCACTTTGAAAAAATGTCACAAAAACAAATATGGGGCGTAACACAAAAGGAAACCGCGACTTGCATAAAACAAAATACGAGCCGCCAAAAAAAACGAACTTAACGGCTGAACCGCGCACACCGAAAAAAACACTAAATACAAACAAAAATCACATACAAACATCACACACAGCAAGGGGGGACATCTAGGACATCTGCAAGTCATTTTATACGTCAGTTTAACTCAAATTTTTACATTTTACACACTTGAAAATCCCCTAAGCGAGAGAAAAAATGGCCGCAGAAAAAACGAAAACGAGGCTACACGACCCCTAAAGTCGCAAAACACCACCAAGCACATACGACTTTTACAAAAAGCCGTACGGGGTACAACATACACTATTACCAAGGACGCTAAATCATCCACACCCGCGTACCACATACACATTCTGCAACAGTTTACAACACTAACTTACACAATGCCGAAGGACACAACTACACTAACTGTTTCTCCTTGCGCACGAAGTCTATTTACACCATACACTGCACACATCGCTCACACTTAAACTCAACAACATACATTGTATGCTGCAGGAACATCAAAACAGATTGTTAGCTCTTCAGCACATTCCTTGCTGCATATATTAATTACAAATAGGTAAGATGTATTAATTTATCATTTAATTTAATTTAGTAATTAATTATCATTAAAACATACATATATACAACACTTCAAAAAAACACTACAATACACGATCGCAATAAACGGCGAAGTCGCTCATTGCCAGCCACACGATGAGCGCTCACCACGAGGCTCGCAATCAGCACAACCAAAACACTTAATTTGTGTGCCAAACACCATTCCTTGACTTACAATTCTATTGCCGTCATTTTTTGACGGGCAATTCGCTAGTTTGCAATAAGGAAGTGAAGGTGCAGCTGTCTGCTCCACAGAAAGGCTGGTGTAATACATCCTTGTCTTTTATTACTGCTCTTAGTGAATACAAACAGAGCAATATTTTTTTTTTTTTTTGCAACCCCCTCAAATATGTACAATTTATTTGTAATGGATCAGTTATTTCAGGCTTATCAAGGATGAAAGTTAATTCACTATGTATACTATTTATACGGTCTTCTTTTCAGTTTGTTAAATTAATTTAAAGTGGACCTGTTTCTCTTGGGGTTCTGATCTTAAAATCAAGTATACATAATACTTTATTTCTTTCTAAACTATATAATTATTAAATAAATCGCTTTTTCAGAGAGTGTGCCAATTTGGATAACAGACAAAAATGATTTACCCCTCCCATATATTACAGCTAGGGATGCTCTGTCATGAATCAGCCAGTGGCCATATTGGATTTGGTGTGAACTATGCTGGGGCCATTTTGTGACTGGCAGCAGTGGTCATTTTGGGCTGGGTTGTCTTCCACATGCTGTTGCCATGGGGAGGAACAAAAGGTTTGGGGCCCACTTGTTATGGATATATTGTTGTGTTGTGGTCTAGGGGATAAAGTATTATAAGTTTACCCCTTAGCATATCCCCATCCCTTCCATGTTTATGCTCATTGTAATGGGTGTCATGTGAGGGAGCTGGTGGGATGTGTTGGTTCTATGTGTGTGAAACATTGTGTGTTGTATTTGTAAATATGAATGTATGTTATTATATTAGTATGTCATTATATGGTAGAGGGGAAGCCGTTGAATACAGCCACGCCTCCTTTGTTCCCAAAGGCCTGTTAATCCCATTAGCTAAGTATCCAGCATAGAACTAACAATGGGAAGCTCACAGCTGGAGAGCAGACAGGCAGGCACCCAGAAACAATGGGATGGCCTGAAGGCTTCTCAGCTTTCATAGCCTGGGCACAGGAGAGTAAAAGACATGCTTTGCCCTGGAGAGTCAAAACCCAAATGAATTAGTTGGCCTCGCCTAGCGGGCGGACCTGGGAGGGGACTTTTGGTTCACACACAGTTCCCCTTCATGATTGGCCAGACGTCATTTGGGGCTGGCTAACGGTAGCCACTTCCCCCATTCTTGTGTGATGTGGTTAAATATGCTGTTCTAAAATAAAACATGGTTCATAATTTTCATCAAGACTTGGTGTGCAGGTGTATTATTGACCCAAGGGCATATGCTGGCAGAGGAGATCGTTTCTGACTTCCTTCCAGGGTTCCCAGCGCACACTACCTTAAGCTGGGACTTATGCTCTTGCATCCGCAAAGAAGGTCCATTGGTCTGAGTCACCCAAATCTTAGGTCTAAAACCTACAGGAGATAAGAGGACTAGGATCCTCTATACTCCATCATCATTGTAGGTTGTGACATGCTCTTGTGCCAATATTTAGCTTACACAGAAAAGGCTGTACATACAACAATAATTTCAACAATAGAATAGTTAGTATGATGTACAGCCAATATTCTCTTTCTACAGCAGCATCAAACCAATTGAAAATTTAACTTTTGACAATGTTCAAGTTTTTTTCCTGCGGCTTCAACAGTTATAATATCAACTTATAAGTACAGTAACCAAGTACATTTGAAAATATTAATCAGCTATTTGTAAGCTCCTCAGGAAATTATAATAATTACACAATCATGTGAACCAGCATGTCTAGGCAATCATTTACCACCTAACATTGTGCACACAAAAAACAACATGACGATTATACATTTTCCAACTTACACTGTCCAGATAATTTGACAACTGCACCATCTCTACTCTCACAGCCGTTGCATTCCTGTTCAGCAGATCATACTAAAAGAAAAAAAAAAAGGATTTTTAACATTTTATAATAAGGAAACTGAGCTTGGTAGTGTACATTCCATTTGTTAATTTTCCCCTCACCTTTATACAAGTTTGTTTTATCATCTACATAAAAAGGAGAAGATCCTATAAGTAATATTTAGTATCATTACGTTTTTATACTTGTAGGGTGGCAACAGGTTATATGGAGGTACAATAAACACATGGATAATGTGTGACATACATTTCAAGATGGTAAAAATAAAATAGCACACTTGTAGAGATACTCATTGGTACAGGAGGAACATAGAGATATGCTTTTGTGAGAGGTTAAAATCTAGATGAATATAGATAATGAGGATCTTTACTGTTGCTCATTTTTGTGATGCGATTCCTTTAAACAGAACTTTCTTCTTGTGGGTATTCTCCCTGCATATCTTCAGAGGGTAGAAGAACAGGAGTCCTTATAGGTGACCTTGGCATCAGATTAACCCATATCGAACTATAAACATTTCAACTTAAAATGATGGATGAATTGATGGAAACATTTAAGTGTTAAGAAATGCTGTATGCTGGAGAACACGTGCAGGAGTAAATCATGTGGACAAAGATTGGGACATAGGTGGGGCACAGAATTAGAAAGAACATAATCTAAATCCTCAAGGAAAGCTGGGAAATACTAAGTGGAGATTAGAATAGAATTCAGAGTATACCAATGTCAGAAATGTACCAGCCAAAGGTGCAGACTAGGACACAAATAAAAAGAGTAGGAAATATAGATCTGACTGCAGATAAGAACCAAAACCCTGCCCAGTTATTCTACTTAAAATTTTGGTTTAACTAAATCTCAAGATAGCTTAATTAACTGTGATTGATCCCACATGTTTTACTGGAAGATTGTACTCCTTTTCTAAAACTTTTCTGTGAAGTAATATTTTTGCAAAAAAAAATATGTAAATTTCCACTTAAATCTCTTCCTGCATTTCTCTTTTTTTTAGGAAGATATGTTTTTTTTTTTTTTTTCCTTTCTTTCCTTTGATTATATTTGAAGGTTTCTATCATATCATCCATCTCCCTTCTGTTCTCTAAGCTATACATTTTATTTAATTAAACATTTTCTGTTTGAGACCATGAACCATTTTAGTCACCCTGATTTGTATTCCTTCTTTGTAGATGGAAGCTGGAATACAGTGCTGGAGGAGGGGAATCTATATAAATTCGCAAATTCAGGAGGAAGACAGAAAAATTTAAACACAAAGAGCTGAGGACAAGCAATAATGTGAGGAAGCAAATGTGGACGACAACTGGGAACTAAAGTTGGGAAGTACAGCGGAGTGATCAAAGCATTTAATCGAACAACACCATCAGGCTCAGATTTTGCAAGTGGAAAGAAAATTTTAATTTTTCATGAAGAGGGCACCCTGTATCAGTATGTGAATAGCCCATGACAAATGTAGCGTTTTATTAGACAAAAAGGTACTGAATAAAAAGAACTGAAGACATTTATAAGTTAACAAGTTCCAAAAATGATATAATTGGAGCACTGTACCAGTTTCAAAGTTTTCTAACCTTAGTCCAATTTTTTGTAGCAATTCATTCTGTAAAAGGTTGTCATCTACAACATCTAATCTAGGAGGCACTAACTGATATAAAGGACAAATGCACTGACAAGAAGCTTGATTTTCAATTTTGCAGAAGGGATTGTGTCATGAGCAATTCTTTTGGTTTCCACTGGCAGACATGGGGTTATGTGGCTATGTCTATCTTGTTAATATCCTATTTGCTGTTCTAAGTAATTCCTGCACATGTTTCTCTCATCTTCTCTCTATATGAGGCCTGAATACATTTATCTCACATAGAAAACCTGAGCGCTGTGACCAGTCATGCGAGCTGAACTGTGAGAGATGTAGTTATTTTGCCTGCATAAACTGGGAGAGATATTGATATTTTGCCTGCACTTAGATAGAACTTGATATTACTACAGAACTACAGCTCATCCTACTAGCTCGATACATAGAGACATGAGGAAATGTCTTGACGAGCAGCTAAGAACAACAGCTAAGAAGGTTTGCTTCTTTTAGCTCACTTGTGCCCTTCACATGAAGAACTATCCTGTAGTATGTCAGTCTGGTCTCACTCAAAAGAGTGATCCAGCGCCAAAATACCAGGCAATTTTACCCTGAACAAGAGAAACCGCAAACCCCAGATTTACATTTTGGCCTCTCTTGGGCGTTATCAGTGAGGTGTAGTTGCACTCACTTATGTACAGTGAGCTAGGAGTCCATGACCGCAGCTCCCAATCACACATATGGTGAGAAAAACTAAAGTAAAACAGAGACAGAGGTGCTCAATCTGAGACTGATCAACACCTATGTAGTTTTTTTTATATAGGAGCAGCAAAATTCACACAAGAGTTTTCATGTTCTTGTTGCCTTGGCCCAGTAACATCCTGGTATAGCCGTGCAAACCATAGACATTTAATCACCTTTTTCCATATTGGAACATGGTGCCATTGCGGGTATGCAACGGTCAACTCTACCTAATGGTAAAACCGGCCATGGTGGTAATAGAAAGAAATTAGTCTTCTCTCCTATTGCCTGTAATTTCTGAGTTGTAACAAACAAAATCTAACTTTGCAGAGGGTTATTCACATGCCTGAGCTAATACTAAACAAAAATCCAATTACACAGGACTGAAGACTTGTCCACTTATGTACAATATTTTAAGAATATCCATTTAACACATGCCCGACCTTCCTGCGAAATATGATTCAGTACAAAAAATATAATCTTCTCTATGCTTTCTTGCACACATTGACAGTATTATGTGCAAGGGTGGGAACCTTCTCTAAATCATTGAATTTGATGTGTTTATAATTCTGAGTAAGGATGGAATGTACCCGGATACTTCATTAGGATGATGCAACTAATACAATAGCAGATGTGCACTAAACATTACTTCATGGAAGTTTTTGCTTGTACACATCCCAAGTGCATACAACATATGGAGCAAGCAGCAAAAAAGGACAATGGCATGAAAACAAACTTAAAGGAACATTGTACATCATATATGTATACAGCTTAAATGCAATAACATGTATTAGTCCAGTGATGTTCAATGTTTTCAATATGGGGATACACTGGATACCTTCCAGTGCTCATGGAGACCACTTTATAAATGCAGAACATATTTAATATGGTAATACTACATGCAACAGACTAAACTTTCATATAAGGTCTCAGACACCGGTACTGGTTGTGCCACGGCTATTGAGAACCACTGTATTAGTCTACTTTTTAAAAGCTATTTTTAATATTTTTTTTACATTTATAATTTTGATTATTTACCATATTTTCTGAAATACAGGTTGCTATTGTTTGTTAATAGTCTTACGATTTACATATTAACAATGATTTATTTTGAGATGAAGACTGTATGCTGAAGTTACTTAGTCTTGAGTCATGTTCATTTTCATTAACACAAATGTTGGAATATTTGTGTTTTGTTCCCACTGTCACATGTGCAAAACAATTAGTTCATTTATAGAGAAAAAAATATGTATATATGTAATATTTGTTTTTTTCCTTAAAAGGTATACAGACATTTCCTGGGCTTCAAATGTTTCCTAAAAAACAGTACTGATTAATAGAAAAAATGTATTATATTAAAAAGTTGAATGTACTTACATATTTATAGGCGGAGTACTGCTATGTGGAATTGTACACCCCTAGGAAGCTTACATAACAGTGTACCCAGCTGCTTAGTATCTGGGTACAGTTTGTGACCTACAGAGGAAGTGCTGCCAGCTCCATGGTTGGTGGGGTAGCAGCTTAAATATTCCACAAGGAGACAGAGACACAGAGAAATAAACACCAACAGCAGTGATGCAGGAAACAGACACACTGCAGGTGTAATCTAGTGTGAATGTACTGCACAGATTAAGACATTTTAGAAAGTACGATTTATTTTCATATAAGAGTCTGACTACATATCTCAGGGAACTTTGCAGCACAGTCAGCAACCCCACAGTCCGTAACCCCACAGACAGCAAATCTTTCAGCCTCTGCTTCCTCCCGATTGGTCAAAACAATTTTTGAAATTGATGCAAATTTAGCCTGGGTTTGGAGAGGGTGTTAACCCTGATTTTCAACTGTCAGAAATTACAAGACATTTTGCTAACTTCAAGGTAAGTGTTTAAATGTTTATTTTGGTATTTTTTCATGCAAAAAAATGTTTGCATACACTACCGATTCTCCTCTATCAGATGCACTCATAATCCACAAAACTTAGGTATGCCTTTAAATAAAGGGGAACCATCATTATGTAGAGGCAACAGACGTTTTTAGTTTCCAATGGTCTGCCTACTGAGATAGGAAGCAACTTTAAATGCAGAGGAAGCTGCACAATAAGACTGTGACAGCTGTGACTGCCAGTGCTGTCATTTTGATAAATGCAAAGTTCATCATCAAGTTTAGTTACGCAAAAGACCATACAGAAAAACTAATTGACCACAGTGGTCCATAAAACATGAGAGTCCACTTAAACATTGCAGCTCTCACAAAACTTAACCAATGGCTGCTTTGCCATACGACTATTGTTTTTGCCAAAATTAGGTAGTCATGTACTGAATATTGCCCATCATCTTGTATTATAAAGTGACACTTTTTAATAGTAGGTTATGTCTTTAGTCTTTAACTCGGGGAAAAATAATACCTAAAATAGAGATTGATATATTTTGCTTTTCTCAAAGTTTAATTTAAGTCTAAGCGAAAAAAAATCAGAAACAAGCTAAAAACAGAATACGCACTGGTAAACCAACAAACAAAAAATTAACAGTTTTAATTTACCTATTTTCTGTGAATAGCAACCCTTCCATATTTCTTCATTAGGTTATGTGCTGATGCATATACATAACAGCCACATATGTAATACTATGTTTGGGAGCATAACAATAATTTAATTACGATCAGAATTATTATTATTATTATCATTTATTTCTAACATGCCAACATATTCTGTAGCACTATACATATGTTGTGATCAAGGCAAAAAAATATTAACACATTACAAAAGATGGAGGGCCCTGTCTTTGAGTTTATAATCCAGTGTACACAGTGCTTTCCTCAAAGCCTCATGCAAGATTGGAAACTCACAGTATAATTTATTCATAAAGCATCATCAGACGTACTGTAGATTCCAAAGAAGGAGAAGATTAAATAATATATATTGATACTGCAGGTGCCGTGTGTCCTGCTCTTGTCAGATCTTACAGTTAAGTGGGTGTGGAGGGTTTTACAAATAAAAAGAAATAAAATGTTTTATGGTGGTCTGAAGAGGAGATAGGACCCATGGAAAGGTGTGGTTTGCTGGGTCTTATAGGAGTGTATGCTTAGTGGACCTTAGGGAGCATGACTGAAAGAGTGTCTGAATAGTTTTCAGAGTGTTTTGAAGCTATAAAAACTGGAAGAAAGCGACAGAAAAAGGTTGAAAATTCCATACTACAGAATCCTCTATGGAAAACATATGTACAGTGAGACAAGGGACTCATGGTACAGGAGTATAAGATGGGAACAGAGCAGAAGGAATTTGGAGACAGATATAAGATGTAGATGAGTGTGATATTATTGAGGGCAGAGATAACAACCAATCATAACAGACCCTCATGAAGAGAGGTGGGTTAAACTTATATTCATGCATATATATTCACACACACACACATATATTTATATAAATATATATATATATATATATATATATATATATATATATATATATATATATATATATATATATATACACGCACACATACATACATACATACACATATATTGTAACTTTTGTAGTAGAGGAGAATAGTCTCCCAATAG
Organism: Discoglossus pictus; assembly: GCA_027410445.1. Taxonomy (NCBI): domain Eukaryota; kingdom Metazoa; phylum Chordata; class Amphibia; order Anura; family Alytidae; genus Discoglossus; species Discoglossus pictus. The sequence continues at coordinate 125,331,992 of CM050167.1, read as the reverse complement.
GCAAATGTCTATCAAAGGGTGTATTGTTGTCTTCAAAATGGTAGATGCCAATTCCATGACTTTGGTCCAAATGTTCTGAACTATCTGGCAATCCCACCATGTGTGGAGAAATGTACCTGTAGTTTTACAAAGCAATGCTTAATTTTTTTTTATTTTACAATATGTGTACATTAAGATGTTCTTCTTCAGATAATAATAATAATTGTAGGTATGAAAAAAGGAAGCATACATAACAGTTTAATTTCTTGTTTGTGTGACAGAATGTGAAATGTGTCATATACTGGACATAATCCAAAGGGTGGAACACATAAATATTGAAATATTGAAACAGGGACAATGGCCACACCAGAAAAGCACAGGAAAGTTTATACAAACGCTTATTATTGGTACAATTATTACTATTCTGCAATCGTGGACAAAAATATATAGAAGTTTGTAGGCGAGAAATGTTTATTGGAGCCAAATAGGCTGTATTCTAGCAGCCTGGAAGGAAGAGCTTCATAGAGATACATTATACTTTGTAAAAATATTTAGGAACTAATAATAAAATTTTTAGAAGCCCTGGTGCTCAGGCAATTTCCACCCCTGCTATTAGTATGTATAAATCAAATCATGAAGCAATACACAATGTAATTACATATTAAACGTATATGGAAGTGTTCCCGGTTTTTCACTTTTTCTAATTTAACACTTGCTGCGTATATGAAATGCACACATTACATGGAGTCATCCTACATACAGATTTTTTTTTTTAATTTAAACAAAAATTTGTTTCCACACCACCGGAGCTGCTTATGTAGGCACCTGGTACCTACCAATAGAAACACTGCATTCATTTATGGTATGTTTTTTTTAACTCTATACTAACCTTCAAGCCAACAGCAACACAATGTAGAAATCCACAAGCAAGATCTAAGCTCCTCTGTGTTTCCTTGAGCAGGGGAAAACAAGACTACACATTCTATGATGCTTTGCAGCACTAAATGGCTTCCCAGTAATTGAAAGAATGTTATAGCTGCATGTGATTGATCAAAAAGAATTATGATTTTATGCTAATTTAGCTAAGGTTTTCAAATGTCATACCTTCAAAATTAAGTGGCAGAAACCTGGAGAAATTTGCAAATATCAGGATAAATTTGTTAATGTTTATTTTGGCATTTTGTCATGCAAAAAAATGTTTGCATACACTGCTGATACTCTTCTATCAGATACATTCATGATCCAGGAAACTTAAATATGCCTTTAAAATAACAGACTGGGATGAGCGTGTAACTGATGAGCGTGTTCACTCAAGGTTCTAGAAAAAGAACTGTAACAAAAAGTCACAATATATATATATGATACTAGCGACTTGCCCATCAAAAAATTACGGTCAATAAAATTTTAAGCCATGGCAATGCCGTTTGCCACACAATGTGAAGGTTTTTGTACTGTGAGGACCTTTGGCGCTCATTGCGAGCCTTGCGCTGAGTGCCTTTGGCGCTCATTTTGAGCCTCTCTTCTGTAGTACTTTTGCTCCTCTGAGCAGCCTATGCGCTCATCACAAAAACAGATACATATGTCTCTATTTTTGTAAATAATAATAAATTAGTTACTTAATGAATTAATATACTTAACCTATTTGTAATTAATATATCCATCAATCAAGAGGCTGAAAAGCTATTTAGAAGTAGGCTGCGTGCACGAGGGCAAACTGTTGGTTTATTTGGTTTACTGTAGACGCGTAATGTTGTGATGTGCAAGTTCAGAGTGTAAAGTAGCGTTGTTTGTGTATGTGCTACGCGGTTCGTGAGTATTTGGCGTCCTTTGCAGTAGTGCATTTTGTACCTTGTACGCTCCGGTATGAAAGTGGTACGCATTTGGTGGTATGTTGCGCGGTCCAGTGTCGTGTAGCCTCATTTTCATTTTTTTTGGGCAGCAATTTTTTTTCTCGCTTCGCCAAGGTATTTAGTTACTTAATTATGCAAAAGCAAGTTCTTCAGTAACTAAAAACTTTAAAAAAAAAAAAATGTTATGAGCTTATATAGAGCCCTATTCAATTGGGCGAATGGCAATTTAATAAGTGCTGTGAGTTGTAGTGCCTTAACAGCTTGCCTCGCTATGTGAGGCTCGCAAGTGATGAGCGCCGCCTAAGTGCTGTGCTGCGGGTTTTAGTGCCTTAACAGTTCGCCTCGCTATGCAAGGCTCATCGCCTAAGTGGTCCGAGTTAATGGCTCGCCTCTCTTCATTGGAAGAATAGTAGTGACAAAGATGACTTTACTTCCTAGAATTAACTATCTTTTCCGATGTATTCCATTTAATATTCCAAATTATTTGACAAAACAATTTCAAAGTATAATTGACAAATATATACACATAGACAAGTAAGTGAGAGTTCAAAAAGCAATCATGACAAGGTGTTTCAACAAAGGGGGCCTCTGCTACACAAGTTTGAAAATGTACCATGATGCAACCATGTTATCACGAATAAGATGGTTTGACCCTATTGTTACTTATTTATAGAGCCAAACTGAAAATCAAATGCTGTCAGGAGTAGAACTTAAACAACGAATATTTTTTAACCCACTTAATAAAGAGATAGATAAAGGAGCAAGGGTGATTAAGAAAATTTTACATCTAGTATCCGCCCCAAGCCCAATAATGCCAATAACCTTGATTTCTAAAGAATTATATACATTGTCACTAAAAATAAAAAGACTTATTGGGGAATTGTCCACTTAAAAGACCTACAGTGCCAATATTGACTGGTATTTGGAACTGTTCATAATTCCCTTTATCTTAACTAAGGCCCCAGTTCCAGCTGAAGAGAAACAGCCCCAAAGCATGATGCCGCCACCACCATGCTTCACTGTGGGTATGGTGTTCTTTTGGTGATGTGCAGTGTTGTTTTTGCGCTAAACCTATCTTTTGGAATTATGGCCAAAAAGTTCAACCTTGGTTTCATCAGACCATAACACCTTTTCCCACATGCTTTTGAGACACCAGATGTGTTTTTGAAAAATGTAGCCTGGCTTGGATGTTTTTCTTCGTAAGAAATGTCTTTCATCTTGCCACTCTACCCCATAGCCCAGACATATGAAGAATACGGGAGATTGTTGTCACATGTACCACACAGCCAGTACTTGCCAGATATTCCTGCAGCTCGTTTAATGTTGCTGTAGGCCTCCTGGTAGCCTCCCAGACCAGTTTTCTTCTTGTCTTTTCATCAATTTTGGAGGGAGCTCCAGTTCTTGGTAATGTTACGGTTGTGCCATATTTTCTCCCCTTGATATTGACTGTCTTCACTGTGTTCCATGGTATATCTAATGCCTTGGAAATTCTTTTGTACCCTTCTCCTGACTGATACCTTTTAACAATGAGATCCCTCTGAATCTTTGGAAGCTCTCTGTGGACCATGGCTTTTGCTGTGGGATGCGACTAAGAACATTTCAGGAAAGACCAACTAGTGCAGCTGAACTTTATTTGGGGTTAATCAGAGGCACTTTACATGATGGCAGGTGTATGCTGACTCCTATTTAACATGATTTGGAATGTGATTGCTTAATTCTGAACACAGTTACATCCCCAGTTATAAGAGGGTGTGCAGACTTATGCAACCATATTATTTTATTTTTATATTTTTTCATCCCTCTACCTAAAAGATTTCCGTTTGTTTTTCAATTGAGTTGTAAAGTTTATAGGTCACATTAAAGGTGGAAAAAGTTCTGAAATGATTTATCTTTGTCTCATTTTTTTTACAGCACAGAAACCTGACATTTTAACAGGGGTGTGTAGACTTTTTATATCCACTGTATATATGGAAGAAGCGTTTGCATGTTTTGAACAACTAATAACAAAATGTGACCTTCCAAAGAATTACGGGTTAGATTATGGTAAACAACAATAAAATTAGAGGTGCTCAATCTGAGAACGGACAATACCTGAAGTAGGTTTGTCCTATAGGTCTGGTTACCTACTCAGAGAGCAACCTGAGTAGGTAACCAGAGCTATAGAAATAACCCACTGAGGTAATTTTCATTCTCAGATGAGTGCCTCTAATCTTTTTGCTTACATTTCCCTCACCTTATGGGTGATAGGGGGAACCAGACATGGACTCCTTTGCTCGCTGTGCCTTGGGGAGTACAGCTGCACCTCACTGACGAGGCCCACAGAAGCTGAAACGTACGCCTGGGGTTTGCTGTTTCTCCTGTTCACGGAGAATTGCCTGGTATTTCGGGACTGGAATACTTTTCTGAGTGAGACCAGACTGATATACTACAGGATATTTCATCCATGTGAAGGGCACAAGTGAGCTAAAAGAGGCTGCTCTCAGAAGAAAGTAAAGTGGTCCTTATTTTTTGTCTTTTTTCTACTAGTTTAACAAAGCTGAATTTGTTCCACTCTAAAAAATTGTAAGTCAAAACACCATATTTGCATTTAAGTTATATTTAAAGGCTGCTGATTGCTGAAGATGCTACGCAACATTGAAGACTTACCCTTTCCTTGTCCACAACCAAGAAGAGTTCAACATATCTTGTCTGTGGGAGGGCTCTCTTTTTCTAAAATAATAAAGAATATTATGGATTATCTTGCGATATGAAACTAAAGTGTAGCCCTTAAAACAAACAAACTCACCTCCTTGAGACCCACACTTTCTGATACCATTGTTTTAGTGAGTATATAATTTTTTAAGCTTAAAATAAGTGTTTTTATACAACACTTGTTGGTCCTTTTCACTAACCATTTTTGGTCTTCATGCCCCTCTAGAGGACTGAGGCATCGGGATATATTCTGAAGATTTGGAAGACTACTCGTGCCAAACTTGGGACTGGCATTTTGGCAGTTAAGTGTCTTGCCACCTTGTATAGAGTGTTATTTTCCACCTGGACACCTTTAAGTTTCCAAAAATATTTCTGAAGCTGCAAACTCAACTTCAAGTTGCTCCTCAAGGAAGTCCTATCCAAATGCTTTTTTATCACCTGACAGTTCATATTTCCAGTGAGACTTCTATATTAGCTTTTAGACCAGAATAGGTTATATTCCAAGATGTTTTATTGGCATAATCTCATGGAATAAGCAAAAATGTCCCTTTCATTGTAAAGAAAAACAGCATGGGGAAGGAGTAAGATATGGGCATGACCTCCTTGTATGACAGCATTTGGATTACTTTAAAACATATTTGTACACTAGTGCCTGATTTTGGTTGTTTTGCTAGTTTCATAAAAATGAAAATTGTGCCTTTAAATAACATGTTACATTTAAAACTAAGATTTATGGTAAAGTGCACTCCTGGAGAAGATGACCGACCTATCCATGCAAAAGTTATGAAACTTGTCTAGTTTGTACAGAGTGGAAGCTGCTATTTTAAGCTCAGTTTTTCCTTATTGGCGAATAGAAAGTTGAGCTGATTGTGCCAAAAGTTCAACAGCCAATCAGAGTTATAAGCTGTGACCTTTACATTCTTGTTTCTGAGTTTTCAGCAGCTCATACCATCTAGCGTACACAAAACTTGTGGCAATAAAAAACAAGTACTTCAACTTTTACAAATAGATTTGAACTTCTGAAAGTAAACTGTTTCACAGAAGACCAACTTGTTTTTATTAAAAACCCTGTATTTTTTATAAAGCTCAGAAACACATTTTAAGGAAATACACAATGATATTTATTATTTCATTTTGCTTATCTAGACATGGGGCCTCATTCTATTACCGGCCGTAAATCGGCCATAAGGCTGCGATTCCTTGCGGGGGTTCAGTTAACTCGCGATTCTATTATACGGCCCCGCAAGGATCTCCCCTTACGGCCGGCCGCATATCTTGGATCCGGCCGTAAGCTCTGAAATCTAAAAACGCAAAAATAAATTCAAGCCTGCACTGTACAGCTCTGTAAATGCTAGGGATCATATTGGGGGACATGAGGATTAAAAGAAACCCACTCTCAAGCTTGCACATCAGCCCAAACCCGAGTTCAAATTAACTGTTTATTTTCCGGCTGCGGCGTTGGCGGGTCTGAGGTGCTCCAAGCACTCTGGACTTTTTACATGGATATTTTACGTATATTAAAAATAAAATATTTTACGGATTTGAGTATAGGGTAATTATGTGCTATTTTTTCTAACACCGAATATCACTTTATAGTCTTCTCAAAGTGCAGGATGGCTTTATTTGAGCTATTTTATGTGCTTAATTGGTGCTAGCGGGACCTGTTTGCTGCAAGTAAGCTGCGGCTCGTTTTTAGCTTTGCAGACAGGGTTCCCGGTGCAATAGAATAGCAACCAGGCTTTTCTTACGGACGATTTCCTTGCGGCCGTTTTAAAGCAAAGGCTTTCCTCGGCCGCAAGAGATAGCAAGGCGCCGGCCGCAAGCCTGCCGGAGTCCCCGGCCGGAGGGGAATAGAATAGCCGTAAAGCTTGCGGCCCCGCAGCGGCTGCGGCCGTAATAGAATGAGGCCCATGGTATTTAGTAATTAACGGAATCACAAATGCATTGATTTTGGCATTAATTTCTTATTAAACAATATAAATAACGTACCCGCAGTAACTGGGTCATACTAGGCTGGTGAAGATGCTTTCCACTGGGTATTTCTGGACTTGACACACCGCATAACATTGGATCCCTCTTTACATCCTCCAGACGATATATTAAGTGCTGAAATTCGGAGGAAGTTTCTAACGGTTCAATTCCATAACTCCTGTTGCCCAGGTGTAACAAACCTCTATGGTAAGGAAAGAGGCATTTACACAATCAAAAAAAACATTATTATTGGCCTTGGTGCACATCTATATTTATTTAAAACAGAACATTTATTAAATATATAATATAGAAAAAATAATAATTGTATAAAGTACTGAACATAAAAATGGTATTTGCACTGAACAAAACTATTTGGTTAACAATTATAATACAAGACATTTTAGAAGTTCACATCTACTCTAATTATAAATTCAGAAGCACTTTACCTTAGACCTGAGCATGTGCTGACTGCTACAAGTGACTCTTCAGCTCCCTCGACATACCCCTGATAATGGCACTCCTCCTATATAAAAAAAAAAGAAAATTCTGGGTAATTCTAGAAACCAGTATAATTGAAACATACTTGCCACAAATATATGTCAACTAGGAAATTGCCCTTCAAAAATGACGGAAATAAAAAAATGGAAACCTGGCAATGCTGTTTGCCACACAATGTGAAGATTTTTCCCCTTTGAGCAACTTCTGCGCTCCTTCAGCAAGCCCTGCGAGCCTCCTCTGCCCCCCCCCCTCGCGCGCAGACTTCAGCTTTCCTGCTTTGCAATGATCGTCTTCAGTGCTCATTGCAAGCCTCTTCCCCAGTTTTCCTTATAGGCCTCGCGCTGGAGCACCTTCAGCGCTCATTGCGAGGCTCTCCCCCAACCATGTAGTTTAGGGGCCTCGCGATTAGTGTTACTGCCTTGAGTTAAGTAATACTGCCTTGGATTAAGTGTTACTGGCTTGCGTTAAGTGTTACTGGCTTGCGTTAAGTGTTACTGGCTTGCGTTAAGTGTTACTGGCTTGCGTTAAGTGTTACTGGCTTGCGTTAAGTGTTACTGGCTTGCGTTAAGTGTTACTGGCTTGCGTTAAGTGATACTGGCTTGCGTTAAGTGATACTGGCTTGCGTTAAGTGTTACTGGCTTGCGTTAAGTGTTACTGGCTTGCGTTAAGTGTTACTGGCTTGCGTTAAGTGTTACTTCCTTCTAACTGTTTTTTACTACCTTCAGCCTCGATTTCATCCTTTTACGTTTTTTCGGGCGCCCTTTTTTTTCTTTGATTGTGAAAAAACTGCAAATATTCCTCAAATTAACTTGCAACCTCACTCACAGGCTCCCTGGCTCTTCCACTTGAGGCATAATTGTGTTTTTTTGGTGGTCTTTACAGTTGCGTGGTCCAGGCCTTTTACATGCTTCGGTCCTAAGTCCTACAGGGTTAGTGATTCCAGTTGCATGGTTCTGCAGTATTACGTGCTTCGGGCCTAAGACCTACAGGGCTCGCGATGGCGGTCATTGCAAGCCCTGCATTGAGCACCTTCAGCGCTCATTGCTGCCTAAGTCCTGCTGACCTCGCAATGAGCGCCTGTGGCGCTCATCGCAAGGCCTGCAAGACAGGCAATGCCACAGGCCTCGCAGTCACGTGCGACAACTGCTCGCATCGCTGCACAAGGACCGCAAAGTGTGACCAACATCACAAACGTCACCAACATTCGTAAAACCTACAACTATTAGAGTGATTTAAGTACCCAAAATGCAATTAAAGGATCATCTATTATTATCTAACGGTTAGCAGACTGTGCTATTGTGTGTGATAGTTACTATTGCTGACATGCTTGATTTTCTTCTATACATTGCCTGACAGTATGGGTACAAGAGCAGGGGGCAGAAGAATTTGTAGTAAAGCAGCTTGCATCTAAGCATGTGCGAAGGAATGGGGTAGGTGTCAGAAATACAAAGATACATTTACTCCCTCTGGATACCACAAATCCTCTTGTGTTATGGACCAGCAAGCAGTGCTTTAGGGACATAATATGGTAGTAATTAGACACTAGAATTTGTAAACAATTAAGAGTCTTTTAAAAATGCTTTCATATTATTTATACTTTAAACAAATTTTGCCTGTATTCAAGTATAGCTCTAGAGTAATTTTTAAACATAGGGCTACAGTGGCATTTAATAAATGTACTTTTGATCCTACAATTTACCCCTCCTACAGTTATTGATGAGTTAACTCATCACATTGCAGCCGCTTTGCAGAGATAGTGATGCGTTAACTTGTCAATAACAATTGAACTCCTCCTGGGGGAGGTACAGGAAGGACTAGGCAATGTACTGGAAAGGGCTGGGGGGCAGGGAGTGCTAGGTAATGTACTGGAAAGGGCTCGGGTGCAGGGAGGGCTAGGCAATGTACTGGAAAGGGCTGGGGTGCAGGGAGTGCTAGGTAATGTACTGGAAAGGGCTGGGGTGCAGGGAGGGCTAGGCAATGTACTGGAAAGGGCTGGGGTGCAGGAAGGGCTAGGCAATGTACTGAAAAGGGCTGGGGTACAGGGAGGGCTAGGCAATGTACTGGAAATGGCAGGGGGTGCAGGGAGTGCTAGGTAATGTACTGAAAAGGGCTGGGGTGCAGGGAAGGCTAGGCAATGTACTGGAAACGGCAGGGGGTGCAGGGAGTGCTAGGTAATGTACTGAAAAGGGCTGGGGTGCAGGGAAGGCTAGGCAATGTACTGGAAACGGCAGGGGGTGCAGGGAGTGCTAGGCAATATACTGAAAAGGGCTGGGAAATAATGTAATTATATACATATTTGTATATTAGCAAATGCATTCCTTCAGATGCAAGAAAAAAATATTTTCATGACCATTTAAGTTCTAAAACCTCTTATCAGAATTTCTGAGAAGTAGGTTCACATCCCACTATTTCCTCGAATTTGTAAAAAAATATCATAATAGCTTTAGGAAACCCCTGATCAGCCAGAATAATGATACAAGTAAAGGTTAGAGGCTTTAGACAAAACTGAAGAGGAAGTATGAAAAACAATGTTATCAATAAAAGCAGGATATACAAATATATCCACATTCAATCTTTCTTGTGTCACACAGTACTATCCTTGCCATGTATTTTTCTTCTCTCTGCTGATATGTTGATTCAACACGGTCATTTAGATGTAGTGGTCATACAATAATGTTTCATTTGTTTATTTAATAACTGATAAGCAATACAATTAGTACTTGAAGGAAATAAATTCAATGCAGCATTTAAATTGTATATATGAACTTAGCATTATTGCATCCAACATTTGTGCTTCTCTCTACCCTCTGTTAGAAGAGCGGGGAGCTGCCAAAAACTGTCCTATTGTTTTGTGATCAGTTTACGTTTGCCTCCAATAGACACTGCAGGGAAGGAGGCATATAAACAATATTATCAGGACAACAGATAAAGACTACTAAGAGAATAGTCTCTGGGCATACCTGGGGTTGGCAAAAAGCATATCTGAAGTAGCAAAAACACTAAACTTCAAGTTTTAAAAGATACACTGATTTTGTTTCTCAACATTTTTTTTGTTGCTAGCCAGTTAATATATAATTGAATGAAACTCTATTGTACAAGCAATGTTGCAGAAGGTGCAGATGGTGCTACATTAATCAAGTGAATGCATCAGGAATTTACATTTTCTTGGATAAACAGGATTCTAACACTTTAATACCTGGTATGACTTAGCAAAGCCTGGCTATATCTGAATAGGCTACCGTTCCTGCCTCAAAGTATGCTACATGGAACACAAGTGAGTAAAATAATCCCTGTGCTTTTCTAATCTCACGGAGTGTTGTGTAGCTGCTTTGTTTCTCAAGAGATCTCTAAATATGGGATTTTCTGGCTAAGAACTTGTAGAAGCTGCTTATATTGTTGTGAAAGGTTCAGCAGTTACTAAATGGAGAAAGGGGCACTTATTTTCAAGTCACAGTTAGCAAATATGGCAAAGGCTACAACCATATTGTTATATTTCACTAGAAATATAATATACTTATGTATTTCTTTAGATGTTTGTACTTTATTTTATTAAGAAGCACTTAATAACGTTATTCCTGCCTAAAAAAATGGTTTCCCCACTCTGCAGCTCATGAAGTACATGGGCCCTATATAACCTTTTTTTCTTAAGTTAGGGTGCATATAGCACTGCAACTCAATAAGCTTCCGATCAAATTGAGCCTTACTTTGATTAGGGACAAATGCTCAATTTTACTAATTTACGGTGCCCGGTCCTATTCATATTACCCTCCAAGCAATCAAAACCACTTTTTACATGGTTATATGTAATTTAATTACCTTGTGCAAGCCCTTTTTCCTAACCAACGGTTACACACTCTACTGTGTTGGTGGAATATAAAGCTTGATTCCTTATATCAGACACAATGAAGGTGTTAAAGATGCACCTAAAATACCTACCCCCAATGAGCCTGGGGATACCCAGGATTCCCCCATTTACAATGCAAGTAACATGGGACAACAGAATGGATCAAGATCGGAAACAGTGTGCAACAAGCTTGTATATTGTCACCTTATTTATTCAACTTATACACAGAGTAAATCATGCATAAGTCTGGACTGGATGAATCCAAAACTGGTTTCAATATTGCTGTAAGAAATATCAACATCAGATACACAGATGATACTACTCTGATGGCTGAAGAGGAACTAAAGAACCTATTGATGAGGGTAAAAAAAAAGAGAGCGCAAAAGCTGGCCTGTTGCTCAATGCTACAAAGACAAAGATCATGGCAAACAGCAATATCACTTCCTGGCAAATAGATGGGGAAGAAGTGGACGCAGTGATAGATTTTATTTTCCTGGGATCTAAAATCTCTTCAGATGGTGACCGTAGCCATACTACTACTGGGGAGGAAGGCTATGGCCAGCTGCGACAAGCTAGTAAAAATTAAAGATGATAAATTATCAACAAAGGTCCTCATAGTTAAAACTATGGTATTCCCAGTGGTAACATATGGATATGAGTGCCATAGAATTGATGCCTTTCAATCGTGGTGTTTTGGCGAAAACTGCTTAGAGTCCCTTGGACTGCACGAAGATCCAATAAGTCAATACATCAGGAAATCAAGACAAACTGTTAACTGGATGGTTTGATCATGAGAAGGCAGGATTCCCAAGAGAAGACTCTGATGCTGGGAAAGACTGATGGCACACATAGTTACATAGTAATTAAGGTTGAAAAAATACTTTCAGTCCATCAAGTTCAACCTTTTAAGATCTCCTCTGATCTGCAATATGCGGATTAAATATTAATTAATTAGTTTTTAATTTTTAATCAATTATTTAATTATTATTGTTTTATTTAATTTTAATTATGAATTATTAATTATTAATTAATCCAGAGGAAAACAAACAGAAAAAAAAAACAAGTGAGACTTAACCAATCGTCTCCAAGAAAAAAAATGTTTTAATTCCTTCCTGACCCCAGATACTGGCGATCGGATTTATCCCTAGATCAATACTGTCTCTCTAATTATCCATGATAACCGTGAATTCCCTTTTTAATTTGAAATAAATCCAGTCCCCTTTTAAAGTTATCTATCGAATCCGCTGTCCCCACCTCCTCTGGTAGAGAATTCCACAGATTAACCACCCTTACTGTGAAAAACCCTTTTCTTTCTTTAAGGTGGTATCTTTTTACTTCTAACCTCAAGGGATGTCCTCTTGTCAGTTGAAAACCTCTCGGCACAAAAAGCTCCCTTGACAAATCTTTATACTGACCCTGGATGTATTTATATAAGGTAATCATATCTCCTCTTAGACGCCTTTTTTCTAGAGAAAATAAGTTTAATTTTGTTAGTCTTTCTTCATAACTTAGCACCTCCATTCCCCTTATTAGTTTTGTTGCCCTCCTCTGTACCTTTTCCAGCTCTAAAATGTCCTTTTTATGAAGTGGTGCCCAAAATTGTACTCCATATTCCAAATGAGGGCGTACTAGAGATTTGTATAGTGGCAGAAGTATATTTGCTTCCCTGGCTTCTATACCCTATCCTAATACATGCTAATATTTTATTTGCCTTTGCAGCTGCTGCTTGGCTTTGAGCACTGTTACCTAGGTGGTTGTCCACAAGCACTCCCAAATCCCTTTCAATATCTGATACACCTAGATTTGCTCCATTAAGATAATACATTGCATGGCTATTTTTCCTTCCCAGATGCATAACTTTACATTTATTCGTATTAAATCTCATCTGCCATTTAAATGCACATTCCTCGATTTTATGTAAATCCCTTTGGAGGGAAAGCACTTCATTATCCAATTTAATTATCTTGCACAACTTCGTGTCATCAGCGAAAATGGAGACACCACACTCCAATCCTACCTCTAAGTCATTAATAAATATGTTAAAAAGGAGAGGACCTAATACTGAGCCCTGAGGAACCCCACTTACCACATTAGTACAATCGAGTATGTTCCATTTACAACAACCCTTTGCTTCCTGTCTTTTAGGCAGCTCTCAATCCATGAGCAGATATTTACTGTAATTCCTGTATCTCTTAGTTTGCACAACAGTCTCCCATGGGGCACTGTATCAAAAGCCTTTGCAAAATCCAAAAAGACTACATCCACTGAGTTGCCTTGATCCAAGTTCCTACTAACCTCCTCATAGAAACTAATTAGATTTGTTTGACATGACCTATCCCTCATAAAACCATGTTGACTCCTACTTATAATCCTGTTCAAATAGATATATTCTTGTATATTATCCCTTATTAACCCTTCTAAAAGCTTCCCCACTACACACGAAGACAAAGGAGGATCAAGAACATGATGGAGCTCAGATGGGCAGTGACTAAAAGATGTACGTGGCGTTCTGAGGTCCATAGGGTCACCTCAATGGCACCTATCCTAAATACATGCCATGGAGGTCCTGGTAAGATCTCCATGGCCCCTGAAAGTAACACCCTATGTTTTGATTGGCTGAAATACAATTGACACCTATTTCAGCCAACTGGAATGCTCAACATGTTTTATACTCTAAGGGCCTTATTCAAATGCAATTTGGCCAATTGAATAGGGCTCTATATAAGCCCATATAAAATGTACTTTACAGAAGTTTTAAGTTAGTGAAGACCTTGCTTTTGGATAGAAGTTCACTAACTAATTCTGCAAAAAAAATATGCTATGTGCTTTTTTTAGAGCCCTATTCAATTGGCCAAATCGCATTTGAATGAGGCTTTTATTTTTATGTGTTTTATTTTTATTTTTTTCCCAATGTGGCTACAAAGTATTAAACACTTTAACCCAAAAACTATTGTATGATGCCCCCCTTATAGAATACCATTCCTTGCTCTTTTTGATGCACAATGGGAAATTTGTGATTACAGATTAAGCAAATCTGCATGCTGAATATGAAAATCTGAAAGCAAATGGGGATAAAGTCAAAAAATAAATTTACAAGATAACCTTTTAAACATTTAAGGTATAGACAGTGTGGGATTGTTGTCCCCTCCCCTGTCCTGATATGCAACAGGAAATAGTGAAGCAATGAGCCTAATTGTTGTCTGCTTTTGTTCCCATTGATTTTAATGGAAATTAGAAAACACAATTAAAAGGTTATCCATGAGTTTTTGTTTACACCTTTTCCTTACCCCACTAATAAGATAAAGGATGATCAAACACATTTTTTTAGCCACCTGTTTTAATGTTAATTATCTTTAATTAATGCAATTTATCTTCTATTGCAAACTTCTGTAATGGATGAAACATGTTGGTGGGCCCTGTGTACGCTTGGCAGAGATTGTAAGTAGGATTTTATTTGTTTTTTCTTAATACATTTTACATTTATTTCACCATTAGTGCGTGTGTTCATTTGTTTCCTTTTTTTTTGTTTTTTTCAATATATAAAGCATGATCTTTTAAATGCATGACACAAAGTTTGGGACTACAGTGGCCATTTAGAATCCGCATACAACAGAGACTGTTCATTAACAGGTACATACCTCATCTTGAAGATGGCTTGACAATCTTGTTCCATCATCCGCATATGTGTAAACGACAAAATCTTTGGCTAGAAAATCACTGAAAAACAAAAAATTTAAGTTTGCTCACAATTGACCATAAGTAAAATAAAGACTATCGTTGTGATTATTTACAAGATAGTGTAAGTGGACAAGATAAATACATATACAGTTCAATGAAAAATCCCCTTACATTTTATTGATAACTTTTATTTGTACAGCTATTTGGTATATGAATCTATATGTGACAGCTTCATTGCTTACTGAAATCAGGAACTTAGCTGAGCAATTAATCATGGGACTGTAGCAGCTTGCTAAAATGTTGTATTTAATTTAAAAGCGCCTGTGACCGCCATTTGAAAAGTAATAGAAATTATTTTTACTATAAGAATAATATGCTCTCCAGATTACAGTTTTACATATCTTGGAAGAATCACGGATTTGTTTATTTTTTTTATATAGTAGATATTATATCAAACTCCCCTGAAGTACTCCTGATGTCATAAAATAACTGCATAGGAAATGCCACTGGACTACCAAGGACAAAGTCTAAGCATACAGTAAAGCTGCAGGAGAATATGAGAAAATATGTTTTTTTTTTATTATCCTTCCAACTAAGCTACTTTAACCTACCTCTCTTGCCAAATGTTCCCAACAAATCTAACATTTCTTTTACCATCTATAATGGGGGCTACTATCCAATTGTGTCTGACAACCATTTCAGATAATCAGAGTGAGTATAAATGCTTATGGATATTCTTCGTATGACGACTGATGTTAGTCAGAGGAGGAGCTCCTTTGATTTTTTTCTTAAGAGCCCAATGTTTTTTTTGCTTTGGTCCTTTTCCAAGGGCTGAGGAAATAAGGATTTGAACTGAGAACACTGGAAAGGGGAATCCCAGTATAAATTTTAATTGTGGACACATTTTTATAAATGAAGTCATGCTCAGTTGTTTCTTTTCTAAATGCCCTAACTTGTACTTTATATTCCAAGGTCTTGCCAGATATTTATATAGTGTCAGAATTATACTTGCTTCCCTTGAATCTGTATCCCTTTTAAAGCATGATAATATATTACGCCTTCTGAACATGTTACCTCAAAATGAAAACAGTTACATAGCTGAATTGTCACAAGTACATCCAGGTCTGATTTTGTATCTGTTCAGGGCGGTTGATTTGCTTCCAATCACAATATAATGCATCATATACAAAGATGTAAAAATGCAATATTCAATATAAACATTACTTTCAAAGTTTAGACTGCTGCTTGTATCCGGGGAGAGGTGGCGTTCTCTTGCTAGCAGTGCTAAATTTTTAGACACAATTTATACCAATTCAAAAATCTCCATTGGCTGGAGACTTGCAAAGCAGTTTTTCTTGGCAACTAGAGTTTGCTGTGGGAGCAGCTTATGAGTCATTCATACCTCTGTGAACCAACCCCCCTACAATGTCATTGGCTACCTTACACTGCTATTATAATCATTAAATCTGAAGTTTATTTATGATCAATGCATAATTACAATAACTAGCTCCTCTTGTTAGGGTATTGCAGGGTTTCTTTAACTTCTCTAAAAGGGCTTCAAATAGGTGAACTATTTCTAATGGGAAAACAGATGTTTTCCAGAACAAACTATATATGCCCCCTTGTTAGAAATTAGGCCACTGAATGAAGCTTGTAGTAATAGGCTTCAATAATATACCTGCCATGAAGTCAGCATTTTTCCATGAGTGACAGATATTTTGTGGGTTAACATGTATAGCTTAGACACCTAGGGCCTCATTCTATTATCGGCCGTAAAACGGCCTCAAGGCTGCGATTCCTTGTGGGGGTTCCGTTATCTTGCAATTCAATTATACGGCGCCGCAAGGATCTCCCCTTACGGCCGGCCGTATATCTTGCAACCGGCCGTAAGCTCAGAAATCTTTAAACGCAAAAATATATTCAAGACGGCACTGTACAGCTCTGTAAATGCTAGGGATCATATTGGGGGACATGAGGATTAATAGCAACCCCCTCTCAAGCTTTCACATCAGCCCAAATCCGAGTTTACATTAACTGTTTATTTTCCGGCCGCAGCGTGGGCGGGTCTGAGGTGCTCCAACTTTTTACATGGATATGTGACATAAATTAAAAAATAATTTATTTACGGATTTTAGTGTAGGGGAATGTTGTGCTATTTTTGCTAACACCTACAATCACTTTATAGTCTCCTCAGAGTGCAGGATAGCTTTATTTCGGCTTTATAATGTGCTTAATTGGTGCTAGCGGGACCTTTTTCCTGCAAGTAAGCTGCGGCTCGCTTTTAGCCTTGCAGAGAGGGTTCCCGGAGCAATAGAATAGCAACCAGGCTTTTCTTGCGGCTGAAACTCTTGCGGCCGTTTTAGATCAAAGGCTTTCCTCCGGCGCGAGCGGCCGCAAGAGATAGCAAGGCGCCGGCCGCAAGCCTGCCGGAATCCCCGGCCGGAAGGGAATAGAATAGCCAAATAGCTTGCGGCCCTGCATCTCCTACGGACGTTAATAGAATGAGGCCCACAGAGACTATGTGGATAACACTGACATAAATATTATAGTATCAATACAAGAAATATTTCAGAAAGTATAAGGTCTAAAGCTACATAAGAAAGGCACAGTTAATAATTACAATACCTTTTCTTCTGAAGATGAAGGATATGCTTCTTGCCTTCAGCATGGATGCTGTAAGAAAGAGAATCCTGCAAAAAAAGTTAATTAATTAGTTAGTGAATATGTTAATCAATTTTATTTTTTATTTTTACTTATTTTGACCAAAAAAATTTTTTAAATAATTTTTTATTGCAGGAATACAAAAGCAGGCTAGTGTGACCAGGCTTCGTAATTAGCCCCATAGGCTTTTCTCTAAAAAAAAAAAATACTTGCTTAAACGAAAAGAAAAGCAGCTGCTGAAGTTCTCTGGAGATGCTGTTAAAACTTGGGGAGAGATTGGAGTTGGGTTCCAAGGTTATGATGAGGGATCGGGTGGTTCCAAGGGAGGCTTTTCAGAGTTCCTGTGGGTTTTATCAAATGTTCCCTGGACAAAATATTTTGAGAAACACTGGGCTCAAGGCGTAGTAGCAGAAGTACATTAGAATGCCTGGCAAGCATGCATGGAAGCTACTTATTGTATACAGCATCGAGTTATACAGATAATGTCACTGTTTTCAAAGGGGTATTGATGACCTTTCTAATTAATTCTCCATTCTTTATCTTCATTTTTATTGTTACGTTTATAGACACTACAAAAAGATGCGGAGACCAACCCTCCCACTTAAGCAATAGATATTCAAGTGTCTGGTACACATTATAATAGTATCAATATTGGAAGGTAAATATATCAATAAGACTACAAACTCTGTTTTTTGTTTGGGGGTGCATATTGAAAGGTACGGAAATAAGAGAGGAGATGTCTAGAGAAGAATCTGCAGTTGAAAGCGGTCAAACGTGTCGGGTTTTCTCATTACCCGGACAGCTACAATGGTCTGTACAGGGGTGAAGTGGGACCCAGCGAGCAGGTAGCTATGTAATTTGCCAAAAGGGGTAAAGCACCAAGTAGTAAGATTGGTGTTCATTCCTTTGACTAAGACCGCATAGAACTTTATAGTGCTACAGTATAGGCTAGTTCCTCATACTAAATGTTCTGTGGTTGTAAATTTAGGTCACTAAATTTACACATCATTTGCATAAGACTTGGCGAATTAGAAATTTAACTATACCTGCATGTGAGATTTAACATTATTATCATGTATTTGTAGATGAATGGCTAAACTGACAACCATAGAGATTTATTTAAAATTGTTAGTAATCAGGTATTGAATCATCAGTACACAGTGCATTTATGATTTAATCATTAATTTCGTCTCAGGCAGAATTTGAGTACCATGATATATGTTAAATATGTGAGGTGAGCATCATGCACCACTTCTTTGCTATGGTGCCGAGTAATCTATCTTAATTAGAAATATGGCATATCCCTTAGCATAGCCTGATAGTTAATCTGAATTGCTGTGGTAGTTAGGATAGAGCAGTCAATGCAGACTAGGTGCTAGCTTTATGAGCGCCCATTATCGAGCTAACCCAGAGAGAAAACCTTCATTGCAGATTTTGTCCTTACAGTAATTGTTGTATGGTTGCTGGGCAAACACTCCTTGGATAAACTGACCCCTTTGATTGTATATATATTTCTCACATATTTAGAACTCCAGGCTAAAAACAATATCGCATAGTGAGAGCCTGTACTTGACATAATTGTTTTGATTAGTATATGGGTTTATTCTATCAGATACTTTCAGTTCATAACTCGCATGGCTCCTCTATGTTTAAGAAACTGTGGGTAGTGTCTGTATTTACGATAAGAAAGTACGTTTTGCTGTCAGGTATAATTATTTTTTTAAATTCCATAAATTTCAATTCATGTTTTTTTTTTTTTTATATTTGCAATAAAGGTTAAGTATTATTGTCTCTACAATTTAAATAGACAAATTGTAATGTGGTCTCTCTTGTTGGACCTGTTCCTTTTGGTTATACGTTGATTGAAACACTCCCTATTGCCGGATATGTGTAGTTTCCGGTTAATCAGGAGTCCCCGAAAAAAAGGGTCTATAGACCCTGATACCCCCAAAACCACTCAAAATGCCTTTAAAAAGACATTAGCACCTAAACTGGGCCATTTAGGCCCAGAAAAAAACAATAAGAAATTAGTTTTTTTTTTTTTTTTTGCTGGATAGTGCCGGTTTAGCGGGAGTTTCTTTAAAATGGGGAATTGATGCCGGTGCTGGGTGCTTGAGAGCCCCGGTTATTTGGGTGCCTGATAACCGTGATTCTACTGTAATATGGCCTCTAATATATTGCCTTTTACATTAAATAATACTGCTATGGGATCTACCATATTGTTTACTGTTGTTCTACTTCTTGAGGCAGGAGAGACTTTGAATATACACACTATTTCTATTTCTACCTGCATAATGGAAAAGTGATATCTAGAACAGGGTCACCACTAGACACCAGGGATAAAATCATATTAAGGTAAATATATATAATAGATGTCTGATCACCCTAGTGGGTAATCATACAGTTTTTTAAATATATGGGAGCATTGTTTACGTTTTATGAGAAAACTGGTCTCCAGGACAGCGTGGGACATGTAATTATAATCTGAATGATTTTATTATTTTTCCAAATAATGCACAGCTTACTACAGGGATTGAGAAATTTGTCAGAAATTTAGGAGACAGACAAACATCTTTTTGTAAGCCAGGCTATGAATTACATAAAGAAATATGTATTTACAGCCTTAATAAATTGAGATTCGGTAAATTTAAAAGGGCTCTATTTAAGCACATAGCATATATTTTTTACAGAAGTTTTTAGTTAGTGAACTTCTATCCAGAAGCAAGGTTTTCATTAACTAAAAACTTCTGTAAAAAAAAATATGCTATGTGCTTAAATAGAGCCCTTTTAAATTGACTGAATTGCAATTTAATAAGGCTGTTAGTAACTAAAAAGTTAGGAGCCAGCAGTACAAAAGGAGGAGGCGTGGCTCCCTAGCTTTCGGTATTTCTCAAGCCCTGCCTTACTATATCCACATCATTAGTGGTTGATTAAAATAACCAAATTCTTTATCCACTGCTCTGTAAGAGAGTGGAACTACTATTTACATTAATAAACTATTAACTATAAATAAATATATTTAATTACCTCTTTGAGAGAGCCAGAAGTATCTCTTCTATCTCTGGATATTTGTTGAGGGATTATAATTTCGTACGAAGACAGGGAGGACGTCTGTTGCAGGCCTATAAATTATAAAAAAAAGACACAGATTTATTTTTCCCATAATATATGCAAAGTGTATATGTAAAAAAAAAAAAAAAGGACAAATAGATTCCAGCATGTCCAGTATGCATAGAGGGATGAAAGATGAATAGATTAATATTGGAAGATTAATGGATAGAAAGCCAAGATAGAGAAGTAATAAAAGACTGATTAGCAGGAAGAATAGCTGTGGTAGTGTTGATATAGAAGGAAAGAGGCAGTTCATGTATTAAGAGGAAGCTGGCACCAACTCGATGGTGTGGGATCCAACTCAAAAGAAATTATTGGTCATAGGGTGATAGATAGAGGCAAGATGAGCATCCAGTAAAGTTCTGATAGAAGGATGGATGGGTGGATATGAAATGATAAGAAGAATAATAAAATACGGCACAGGGCAGGGGCACCAAAGGGTAGACTACGATCTATGTGTAGAACTAAAAGTGGTTTCAAGTAGATCTAAGTGACTTAACACGATAATAAACTTGATATAGAAGTTTAGAAGGTAATCTAAACTTTACTTATGGGGAGGTGGAAAACTGCCTAGAACGGACTATAGAGAGAATAAGAGTAGAAGATGGAGAACGAGAAATATACTTTACTACTGAATGGTAGAGGAATAGACAGAGGGATGGAGAGTGGAAAGGAAGCATACCATATCAATTTACAGATAAACATACAGCTCTCCCACGCATATGAGACCATAGAAAATTAAACAGACTTTACCTTTGGTGAAACAAGAAATTATTTTACAGTAACAAAGAAATGTATGACACTTTGTATTATCTTAAATTCACATACTCTTCAAATGTTAAGAACAATAATTTGTATTTTGCAATCGTGTTGAGTTTCCTCTTTATTGTAACAAGCACACCCAACTTTACAATTACAATAATAATGAAAAAAATTATAATATGAAAAAAATTGCATAGTCAGAAAATAAAATATATGCATACAAAGGATGACCTCTGAATCACTACTCCATGTAATGCCAAGAAGAGAAGTGAGCATCATCACATCCCGTATATGTGATAGCTACACAGTGATGAGTCAATCCTGCTAACCACCAGAGGAAAAAACAAATAGCAGCACAGGGCAAGATAGCAGGGCACTAAGAGAGAGAATAAGTAAAGGAAATTAACCATGCTACAGATAAGAAGGTCATCGGATAATTTATCAAGCCAACATATTCAATCTTTTAAGAGTCGAGATAGGCCACTTGGCTTTTTTTTTCTGCTGTCACTTTATCTGGCCATTAAAGTAGGGAAGAGATCAATAACTTGCTTTAATTGGACTATTACTTGATATGCATTCCAGACCATTGTGCTTTCTGTGAGCAAATAATTTTAGAATAATATCAGAAAGTTACATTAAAATATGCAGACATTATTGTATAATTTTGCATGGGTTTCTACACCTACACACATAATCCCTAACTAATGCAAACCCATCACATATGGGTGTCCCTACAATATTATGCATCGTTCCAGAGTGCCTCACTACAGTGGCAAAGCGGACTGCACTATCCCAGTCAGACATAAGAAGAGGATTGAAGCAATTGGTATCAATTATGCCGGAAGAGACAACCATCTATAAGACACCATCAGCTTGCACCAGTCTTAAAGGTATATGAAGGTGAGAAAGAAGGGAGGGGGAGAAAGCGCAATTAGACAATATACTTATACTTCACTTTTGGTGACCTCCAGAATGCGAGGTACTTAAAGGCTGGATGTGATTCTCTCTCACAGGTAGGTGTCAGAAGGGATGTTTCAAGACCTCTTCGTGGTTTTCGTAGTGCACCCCAATATACAGTGTGTTTCTAGGATCTATGAGGTGCACTTGAAATTACCTCTGTGAGGTGTCAGGTATACTGACCAAAACACTTAAGTTTCTGTATATCTCTATATAAGAGTATGCACCAATGACTGAAGTGCTGTAATAAAATCAAAAGGTGCTTCAACAAAGTATTAGTTTAAGGGTGTGCATACTTATGCAACCATATTATTTTATTTTTATATTTTTTCTTCCCTCTACCTAAAAGATTTCAGTTTGTTTTTCAATTGAGTTATACAGTTTATAGGTCACATTAAAGGTGTAAAAAGTTCTGAAATTATTTATCTTTGTCTAATTTTTTTTACAGCACAGAAACCTGACATTTTAACAGGGGTGTGTAGACTTTTTATATCCACTGTGTGTGTATATATATATATATATATATATATATATATATATATATATATATATATATATATATATACACATACCGTATTGGTCTGAATATAAGCCGCACCTTTTTTCCGATTTTTGAGCTTGCAACCGTCAAAAAATCATTGCGATTTGCGAACTTTGCTTGTAGCGCGTGCGACTTCTATTTGCGAACGCAAAATTACTGCCGTTTTGCGCAATTGCGTGTTAAGGGTGCGGATTTTCGTGCTTTAGACTGCGGTATTGAATAGCGATTTACTGTTTTAGTGATTCTAACATCCTGTAAAGCCTGTAACCTGCAAAAAAAGCTACAGTGCTAATTAGAAAGCCTATTTCTTGCAATGGCTGATCAGTTTGAGAGTCTTTTTCTCTCCAATCTTACGTGTGCGGCTTCTATTTGAGCACTATCTTTTTTCTATTTTTTCCCCTTATACTTTACGGGTGCGGCTTATATGCGGGTGCGGCTTATATTCGGACCAATACGGTATATATATATATATATATATATATATATTATATTATATTATATTATATATTTTCATGTGTGTCTATGTGATCTAACTTCAAGTCTAATGGAAAGATACACACACACCCAATTCCTTGAAAATATATACTTTGATTATGCAGGTGAGCTGGGTTATTAATGCATCTGATAATTTATGGTTTCTGAAAAAAAAAATTGCATGAAGTTTACTGAATTTCTTGCTTTTGCAAACTGTTTTCTCTCAATGTTGACACCCCCTAAAATTCCCATGGATAATTAGCATAACTTATACAATGTTTCTTTTTTGCCTGGGGATCGTGCAGACATACTCAGTTAGCACCTGTAGTCTGCCCTACTGTGGAAGTCATATGACACCTTCCTTTCCTTTAGCCAAACAGGATGCGCATGTGCTGCATATTGGATATCTCATTAAAAATCACCACCAGCACATTTTTTCTTTTCTGCAAAAGAATTTGGCATTTTTTTCATGCAATTTTTTTTTCTAGATGGGTTATGATGCATTCTACAGGATGCATTCATAACCCACCTCACTTTCATATACCTTTAATTGAGCAAAAGGAGTGTGTGGTAGGTGTGTGAGTTATATTGAATTTTGTTGAACTGACCTTGCCTTTGACCCCCCACTATTGACTGTCTTTTCTCTAACCTTCACTGCGTCACTTAAATGTTTATCCTACCATCAGGCCTAATCTTCGGCCAGTGAGTTCAACCTTAATAATTGCCAGTTTCTGACCCTGGATTATTGTAGCATCAACCTGGAAGGACGCACAAACGCAAATACTTTGAAGTTATCAAAAGAGTTTCATAATATTAAACAGTAGCATAGTAATGGAGGCTGAAAAAAAAGACTGTTAGCCCATTCAGATCTCCTCTGATCCTTATTATTAACAAATTGTTAATTGATCCTGTGGAAAGCAAACAC
This sequence comes from Discoglossus pictus, assembly GCA_027410445.1. Classification (NCBI taxonomy): domain Eukaryota; kingdom Metazoa; phylum Chordata; class Amphibia; order Anura; family Alytidae; genus Discoglossus; species Discoglossus pictus. The sequence continues at coordinate 125,308,050 of CM050167.1, read as the reverse complement.
AAAATAAAACATTAAAACACCACCATGGCTGATGCTGCTTGGCATTGAACATTGTAATCTAGGTGGTTGTTCACAAGCACTCCTAAATCCCCTTCTATCTCTGATGCCCTTAGATTTGTTGCATTTAGATGATAGATTACATTATTTTTTTGCATAACTTTACATTTATTTGTATTAAGTATTCATTCTTCTAATTTATGCATTTCCCTTTGTATTTTTTGATTTAATTGCCTTGCACAACTTTGTGTCATCAGTAAATATGAAGTTCTTTCAAGTCCTACTTCTAAATCATTAATAAATGTATTAAAAGGAGATGACCTAATATTGAACCCCACTTACTACATTAGTCCAATCTGAGCATGTTACATTTACAACAACCATTTGTTTTGATTTGCTAAATCCATTTGATTTTCTAAATCCTGCTCTGTAGCCGCAACAGATATCTGAGTAGGGAGCAGCCAAACCAAGCTTTACGGATGAGACCGCTCTAGGAGCCAATAGGAAATATGAACATCATAAATCTTATAATGAATGGGATGACCAGGAACAACTGCCAGTAACTAGCTACAGCAAGTGAACAGTGAACTTTTTTTTTAATCAGTTCTGTAAATCAGTGCAGTGTTTTCTGTCCTGTTCTCATTTATCATTGTACAGGTGAGTGGGCAGGGTCTATTTTAACAAGGGAAGAGCGAGCTTGGGAGCTTGCAATCATTTCTAGTAGTTAGTCTGTAGGATATTGATTAAAAGGAGGGAATTCAAAGGAAAGGGGAATTATAAAAAAAAAATAGAAAACAAACATATATATTTCTTTCTGTTTTGTTTGGGTTAAGGTGTAGAAAAGCAATCTTTATACAAATACATTGATTTGTTTTTCTCACTGTATTTTTGTAACTGATAATCATGAGTCGGTCCAGTGGCAACCTCACGGAGTGTACATCCTGCCACATGTATGCACTACTGGAACAGATGATCCAGGGTCCATACCTCTGTGACAGGTGTGAGCATGTTGCCTCTCTGGAAGCTCAAATTGAAGATCTGGAGAGAAGAATTGCAGCACTGAGTGATATTGCTCCACTGGAAAGGGAGTTGGTGCTCACGGAGCACAGTTTAGCTGGGCCTAGCTTGGAGGGTGGAGATAGGGCTAGTGAGGATGTCCAGGGAGGTAGCTGGGTTACAGTTAGAAGGGGAAGCAGGGGGAACAGGAGGAGGCAGACCAGTTCTGATTTGGCAAACAGATTTGCCAGATTAAGTGAAACTGTTGGGGAGGTCCATTCAGGTATGGCAATGCCAGATAGAGCTGTTCCCTCTAACAGCCGGGAGAACAGTTCTACTGGAGGAGAGGGAGGGCAGATTAGGCAGAGCAACAGACAGGTTTTGGTGGTAGGGGACTCTTATTAGGAAGGTAGACAGGGAAGAAAGACTAAACAAATTAAACATATTTTCTCTAGAAAAAAGGCGTCTACAAGGGGATATGATTACATAGTTACATAGTAGTTACATAGTAATTAAGGTTGAAAAAAGACTTTCAGTCCATCAAGTTCAACCTGTTAAGATCTCCTCTGATCTGCAATATGCGGATTAGTTATTAATTAAATTATTGATTAAATAATTATTAATAGTATAGTATTGGAGAATGAATAAAGAGTTAGTCCATCAAGTTCAACCTTTTTAGATCTCTATTGATCTTTTTAATTTGGACTATTTATTATTATTGTTAATTGTTAATTATTGTTAATTGATCCAGAGGAAGGCAAACATAAAAAAAAAACCCATTGAAACTTTGCCAATTGTCTCATAAGGGGAAAAAAAGCAAAATTCCTTCCTGACCCCAGAAACTGGCGATCAAATTTCTCCCTGGATCAATATTCCTTGCTAGTTATCTAGGATAGCCTTGAATGCCCTCTTTATTCAGAAATATATCTAACCCCTTTTTGAAGTTGTCTATCGAATTCGCTGTCACCACCTCCTTTGGTAGAGAATTCCACAGTTTAACCACCCTAACTGTGAAGAACCCTTTTCTTTGTTTAAGGTGAAATCTTTTTTCCTCTAACCTCAACGGATGTCCTCTTGTCAGTTGAAAATCTCTTGCTACAAAAAGTTCACTTGACAAAGCCTTATATTGACCCTGGATGTATTTAAATAACGTAATCATATCTCCTCTTAGACGCCTTTTTTCTAGCGAAAATAAGTTTAATTTTGCTAGTCTTTCTTCATAACTTAGCCCCTCCATTCCCCTTATTAGTTTTGTAGCCCTTCTCTGTACTTTTTCCAGCTCTAAAATGTCTTTTTTGTGAGGTGGTGCCCAAAATTGTACTCCATATTCCAAATGAGGGCGTACTAGAGATTTGTATAGTGGCAGAATTATATCTTCTTCCCTGGCTTCTATACCCTTCCTAATACATGCTAATATTTTATTTGCCTTTGCAGCCGCTGCTTGGCTTTGAGCGCTGTTACCTAGGTGGTTGTCCACTAGTACTCCCAAATCCCTTTCAATATCTGATACCCCTAGATTTGCTCCATTAAGATTATAGATTGCTTGGCTATTGTTCCTTCCCAAATGCATAACCTTACATTTATTTGTATTAAATCTCATCTGCCATTTAGCCGCCCATTTCTCTAATTTATGCAAATCCTTTTGTAGGGAAAGTACATCATTATCTGATTTTATTACCTTGCACAACTTAGTGTCATCAGCAAAAATGGAGACACTACATTCGATTCCTACTTCAATGTCATTAATAAATATGTTAAAAAGGAGAGGACCCAATACTGAGCCCTGAGGAACCCCACTTATCACATTAGACCAATCGGAGTATGTTCCATTTACAACAACCCTTTGCTTCCTGTCTTTTAGCCAGCTCTCGATCCATGAGCAGATATTTACTGCAATTCCTGTATCCCTTAGTTTGCTCACTAGTCTTCCATGTGGCACTGTATCAAATGCCTTTGAAAAATCTAAAAAGACTACATCCACTGAGTTGCCCTGATCCAAGTTCCTACTAACCTCCTCATAAAAACTAATTAGATTGGTCTGACACGACCTTTCCTTCATAAATCCATGTTGACTGCTACCTATGATCCTGTTCAAATAGACATATTCTTGTATTTTGTCCCTTATTAACCCTTCTAAAAGCTTCCCAACTACAGAAGTGAGGCTCACTGGTCTATAATTCCCCGGATATGCTCTAGATCCCTTCTTAAATATAGGTATCACCTCTGCTTTTCTCCAGTCATCTGGTAGAGACCCTGTAGTGAGCGAGTCTTTAAAGATTAGATATAATGGTTTGGCTATTGCAGAACCCAGCTCCCTCAGTAGCCTTGGATGTATTCCATCAGGACCTGGGGCTTTATTAACATTTATTTTCTCCAACCTCTTTTGTATTTCTTCCTGCGTTAACCAATTATTTAGTGAAGGTAGTGTAGCCCCATCATGTTGCAGTGTCCCAACCACTGGTACCTCCCTTGTGTAAACCGACGAAAAGAACCTATTTAGCTCATCTGCCTTTTCCTGGTCACTAATTATCAGATGGCCTGTGTCACATTGTAATGGTCCTATCGATTCCTTCCTGGCCTTCTTCCCATTAATATATTTATAAAATATTTTAGGGTTAGTCTTACTTTCCATTGCAACTGACTTCTCATTTTCTATTTTAGCCAGTCTAATAGCCCTTTTGCAAGCCTTGTTGATTTCCTTATAGTCACATAAAGATGCCTCTGTTCCCTCCTGCTTGTATAATTTAAATGCATATTTCTTTTTCCTCATCATGATCTTTAAGTCATTGTTAAGCCACATGGGATGTGATTTACTCCTATTTATTTTATTTCCACATGGTACATGCTGATGAGTATGTTTATTTAGTAAGGATTTGAATGTTGTCCATTTATTTTCAGTATTCTTCCCTGTAAGTTCTTTGTCCCAGTCTATATGTTGTATTGCTGCCCGTAGCCCATTAAAGTTAGCCCTTTTAAAATTTAGAGTTTTTGTTGGCCCCTTACAACTCTGTTTTTTGTATTCAATCTCAAATGAGACTGTGTTGTGATCACTGTTCCCCAAGGGTTCCCCTATTTTTACATTTGATATTATATCAATATTACTTGTGATGACTAAATCCAAGATGGCCCCATTTCTAGTAGGTTCTTGTATTACCTGGGCTAGATAATGATCCCTGAGTGTACTCAAGAACTACCAATTACCTTATTTAAATACATCCAGGGTCAATATAAGGCCTTGTCAAGTTAACTTTTTGTAGCAAGAGATTTTCAACTGACAAGAGGACATCCCTTGAGATTAGAGGAAAAAAGATTTCACCTTAAGGAAAGAAAAGGGTTCTTCACAGTTACGGTGGTTAAACTGTGGAATTCTCTACCAAATGAGGTGGTGACAGCGAATTCCACTGATAACTTTAAAAATGGGTTATATATATATTTTTAAATAAAGAGGGCATTCAAGGTTATCCTAGATAACTAGCGAAGGAATATTGAACCAGAGAGAAATTTGATCGCCAGTTTCTGGGGTAAGGAAGGAATTTTGCTTGTTTTCCCCCCTTATGAGACAATTGGCAAAGTTTCAATGTTTTTTTTTCTGTTTGCCTTCCTCTGGATCAATTAACAATAACAAATAGTCCACATATTAAAAAGATCAAAAGAGATCTAAAAAGGTTGAACTTGATGGACTAACAGTCTTTATTCAACCTCAAATACTATACTATTAATAATTAATTAATAACTATTGCAAATCAGAGGAGATCTAAAAAGGTTGAACTTGATGAACTAACAGTCTTTATTCAACCTCAAATACTATACTATTAATAATTAATTAATAACTATTGCAAATCAGAGGAGATCTAAAAAGGTTGAACTTGATGGACTGAAAGACTTTTTTCAACCTTAATTACTATGTAACTATGTAACAGATCTTTATAAGACAATACCTCTCTTCAAGCACACATCTCCAACTGCCTCTCTAGTATATCCTCTTGGATTTCCGTCCACCATTTAAAACTCAACATGTCTAAGACTTAACTCTTAATCTTCCCACCTCTCTCTCTCGGTCAACAATGCCATCATAACTCCCACCAAGCCTGTTGTCTTGGGGTTCTACTGGACCTTGCCCTCTCTTTCATCCCTCACATACAGTCTCTAACCAAACCTTGTCTTCTCCATTTAAAAAACCTATCCACAATACACCATTACCTTACACAGGACACTACTAAGATCCTAATACACGCTCTCATCACTTGCTCCTTGTTGGCCTGCCCACCACTCGCTTCTCCCCACTTCAATCCATAATGAATGCCTCCACCAGACTCATCTTCCGTACACATCATTCAGTGTTGGCAGCTCCTCTTTGTCAATCACTCCTTTGGCTTCCCTTAGCCTCCAGAATAACATTTTTAATCTTGACCCTAACTTATAAAACCCTCAACAACAGCGCACCCCCATACATCTCTGCTCTCATCTCCAAATACTCCCACACACGCCCTCTTCGTTCTGCTAACGACCTTCTTCTTTCTACCACTCGTGTCACCTCCTCTCACTCCCGCCTCCAGGACTTTTCTTGCGCTGTCCCTATTCTCTGGAACTCCTTGCGTCGCTTCACCAGACTATCCTCCTGCATTGAATCCTTCAAAACTTCAATAAAAATGCACCTCTTTAAAGAAGCCTATAACTTATCACCCTAACATAGTTACTAAGGACCTCATTCAATTGCAATTTGGCCAATTGAATAGGGGTCTAAATAAGCACATAACATATTTTTTTAAATACGTTTTTAGTTAGTAAGCATCTATCCAAAAGCAAGGTTTTAACTAACTAAAAACTTATTTAAAAAAAATATGTTATGTGCTTATTTAGACCCCTATTCAATTGGCCAAATCGCAATTGAATGAGGGCCATAGTAATTAAGGTTGAAAAAAGACTTTCAGTCCATCAAGTTCAACCTTTTAAGATCTCCTCTGATCTGCAATATGCAGATTAAATATTAATTAATTAGTTGCTAATTATTAATAAATTATGTAATTATTTTTTTTTATTGTATTTTTATATATTAATTAATCCAGAGGAAGGCAAACAGAAAAAAAAAGCAAATGAGACTTAGCCAATCGTCTCAAAGGGAAAAAAAAAATTAATACCTTCCTGACTCCAGATACTGGCGATCAAATTTCTCCCTGGATCAGTACTGTCTTTCTAATTATCCATGATAACCCTGAATTCCCTTTTTAATCTGATAACTTTAAAAGGGGACTGGATTTATTTCTATTGAATCCGCTGTCACCACCTCCTCTGGTAGAGAATTCCACAGATTAACCACCCTTACTGTGAAGAACCCTTTTCTTGCTTTAAGGTGGAATCTTTTTACTTCTAACCTCAAGGGATGTCCTCGTCAGTGGAAAACCTCTTGGCACAAAAAGCTCCCTTGACAAATCTTTATACTGACCCTGGATGTATTTATAAAAGGTAATCATATCTCCTCTTAGATGCCTTTTTTCTAGAGAAAATAAGTTTGATTTGGTTAGTCTTTCTTCCTAACTTAGCCCCTCCATTCCCCTTATTAGTTTTGTTGCCCTCCTCTGTGCCCTTTCCAGCTCTAAAATGTCCTTTATATGAAGTGGTGCCCAAAATTGTACTCCATATTCCAAATGAGGGCGTACTAGAGATTTGTATATTGGCAGAATTATATTTGCTTCCCTTGCTTCTATACCATTCTTAATACATGCAAATATTTTATTTGCCTTTGCAGCTGCTGCTTGGCTTTGAGCACTGTTACCTAGGTGGTTGTCCACAAGCTCAGGACTACTCTCTTCCTACTGTACCACATACAAACTTCAACCTTTAGACTGTAAGTCTGCGAGTGTCAATCCTGCGTTGGTGCTTTAGGGCAAGAGCTATGGACACCGGATTCCAAGCTCAAAGACAGGGCCCTCCAATCATTGCAATGTGTTAATCTTGAACTTGTCATTGCCTGTAACTTAACTTATGTATAGCGCTACGGAATATGTTGGCGCGTTACAAATAAACGATAATAAAAATAATAATATATGTATGTAATTCTATTTTATTTATTAATATATTTTGATATAAAAAAAATGTGACAATTGTATATATAGGTTCAATAGACAAAGATGTGTTTCTTTTGTGTTAAGATATGATATATTTATAGTCAATGCATTAGAGTGTTCGTTCCTAGGCAATGTGGTTTTGTCATGTGTATTAACCCCTTGAGTAGTGTTTTTTTTGTTACCCTCGATTTTGTATCATAAAACGGGCTTAATACCAACAAATCAGATTTTTGTATTACACTTATGCTGATGGCAGATTGTTAAGTTTCAAATAATGCTGAGATTTCAAAATTTTGTAGTGCTTTTTGTGCTATAGTGTCACTTTAAATGCTTCTGGGAGACTCAGCAAAGGTTTTAAAACGACTTGCGAGTGGTCTTTGGTACACGTAAACCACTTGCGAGTGATCTGGAAAATCTTATTAGCATAGGGTTTGGGTGTCAAAGTGTCAGGGAATAACTCGTAATTTATTTTCAGTACAAAAATTAATGGACATTTATGTCTTGCTTTTTGTCAGTGTCGTGAAGTTCACTTGTAGCAGTGACCCGTAGCAGTTTGCTTGCAATGTGTTAGGGATGGGTCATTAGCATAGCTAGGTAGGGTTTACGCTGTAGTTAAGGCACTCACAAATTGTCTTTTCAGGGATTAGAATAGAGCCCTTACATGATAGGAGGATAAATTAAGCATAAGCTTTTTAGTTAGATTTGAAAGTGGACAGATAAGGTAGGTCAAAAGATGCAGATATGCAGATTCACTTAGCATTGCAAGGGCTGGAAAGCACACTGCTGAAGGATGCAATATTTATTTCCTACAGGGAAGATTGCCATCCAGCCATAGCAATGCACTAACAAACTATTCTGATGCCTAGTGAATCTGGGGAGACAATCTGTTTTATACTTCCGGATTAGCATTGTGATTAAGTGCAACAACAATGATGACCCTAGGTTAATAGGAACATCTCTCACCTGGAGTCTGGGCATTTGTTTAAAACAATGACAGGCAATTTAGTTAACACATATAACCCCAAGTCCTTAAAAGGCTGCAGAATGTTTTTTTTTTTGTTTGTTTGTTGTTTTTTAATTTTTCTTATTTACTCGCAGCCCAGATGATAAAACCACTGGAGGTGGATGTGGATTAATTGGTAATACAGGTACAGAAAATGACAATAAGCATTTAAGAATGCAAGAAAGGATTGTGGAGAGATAAAAATGCTGGTGCATTGTTGAAAATGGACATGCTTATCAGTCTAGCGAACACAATATGTGAAGTGCCTGAGGGCCACCTAATGAGCGTCAGTTTGCCTTTAAAATATATCAATAATAAAATGTCATTACAGGTGTATCTGGATCCCATTGTGTAACTCTATATATGTAATTATACCAATGTGTCCCTACATAGTGCTGAGAAGAGTTGATAGCAAAACACTAGACACCACAGAAATTCTGTTTTGAGACACACAAGTGATAATGACGGGCAGACACTACAAGCAAGACTGTATTTGGTCAATAGACCCATTTCATTTTGTTCCAGCAGCTGTTGACAGACAAGTGTAGATTAATAAAAACCCCATTGTGTCTGTTTATAAATACACACTACCTCCCTATCATATTTCATTTAAACCACACCTTATTTATTAAAGCAGCTGTTAAAATACATGTAAATCCCCAGTTACATTAATACAATAATGTGTATGTATTTATACTCTCCAGAACAATTCAGTAAGGACAGTGTGTATTAACATGGATTTACTTGAACATTAAAAAAAAAAATAAGATTACAGCACAAGCTGTTTTTATGCACTTAAGACAATTGATTTTCTCCATATAATTGGTACAAACAAAAGATATAAATACTTTGAAAACTCACACTGATCCTGTATCATTTGTTCTCATGATTTCTGTCCAAGTTAAGCACTACTACATTGTGTTTTTACTTTGCAAACATGCTAAATGTTTTTTTGGGGGGAAGCTGCACAAGGCCACAACTGTGGGCTACAGAAGCCAAATTTAAATCAAGAAAATATCTCATTTGGAACACATTTTTTTTTTTGTTATACATAGCAATATAGTAATGGAGGTTAAAAAAGACTTTTAGTCGATCAAATGCAACCGTTTAGATCTCCACTGATCTAAACTGTTACAGTATCTCACAAAATTGAGTACACCCCTCACATTTTTGTAAATATTTTATTATATCTTTTCATATGACAACACTGAAGAAACGACACTCTTCTATAATGTAAAGTAATTAGTGTACAGCCTGTATAACAGTGTAAATTTCCTGTCCCCTCAAAATAACTCAACACACAGCCATTAATGTCTAAACCATTGGCAACAAAAGTGAGTACAATTAGCCATTTTCCCTCCTGTGTCATGTGACTCGTTAGTGTTACAAGGTCTCAGAAGGTTTGTTAAATTTTGTGTTATCGCTCTCACACTCTCTCATACTAGTGACCACTCTGAACTCTTTGAGGATCTGAAAAAAAGAATTGTTGCTCTACATAAAAAGATGGCCTAGGCTATAAGAAGATTGCCAAGACCCTGAAACTGAGCTGCAGCACGGTGGGCAAGACCATACAGCGGCTTCACATGACAGGTTCCACTCAGAACAGGCCTCGCCATCGTCGACCAAAGAAGTTGAGTGCACATGCTCAGCATCATATCCAGAGGTTGTCTTTGGGAAATAGACATATGAGTGCTGCCAGCATTGCTGCAGAGGTTTAAGGGGTGGGGGTCAGCCTGTCCGTGCTCAGACCATACACCGCACACTGCATCAAATTGGTCTGCATGGCTGTCATCCCAGAAGGAAGCCTCTTCTAAAGATGATTCACAAGAAAGCCCGCAAACAGTTTGCTGAAGACAAGCAGACTAAGGGCATGGATTACTGGAACCATGTCCTGTGTTCGACTATGGCGATGTAATTGTACCTGTATACTTGCTATGTACTTGTACCTGCAGAGCGCTGCAAAAAATTTGGGTGGATTACAACTAAAGGATAATAATAGTGACCCTGGATGTATTTAGATAAGATGATTAAATCACCTCATTAGCATCTTTTTTATAGAGAGGATAAGCCCAATATGGTTAGCATCTCTTCATAACTCAATCCCGCCATGATTTGTATTATTATCCTTTATTTGTAGGGCACTAATATAGACAGGGATTAAGTACAAGGCAAACAGAATATTAATACAGTGCAAAATAATGGAGGTCCCTGTATTTGACCTTAAAATCAAATGTACATAGTGCTTGTTTACAAAGGAAGTTAAAAGATAGAAAAAACTTGCAAACTTATAATTTAAGGGACTTATTAGTCCCATTACACTTTTTTGTTTTGTTGCCTTCTCTGTACCCTTTCCAAATCTAAAATATCCTTTTTTTTTAAAGTGGTGCCAAAATGTGTGCTATATGTTCCAAAAGAGTGAGTACTAGGGATTTCTATCGTGGCAGAATTACATTTGCTTCACTTGCTTCTATACCCTTCTTAATACATGATAATTAATATTAACTTGCCTTTGCATTGAGACACTCTTTGAAATTGAGCACTGTTACCTAGGTGGTTGTCAACAAGCACTTTCAAATCCCTTTCAATATCTGATAACCCTAGATTTGCTCCATTAAGATTATAAATTGCATGGCAATTTTTCCTTCTCAAATGCATAACTTTACATGTATTTGTATTAAAGCTCCTCAACAAAGAGAGGTGCTCAATCAGAGAATGTACGTTTCGGCCTTCATTGGGACTTGTCAGTGAGGTGTAGCTGTAGGGTACAAGTGCGCTAATAAAAGAGGTTGCTCTCAGAGTGGGTTATCATGTCTATAGAACTAACCTATTATGGTTAGTTTGTTCTCTGATTGAGCACCTCTAACTTTATTTTTTGTTTATGCAAATGACCCGTAGGGATTAGTCTCCCTAAGGGTGATTGGGGAATCCAGAAGTGGACCCCTTGCTCCCTGTGCCTTAGAGTTCAGCTACAACTCACTGACGAGGCAGAAAGAAGGCTGAAATGTAAGTCTGGGGTTTGCGGTTTCTCCTGTTCAAGGTAGAATTGCCTGATATTTCATGGCTGGGACACTCTAGTAAGTGGGACCAGACTGATATACTACAGGACATTTCTCCGTGAAGGGCACAAGAGTGCTAAAAGAGGTTGCTCTCAGAGTGGGTTATGTCCATAGAACTAACCTATTAAGGTTAGTTTGTTCTCTGATTGAGCAGCTCTCACTTTGTTGTTTTTGTTTATTAAATCTCATCTGCCATTTAGTTGCCCATTTCTCTAATTTAGGCGATTCTCTTTTGAGGGAAATTACATCATTTTGATATAATTACTGTATTTATCGGCGTATAACACGCACTTTTTCTCCCAGAAAATAGGGGGCAAATGATAGGGGCGTGTTATATGCCGATATTCCCTCCCCGCTTCTCATCCTCAACCTCCCTCCTCACTCTAAACCCACCTCCGCATTCTAACCCCCCTCCGCATTCTAAACCCCCCTCCTCATTCTAAACCCCCCTCCTCATTCTAAACCCCCCTCCTCATTCTAAACCCCCCTCCTCATTCTAAACCCCCCTCCTCATTCTAAACCCCCCTCCTCATTCTAAACTCCCCTCCTCCTCAACCTAAACCCCCCTAAATACCTCACTTACCTGCTTCAGCTCTGGCCTCCGCTCCGCTCCTTGACCCGGTGACGTCACATGTGCGCGAGCACGCCACGTCATTAGCATATACCGGGTGGCACCCGGTATATGCTAATGACGTGGCGCGTTGGTGCTCATGTGACGTCACCGGGTCAAGGAGCGGAGGCCGGAGCAGAAGCAGGTAAGTAAGGGGGGTTTAGGTTGAGGAGGGGGGGGGGTTAGGTTGAGGAGGGGGGGTTAGATTGCGGAGGGGGTTTAGAATGCGGAGGGGGGTTTAGGTTGAGGAGGGGGGTTGAGGTTGAGGAGGGGGGTTGAGGATGGAGGATGAGGATGGGGGGCTGAGGAGGGAGGTTGAGGAGGGGGTTGAGGATAGGGGGGTTGAGGAGGGAGGTTGAGGTAGGGGGTTGAGGAAGGAGGTTGAGGATGAGGAGGGGGGTTGAGGATGAGGAGGGGGGTTGAGGATGAGGAGGGGGGTTGAGGATGAGGAGGGGGGTTGAGGATGAGGAGGGGGGTTGAGGATGAGGAGGGGGGTTGAGGATGAGGAGGGGGGTTGAGGATGAGGAGGGGGGTTGAGGATGAGGAGGGGGGTTGAGGATGAGGAGGGGGGTTGAGGAGGGGGGTTGAGGTTGAGGAGGGGGGTTGAGGTTGAGGAGGGGGGTTGAGGTTGAGGAGGGGGGTTGAGGAAGGAGGATGAGGATGGGGGGGTGGAGGAGGGGGGTTTGAGGAGGGGATTGAGGAGGGAGGATGAGGAGGGAGGATGAGGAGGGAGGATGAGGAGGGAGGATGAGGAGGGAGTGGTTGAGGATAAGGAGGGAGGGGTTGAGGATTTTGCTTCAAAGTTCTGTATTTGAATTTTTTTTTTCCTGAAATTCCCATCTTAAAATGAGGAGCGTGTTATATGCCGATAAATACGGTACCTTGCACAACTTAGTGTCATCAGCAAAAATAGAGACAATATTTTCCAGTCCTACTTCTAAGTCATTAATAAATATGTTGGAAAGGAGAGGAACTAATACTGAACCCTGAGGAACCCCACTTGCCACATTAGTCCAATCAGAGTATGCTCCATTTACAACTACCCTTTGTTTTCTGTCTTTTAGTCATTTTTTATATATATTTAAAGGGACACAGAATAAAACAAAGCTGCTGCGTCATCAAATAAAGGTTTGGATCATATGAAAGAGCTGTTAAAATGTTATTTATAAATATACTTATTTATATGCATTTTTTGGTATTAGTAATATAACCACAAACAGCGGCGGTATAAATAACGCAGATAATCAATAACATATATAGCTGTGGATCTTGCGACTGTCCAGAACGTTTGCGATGTTGGTAACAGTTACACATGCAAGCCTCACAAAGCGAGGCGAAGCAGCCGCACAGCACTTAGGCTGCAATGGGTGCCGAAGGCTTCAATGAGCGGCCCGTACAGTAGGCGGGAGGAAAGGCTCGCAATAAGCGATCAAGTCGCTCATTGTGAATCACGAGATGAGCTCCGAAGGTGCTCATCGCGAAGTTCACGATGACCACTGGGCGCGGGAGAGGCAAAGTCGCTCATTGAGTGCCGCGCAATAAGCGCCGAGATGCTCAGAGGAGCAAAAGCCTCAAATTGTGTGGCAAACAGCATTGCCAGCCTTACAATTTTACTCCCAGAATTTTTGACGGGCAAGTTCCTAGTCAAGAGAATAGTGCTCTGTAGACTCAGCTGCAAGGGAGACAAGCAGCTGCTGGATCCTGCTACCAGAGAACTCTATGAGTCTCTCTTTACAGATTCATTGTGCAATTCATTTATACTGTGAGCTATTCTGTGCAGGCAAAAAATTGTTGTTATTATTATTAGAATTATTATAATTTTATCATCATCATTTATTTGTAATGTGCCAACATATTCCATAGCACTATAAATGGGTTAAGTACAAGGCAAAAACTATTTTAACACATTGCAAAGAATGGAGGGTCCTGTCTTTGAACTTAGAATCCAGTGTACATAGAGCTTCCCCTAAAGCACCTTTCAAGACTAAAAACTTGTAAACTTACAATCTAAAGCATTGTTGGGCAATGTTTTGGAGGTGATAAAAAAGTGTGATATTCTGACGGTGTGCAGCCGCATAAATCAATGGTCAAAGCTGAGTATATTTGCATCACAGCAGACTATTCAGCAACACAGCATTCAACAAGTCATTCTTGGTAATCACTGCACACTTGTATGATCATGAGCTCAACAACAACTACCTTCACCGAATAACTGGTTAACGCAGGAAGAAAAAAATAAATGTTAACAAAGCCCTATATCCTGATGGAATACATTCAAGGGTACTGAGAGAACTGGGTTCTGTAATAGCCAAACCATTATATCTAATTTTTCAAGATTCACTAAACACAGGGTCTCTACCAGATTACTGGAGAAAAGCAGAGGTGAAACCTATATTTAAGAAGGGAGCAAGAGCAAATCCGGGGAATTATAGACCAGTGAGCCTCACTTCTGAGGTGGGAAAACTATTAGAAGGGTTAATAAGGGATAATATATAAGAATATGTCTATTTGAACAGGATTATAAGTAGGAGTCAACATGGATTTATGAGGGATAGGTCAAGTCAAACAAATCTAATTAGTTTTTATGAGGAGGTCAGTAGGAACCTGGATCAAGGCAACTCAGTTGATGTTGTCTTTTTGGATTTTGCAAAGGCTTTTGATATAGTGCCACATGAAAGACTATTGTGCAAACGAAGGGATACAGAAATTGCAGTAAATATATGCACATGGATCGAGAGCTGGCTAAAAGACAGGAAGCAAAGGGTTGTTGTAAATGGAACATACTCCGATTGGTCTAATGTGATAAGTGGGGTTTCTCAGGGTTCAGTATTAGGTCCTCTTCTTTTTAACATACAGTCAGGTCCATAAATATTGGGACATCGACACAATTCTAAACTTTTTGGCTCTATATACCAGCACAATGGATTTGAAATTAAACTAACAAGATGTGCTTTCACTGCAGACTTTCAGCTTTAATTTGAGGGTATTTACATCCAAATCAGGTGAACGGTGTAGGAATTACAACAGTTTGTATATGTGCCTCCCACTTTTTAAGGGACCAAAAGTAATGGGACAATTGGCTGCTCAGCTGTTCCATGGCCAGGTGTGTGTGTCCCTCATTATCCCATTTACAAAGAGCAGATACAAGCTCCAGTGTTCATTTCAAGTGTGCTATTTGCATTTGTTGCTGTTAACTCTAAATATGAGATCCAAAGAGCTGTCACTATCAGTGAAGCAAGCCATCATTAGGCTGAAAAAACAAAACAAACCCATCAGAGAGATAGCAAAAACATTAGGTGTGGCCAAATCAACCGTTTGGAACATCCTTAAAAAGAAAGAATGCACCGGTGAGCTCAGCAACACCAAAAGACCCGGAAGACCACGGAAAAAAACTGTGGTGGATGACCGAAGAATTATTTCCCTGGTGAAGAAAACACCCTTCACAACAGTTGGCCAGATCAAGAACACTCTCCAGGAGGTAGGTGTATGTGTGTCAAAGTCAACAATCAAGAGAAGACTTCACCAGATTAAATACAGAGGGTTCACCACAAGATGTAAACCATTGGTGAACCTCAAAAACAGGAAGGCCAGATTAGATTTTTCCAAACAACACCTAAAAAAGCCTTCACAGTTCTGGAACAACATCCTATGGACAGATGAGACTAAGATCAACTTGTACCAGAGTGATGGGAAGAGAAGAGTATGGAGACGGAAAGGAACTGCTCATGATCCAAAGCATACCACCTCATCAGTGAAGCATGGTGGTGGTAGTGTCATGGTGTGGGCATGTATGGCTGCCAATGGAACTGGTTCTCTTGTATTTATTGATGATGTGACTGCTGACAAAAGCAGCAGGATGAATTCTGAAGTGTTTCGGGCAATATTATCTGCTCATATTCAGCCAAATGCTTCAGAACTCATTGGACGGCGCTTCACAGTGCAGATGGACAATGACCCGAAGCATACTGCAAAAGCGACCAAAGAGTTTTTTAAGGGAAAGAATTGGAAGGTTATGCAATGGCCAAGTCAATCACCTGATCTGAATCCGATTGAGCATGCATTTCACTTGCTGAAGACAAAACTGAAGGGAAAATGCCCCAAGAACAAGCAGGAACTGAAGACAGTTGTAATAGAGGTCTGGCAGAGCATCACCAGGGATGAAACCCAGCGTCTGGTGATGTCTATGCGTTCCAGACTTCAGGCTGTAATTGACTGCAAAAGATTTGCAACCAAGTATTAAAAAGGAAAAGTTTGTTTTATGACTGTTAATCTGTCCCATTACTTTTGGTCCCTTAAAAAGTGGGAGGCACATATACAAACTGTTGTAATTCCTACACTGTTCACCTGATTTGGATGTAAATACCCTCAAATTAAAGCTGAAAGTCTGCAGTTAAAGCACATCTGGTTCGTTTAATTTCAAATCCATTGTGGTGGTGTATAGAGCCAAAAAGATTAGAATTATGTCGATGTCCCAATATTTATGGACCTGACTGTATTTATTAATGACTGGAAAGTAGTGTCTCCATTTTTGCCGATGACACAAAGTTGTGCAAGGTAATTAAATCAGATAATGATGTACTTTCCCTCCAAAGTTATGCATCTGGGATGGAAAAATAGCCATGCAATGTATTACCTTATTGGAGCAAATCTAGGGTATCAGATATTGAAAGGTATTTGGGAGTACTTGTGGACAACCCCCTAGGTAACAGTTCTCAAAGCCAATCAGCAGTTGCAAAGGCAAATAAAATATTAGCATGTATTAAGAAGGGTATAGAAGCCAGGAAAGCAAATATAATTCTGCCACTATACAAATCCCTTGTACGCCCTCATTTGGAATATGGAGTACAATTTTGGGCACCAATTCAGAAAAGGACATTTTAGAACTGGTAAAAGTACAGAGAAGGGCAAAAACACTAATAAGTTATGAAGGAAAACTAACCAAATTAAACCTATTTTCTCTCGAAAAAAGGCTTCTAAGAGGAGATATGCTTACCGTATAGAAATACATCCAGGGTCAGTATAAAGCTTTGTTAAGGGAGCTTTTTGTGCCAAGAGGTTTTTTAACTGACAAGAGGACATCCTTTGAGATTAGAAGTAAAAAGATTCCACCTTAAAGAAAGAAAAGGGTTCTTCACAGTAAGGGTGGCTATTTCTGGACCAAATAAGGTGGTGTCAGTGGTAGCACAACTTTTGGGCGAAGGAGCCCTGCGCAACGTCATGCGCGTGCCGAAATTGCCAGACAAATGTGCGCATTCACCCTATATCTAGCTCTGTCACCCTCTAACTTTCCCCCTGTACCCTATCTTTCTCCTGCTTTTTTCAACCTCAATTACTATGTAACTATGTAACAAACAAAAGAGCCATTTTAAGTGATATCCATGTGAATGGGGGGTGGGGAAAAGAAGTATACAGAGGAGAGGCAGCACCACAAGTTTTGGAGAAGAGAGTGTGAGAAAGTGAAGAAATATGTAGATCATTGGCAGAGGGACACTTAGTAGAGTATCTGAACATTAGATTTGATATGTAGGAGCGCGTGTTGTGGTCAAGGACTTTGACTGTTACTGTCAGGATATGTTATGACTCAGGAAATGTTAGATATTCAAATAATTCCAAACTGTTTTTATTATTTTACTATTAGACCAGCCAGCAAAAACAGCCACTTTCAATTGAAATGGATTTGCATTGAGGTCTTGGTTGACTAATGAATTCTTTTAAGACTAGCAATACCTTCCTTCCTTCTCCTGATTTCTCTGTTTAGCATATTGTACCATGACCCCGATCTTGCCTCTGAACCTCACTTTTTTACTTGTTCAGCATAATGTAGTCATCTACATCCTAAAACAATTTTTACTTTATGCGAACTGCAACTCATCATTTAGTAAAAATTAAAAGTAAATCAATGAGTGTGCTATTTACTGAGTTAGACTAAGAAACTAAACAAGTTAGTGAGGGGAAGGAGAGAAAAAGAAAAAAACAGAATTACTCAGATATATTTTATCAGTTTTATTTTCATGGACTTAGACACTGTCTAAAAGTTGGATACCTTTGGCACGCTTAAGCAAAATACCTGATGTAACAAATTAATCATAAAGCAGTCAGGTACTGATAAGTTAGTTCAGAAGTACTAATACCGACTAATTTAATAATTACTCATAACAACATTGTAAACTGAACCAGAAACTGAGACTTTATTAAAAGCCTTAAGTCTTAAGCTACAATGTTATAACTTAAAAAACAAAAAGCTTAAAAATCAAAACACAAAATTACAGTCTTGAAAAACAAAGGTTTGAAAAAGAAGTTCTTTTTATGTTTTCCAATCTTTGGCACACTTGTCTGAATCCAAAGCTTAAAGGACTATTGAGAGCAAGTTTTTTTGAATACCTAAACCTAATAATGGGCAAAATGTTTCTATTACACCCAAGTATTAATTACTGCAGCGTTCCATTTTCTTTATCAGTTAATTATGTATGTTATATTCTAAGCAGGGTGTGTAAACTAATAAGCGGTAAATTACAGCATAATTAATGCATTAACAATTATTGATGGCACATTCACATTGTGTAGAGAGAACATTTATAGGTATTCATAGTCTCCTCCCACCTCAGGAAATTTGTGGAAACCAAAATGGTAAATTCCCAGTAGCATTAATTAGCATATAAAAAGGTAATCTTTTAGAAGCTGTTTTATTCTATTTTACCATTCTAAAAAACAAAAATATTTGTATATTTTTAAGTGTAGTTCCCCATACTTCGCGTTTTTCGTTGAAAGAAAAATCGGCTAAGCGAGGAAAAAAATGGCGGCCGAAAAAATTTAAAATTTCTCAAACAGGATCAAAACGAGGCCGAACAAAGCCAGGCACTTAGAAAATACACAATGGCGAAGACAGTAACACTTACACAAACAACGACAGGCATGAGGGACTTTAAAAATAAAACCAACAGCACTCAGCGCGCGCCACGCAAACTTTCAGCAGACACACAGAGGAGAAAGACACAGGGAAGGGACAGGGGGAGATAGTGGAAAGAGACACAGGGCATTCCCAAGGACAAAAGTTGCAGGTTAACCAGGCCTGCAATGAGCAGCAAAGTCACTCACTGATGGGCTTGCGATGAGCGCCAAGGGTGCTCATCGCGAGGCCCATAAAGTAGACGGGAGGAGACGCTCGCAATGGGCACCAATGTCGCTCAGCGCAGGGCTCCCGATGAGCGCCGAAGGTGCTCAGAGGGTGGCAGAACCTCGCATTGTGTGGCAAACAGGATTGTTAGACTTACATTTTTATTGTGGATTAAGGCGCGAGGCCCGTACAGTAGACAGAGGGAGAGGCCGACGGCGGCAGAGGCGGTGAGCACCGAAGGCACTCATTATGAGCCACGCAATGAGTGCCAAAGGCGCTCAGCATGGGGCTCGCGATAAGCGACGAAGGTACAGCATTTCCAGCCGTAAAATGTTATTCCCGTCATTTTTGACGGGCAAGTAGCTAGTTCTTTTATAAAGAGCTAGACTACATTATAATAAAAACATCTACTTTTTTGTTTGCGTAGAACAAAATGATTTCCTTCCAGTTACTGCACAATCCCCATAGATTATGTTGTGAAAAAAACAGTATGTACTAAACATTTCCTTATCATGTGCATGATGTCAAGTCGGTCAGTATAGTATCAGCCTCCGAAATCTAACATCCTGCATTGGCCTGTAAAAATAATAAAAATAATCTCTCAACACTATGAAATCTCCAAAACGTCTATGATGTACAACAATAATATAGGTTTCTATTCAGTTCAAGTTTAGGTTTCCACTGGCACCTTTTCGGTGTCCAAGATATGACATAACAGAATGTATTTAAAAAGAGGAAATTATAATATATACAGATCTACTTAGTGCAAAACTGTAAAATATACATATAAGGTGATTTTCTTGCAGATGAAAATATAAGAGTGACACCCAATATAAAGTTAATTTTAAATCCAAATTCACATTAGCCCGAGCTGCTGCATAACATTTTTACTCCTTAAAAATATTATGCGATTCATTCAAGGGCCAAGAAAGTCATAAAAACTGCTCTACACCATCCTGTAGTGTAATCAAAATAAAGTAGAATATGTGTAAAATGTTTAATTTATTATTAGTGCCAAAATAGGGCCCTATTCAATTCCAATTAACTTTACTTAGCTATTCTATTGACCCCTTTTTAACATGATTGCGAACAGGTCAGACTCGTAAACTACAGCAAACTTTCCCATTGATTTTCAAACATCAGTAATATTATAAGTTGCTTTTGCACTAAATGGAAATTTCTCAAAATAACTTATGACTTGCAATTCATAATATTACTGTACAAAAAAAATCTATGTGCACCAAATCCCAGCTCCAAATACATAAACAACATACATAACCATGGGGGTCCACTGAGATCCCCATGGCACTAAAAATAGGCACCCCGTGGCACCTGTTAACCTCCAAGACACAGAGGTCCTTGAAGGACCTCTGTTACATGAAACATTAACCCTCTTATCCACGGGGTCCTGCAAAAGTTGTAAAAAATTAAATCCTGGCATGGAGGTACTTTTAAGGACATAATTAACACTTACACTAAAGTAGCATGATTTATGATATAAGTTTGCCGATTCAAACAAATTTCTATTCTGTGAATGAGATTCATATGTATAACGTGTGTGTATGTATTCCCTTCGTCATTAGAAACTAGATGTTAAACCCACACTAGGCTTTCTGGCATAGATTGCCCCCCACCATGCCCATAATAAACTTCCCAACTGTCCTACACAACTTTATCTGAATCTTGTAGTACAGTCTTACTTCCCTTTATATGTGAAGGTCCTTAAATAGCTCTAAAAACATAGTACTGTATAAATGTACATACAAACATGGTCTCAATCCTGTTATAGTTACGGCACAGGTCTGCTGCTGCAGTGCGGTGACCGACCGCTAGATGGCGCTGATGATATTTTAGTGAAGTTCTAAGCTTAGAATTGTAGCCTAAACTCTTAAACTAGCCCTTACCCTAACAGTTTACGTAAGCTTTGTCTCTATGATATGGCACTGGTCACCGCACTGCAGCGGCAGACTGGTCTTGTCACATAGCAGGAAAGGACCCAAACATGTTATTCTGTTCAATAAATGTCACTCCCTTTCCTTATTATCTACAGCAAAAAGTTACTGTGTAGGACATAGGTAGGAAGATACACAGCAAGGTGAGTCTGAAGGTCTGTAAGCAGGGCATCTTCCAATCAGTTTCTGTGGGATGACAGGGAGTTATATCACTAATGTTTTGAACGTGTTGAGAGGGTCTTACTGGCAGAGCTTTTAGGAACAGCCTGCTCTATAGACTCAATTTACAATGTAGTACATATTATATTAGCTGATGATGATGATGATACACACCTTGCTCATTACTAAAGAAGGACGCTGGAGGATGGCTACAAGGAACATCAAAAGCTCATAGCAACATAGATATATGAGTGAAAAGGCATAATTAAAAAATAAAAAAAAATAGTGCATTTTTACTTTATTTTCCCTACTCTATCTTATGAGCAGTTTTGATTACTTCAGTGCCCGGTGACTAGGTTTCTGTAAAGGTGCACATAATTAAAGTAGCTAAAAATGAAAGGGTAATATATTCCATGAGTCATTTGCATGTCACTTTTCAAAATATTTATCAGTGAACAAACTCTTTTTACAATGAGAACTGGTGTGGGAAAACAGTTCTATTAATCTGCTTGAGCCATGTACACATAAACAACGAATCTATAAAGCAAACATATCTGCCCGGGAGATAGATTTCTTGCACTACACATCTCTCCAGTTCTTTTATTCAAAATCTGAATTTTATTTTTGTTAATTTACATTATTTTATTTGCAGAGTTTTTTACCTCTAGATCCACAGCCACCTAGAATTTTATATACAAAAGTATACCATGTTAACACTGAATTGATCACTTTCATCTAATCCTGCTCAAAAAAGAATATTCAGCTAAATGGCAGATGACAGAGAAAAGGAAAACAATGTGCATTTGGTACGGAAAAAGCAGTATGAGATTTATAGAACCAATTTAGGGGAGTCATATTTTTAAAAAATGCATATTAAAATAGCAAAGTGTTTTTACAGTCTCTAGTTTATTATTTTTTTATGCAATTTAGTGCTACAGAATCTATTATTTTCACTTCAGCAGATCAACTTCTTGAGGGGAAAGGAAAAAATTGTTGGCATAATAAGAAAGTGGCAGTAACATCTACCAGTGCTGTCAACAGGATTAAATAAATCTTCATTAGTTTAAAAAGGACATGCTCATCTAAGAAAATTAAAGGCAGCACTATGAAAGAATACAAAATGGAGCCACACCATAAAGAATAATTGCATATAAAAGTTGCTAAATGTAATAATTGTATATTTTTTTTCTAAAAATATTTGCCCTTCCTCATGTTTAGTTATTTAAATATATATATTACAAAAGTAATTGTATTTTATTTATTAATATATTTTGATGTTAAAAAGATGTGACAATTGTATATTGTATTTAGGTCCAATAAATCAAGATATGTTTGTTTTGTGTTAAAATATGATATATTTATAGACAATGCATTAGAGTATTTGTTCCTAGACAATGTGGTTTTGTGACATGTAGTAACCCCTTGAGTACTGTTTTTTTTTGTTACCCTGGATTTCGTATCATAAAATGGGCTTAATACCAACATATCAGATTTTTTAATTGCGCATATGTTGATATTCGATAGTTAAGTGTCAAATAATTTTGTAGTGTTTTTTGTGCTACAGTGCCACTTTAAATGTTTCTATGAGACTCAGAGCAAAGGTTTTAAAACCACTTATGAGTGGTCTTTGGTACACGTACATTTTTCTTCTGTTTGTTCCATTACGGGCGTGCCCTGATTTAGTAGTGATCCGTTAAATCTTATTAGCATAGGGTTTGGGTTTTACAATGTCACGGGGAAACTTGTAATTTATTTTCCGTGCAAAACACAATGGAGATTTTTGCCTTCCTTTTCGTCAGTGTCGTGAAGTTCACTCGTAGCAGTGACCCGTAGCAGTTTGCTTGCAATGTTTTAGGGATGGGTCATTAGCATAGCTAGGTAGGGTTTATTCTGTAGGTAGGGCATCACAATTGCTTTTTTAGGGATTAGCATAGGGCCCTTACTTTGAATAAAAAAATACCACATCTTGCTTTGGTCCATGTTCCTACTTACCTCTTTATAGAAACAAATTAGATTTGTTTGACATAACCTATTTTGATTTTGTGAAGGCATTTGATACAGTGCCACATAGAAGACTAAAGTGCAAATTAAGGGATACAGCAATTACATCAAATATATGCCCATGGTTTGAGAGCTGGCTAAAAGACAGGAAGCAAAGGGTTGTTGTAAATGGAACATACTCCGATTGGACTAATGTGGTAAGTGGGGTTCCTCCGGGCTCAGTATTAGGTCCTCTCCTTTTTAACATATTTGTTAATGACTGGAAAGTACTGTCTCCATTTTTGCTGATGACACTATGTTGTGCAAGCTAGTTAAAGTCAGAAAATGAAGTACTTTCCATCCACATGGAATTACAAAAGTTAAAAAAATGAGGAGCTAAATGGCAGATGAGATTTAACACAAATAAATTTAAGGTTATGCATTTGGGAAGAAAAAATAAGCATGTATTTTATAATCTAAATGGACTAATATCAAGGTCTCTCAGATATAGAAAGAGAATAAGTCATATTAAACTAGAAAAAAAGTTCCTACAAGGGGATATGATTACCTTATAGAAACATATTCACACATAAGGTTTGTCAGGTGAACTTTTCTTGCCAAAAACTTCACAATTGAAAAAAAAAGGACATCCCTTAAGGTTAGAAAAAACATATTTCACATTAAAATGTTTTTTACTGTGGAATTCTCTGCCAAATGAAGTTGTGACAATGTATTCAACAGATAAAGAATGGTTTTTAATTTTTAAAAAAAGGCATATTCGCAAACTTACATTTTTTTAAACTGAGGATATTTCAGCTAACTAAGATAGGCAGGATTTTGACCCAAATTGTCAGGAAGGAATTCCCTCTAATTAACAGCTGAAATGTTTCAATGGGTTTTCTATTTGCATGTCACTACATTAATTCATAAAATACAAGTTTAAGAGGGGATCTGAAAAGGTTGGAGTAATGGTCTTATTAACCACAGTTACTATTTTACTATATGAAAGCAAATAAATAACTTCAAGTTAAAGGGTCACTTAATTCGATACAATTTGGACCACATCACCGTAAAGATGCATTTGTCACTGAGAAATCAAATAAATCAAATCTGTGTTTACACGAGCCACGGACATGCCCCTATCCAGACACACGATACAGCTCTGTGTAGTCAGCAAAAGAAAAACAGAGGTAAATCCTCAACACATCTATCTGCGCAGAGTATGGGATGCTGGAGTCACCTGAACAGGGGCAAGTATAGGTTAACTGGACAATGCAGCTCTGAGTGCAGGGAAAAACTGCTATAAATCAGTGTCCTCATCATGCAGCTCGACATCTGTTATTAATCATTAAACAGTCAGTAGACATGCTACACTTTGTTATGTTAACAGACTTAAAACTTTAGATTTCTTAGCAGTTATTGGCGTAAAAAATAATTTTAACATAAAATCTTGTGCTCTTTCACACCATCAAAAGCACTTACAGTTAGATAAATGGACCTTTAAGAACAATACTCTGTATTCAGGATAGAAAGCACAGCAAAATTGAACTACTGTTATTATTACAACATATTTTCCAAATACTTTCAGTGGGTTGAACCATAGGTGATGATGTCGCACTTCCGGATGGCCGCTTTCAAAATAAAGCCAGTAAAGCATAACCAAGCTGTTTACTTTCCAAATGCAGAGTTCTCATGATGATTAATTGACACACTGTGAGCTTACGTTACATCTACCTATAGCAAATACAAATATTATAAAGCATTCAGTTTATTGTCTGCACTTTCCACATATCCACTTTCATTAATAGTCTCAAACTCATCTGATCTACTCTATTTCTTCAAATATTTCTATTCAAACAACATTATGATTAAAATCCCATGTTTATCAAAAAGTGTAAAAAAAAAAAGTAAATATTTAAGAAAACATAGAGGTTACATTTAAAAGATATTCTATTATGAAGTAAAGGATAGGGGTAGAGACATTATATCCTGTTGTATTTAATTCAAATAATTATTTTAAAAGTATTTCAACACACGTTCGTCTCATAACCTCTGCTTTTATCATTTTTGTTTTATCTTTTCAGTTGTTTTAACCAGTGTGTCAACGGTCTAGTTGTCTAGCCATAGATGCAGAACAACAATAAAACTAATTAAAAACCTCCACATTCAGCCGGTTCCATTAGTGTAATTAAATGTAACTCATTATGTAAAAAGCCGACTTTGGGGTGGATACAATTAGTCTAAAGATATAGCTTCAACTGCTTATAACTCAATTGAGACTGTGTTTGTGTATCTGTATGTTCAATACACTATACCTTGGAAATCAAGTTCAAACAGCTAATCACAATAAGCAACATGAAAGCTTATAAAAATCATCTTGAGAATTACACTGAATGGTTTAGTGTATGTATTAAAAGTTTATTTACACTGTGATATCCAATAAGCTATAACACATGGGATCAGCACTTATCAAGGATGTTTTGGTATGTCACGCTAGATGCGCAAAAAAATGTTTATTTCCTATCTTCTGCGCAAAGGACAAGAGTTGACCTTGTATAAGGTTATCACAAAATAGTGGGAAAACGTAGTGACTCGAGTATAAGCCGAGGGTGGGAAATGTGCTGCCCCCTGTGTCCCTTATGTTCCCCCTCTCGCTCCCCTGTGTCTTTTCCCCTCCTCTCCCTCCCCTGTGTCTCTTCCCCTCCTCTCCCTCCCCTGTGTCTCTTCCCCCCTCTCCCTTCCCTGTGTCTCTTCCCCCCCCTCTCCCTTCCCTGTGTCTCTTCCCCCCCCTCTCCCTCCCCTGTGTCTCTTCCCCCCCTTTATCACTCTCCTCAACAGCCCTCCTCATCCTCAACGCCCCGCCTCACTTTACCCCTCTCTAATTACCTCCCCCTCTCCTTCCATCAGCAGCTGCTCCTCCGCTCCTCTGCGCATCTTCCGGCTGCGTTGGGACCCGGCCAATGCTAATGACGTGACGCGCATGTGACATCACGTCATTAGCATATGCCGTTTCCCGACGCAGCCGGAAGACGCGAAGAGGAGCAGCTGCTGATGGATGGTAAGGGAGGGGAAAGGGAGAAGGGGAGGTAATTAGAGAGGAGTAAAGTGAGGAGGGGAGTTGAGGAGGGGGTTGAGGATGAGGAGGGGGTTGAGGATGAGGAGGGGGATTGAGGAGGGAATATGAGGAGGATGATAACAGAGGGGGAGGGAAAGAGACATGAGGGGGAGGGAAAGAGACATGAGGGGGGGGGAAAGAGACATGAGGGAGAGGGGCGGAAAGAGACACAGGAGAGGGGGGAAGAGACACAGGGGTGACTTGAGTATAAACCGAGGGGGCCCTTTTCAGCCTTAAAAAAAGGCTTATACTGGCTTATACTCGAGTATATACGGTGTATATATATATATATATATATATATATATATATATATATATATATATATATATATATATATATATATATATACACACACACACACACACTAAATAATGTAGGAATATTTGTATTAATTCCACAACAATATCCTGGTTCCTAATAAATGTTTGGCTGGCTCCTAAGTAGTCTCTCTGGCCAATGGATTTGGTAAAATGTGGCAACCACTGGCATTAAATATGTATTTAAGGCAATAAAATGTCTGCAAAACCAAAAATGAATGATGGGATCTTGAACAGTGGAAATTTGTTGAAGAGCATGGGAATGAGGAGAGAATTCATCTACTGATGTTAAAAAAATATATAAGAGAGAGTTCACACCGGACAAAAGCTGATAAAGCTGTGGAGGGACTGAGGTGGGGGCAGCTGGTGATGGAGGAGATTGGCCAACCCATGGCAGAGATAAGGATCAACACATGATGGAGAGGGAAGAAGGGGCCTGTCCAGTGGTGATCAGTCATGTTACCTGGATAAATTATTTCAATTTTGTATGCAGTTTTAAATATTACAAATGTTGTTTGTATAAAGCAAAGAGAGGTGCATAATGCAGAAAGTGTACACTGAAATTTTGGGAAAGATTCATCCTCTTGTCCTGACCTTTTTTTAGCATATCACATATATAGTGTCATACTGTGAGCACACAGGACTTTGGTGCTCATTGCAGCCTAATGGCATCATTGCAAAGCAGGAAAGGTGCGGCTTGGCAGGGGAGAGGCTCGCAATGTGCGCCAAAGGCCGAAGGCGCCCAGCGCAGGGTTTTGCGATAAATGCCGAAGGTGCTCAGGGAGGCCATATCCTCGCATTTTGTGGCAAACAGCATTGCCAGGCTTCAAATTTTATTGCCATCATTTTTGACGGGCAAGTCGCTAGTAGACATATTTGACAGTAGATAAGAACCAGAAGCTCACAGTCGGGGGTGATAGCTCACAGGAGAATGCCCAGTTGGTAGAGATTAGATAGTATTTGATCAATTTAGGCTCTGTGACTATTTTATCTAACTAGGTATGCTGTACTGGCTTATCACCACCACTGTAAGTAATAATTCATCACATGAGATAGTTATTACAAATGTGAGAGGACCTTTTCATAAAATGTATGTATAAAATATCTAATGTCCAAGCTCATTCACCTAATAATACCACTCTAAATAGTTAACAATAACCAAGTATAATTATATTTATGTGTGTAGTTTTCAATTCTGCAATAACCGGGACCTTTGCTGTCACTTTAACCCTCAGGATAGGATGGCCTTATGTTTCTCAAGGCATGACTTCATTAAATTACTATGTTTGTCTCTATTAATTCTGCTGAAAGACGGTTACACTTAACTACTAGCCTTTTCTGCCTGGGTGTCTACTTTCTTTGAGAATGTTAACAATTCTCATGTGACCATGGACAAATGAATGACAAACAATAGTATGATGCTTAGAGCACTGACTATATACAGATCTTTCCTGTTATCTGCCTTCCACATGCTGTTGCGCCACCTGCCATGAGCTATTCTTTTACAATGTAAAACATGTTAACTGCCACTTCCCTCACCCTAAACCCACAGACAAACCCTTAACCACATCCATGGCAGCATGGCAAGCAGTTACCAGGAAAGGTACCCATATAATATTTCAGAATCTCAACTCAGCACTGATAGATAGATAGATAGATAGATAGATAGATAGATAGATAGACACAAAATTGCGCATTTGTATGCACATTTGGATGTCTGAAACTAATTTCAAGAAATACAATTTATGAACTGCACTCTGGGAAACTGGGCATGGTCATGCAAATGAGTACACAATGCCTTTTCACTCTTTATTCCAACACCATAATACAGCTTTCATGAATAGCATAGGATGGATTTGCATGAGTTAGGAAATCGTGTGTGTATGTATATATGAAGGTTGAGGTAGCCGTGAGTGTCCAGTAATCTAGATGAATAATCTGAGTATTGCAGTATTTAGTGATACCTTTTTTATCGCACAAACATATTCCTAGTTTTCATGGTGAGCTTTCAAAAGATGAAAAAGGAACTGGCAATCCACCCCAGTATCTTTGCCAAGAAAACCTTATGGATGAGCACAACCAGAGACATAACGTTTAGATGTGCTTGGTGTGCTGCAGTCCATAGGGTCATGGAAAGTTGGACACAACAACACACACAACCAATATATATAAATATATAAACAAATAATGTTCTTCATTCTAACTTATTAGTTAGATTTATGCATGTGCATCTTTATACTGTTACAAATGTAAGATTTATATGGCAAGATTTGTACAAAAAGACAGTAATGTGCTATTAATTTAATATAAAACAATAAAGCAGTGATAAGAGCATCACTTACCTAGAGTGCCTGTGCAGAGTATCATCAGTAGGATCCCTGTGGAGAGGGTGGGATATATGCAGGTACCAGCCATGGGATGTAAACTGATGAACCTATACTGAATAGTCCAACAGATCCAGTACTGCTCAGATCATAAGATCATCATCCAGCACAATATTAATAACACAACTGATTATATTCTCCTAAAGTGCATTTCAGGGTCAGAAAATGAAATCCCTGCAGTCAGACCATCGGAGTATTGCTGCAAGTGATGGGACCCCAAAATGATATAGGATTGGGGCCTCTGTGCAGATTGTGCTGCTGATGGACCCTAATGTGAGCCCCCTCCTCAATCTCTGCACAGCCCACCATATAACAAGACACCCCCCTCCCTTGGGATCAGACTTCCTGCTCCAGCTTGCACTTTTGTTGGGTCAGACTTTCTTTTCCCTTTCCCGGAATGATGATCTGTATCCCGCCCCAGTCTGAGCTCTAATAGAAGTGCTACCACTGCACTAAACTCAGCTGATCAACACTACCTGACCTCAGTGTGCTCTCTGCGCATGCGCTCTCCGTCTGTTTCCCAACTGCATTAAGAACTGAGCTTTCCAATGCAGCGCCATCTACTGGTTTCCAATTGAACTGCAACTCAAAATAAGTATCCAGGCCAAACTGATCTAGGAATGAATTACAATGCTGTTTTGTGTGTCCAATATATACTGTACCACCTTCCAAAGCAGCTCTGGATACAGTCTGATAATGATACACAGTGGTACCTGCTACTGTTTATAGCCATGGTAGGTTAGTTTAGAATAATACCTTTATTCACATTTGATATTGAGACAGGATTCAAAAAATATGCTTGTATAGGTAAATTCCTCTACCTAGTTGTGGCGAAGGGGCTTGTGTACCTCAATGAAGCTGTGAGTTATACCATGTAGGGTCACCCAAAAGGGGCAGGTCATAGTAGAGAAGTCAGACAATTCGAGAAGGAACTGGCAACCCACTCCAGTATCTAAGCCAAGAAAACCATGTGTATAAGCACAACCAGAGACATAATGATGTGCCTGGTGTGCTGTGTCTATATGGTCACCAAGAGTCGGACACGACTGAAGGACTGAACAACAACAAATTTAGTTATACTAAATACAAATGTATATATGAATAAAGTGCACCTATTATAATTTCGATATGTCATTATATCATCTAATTATGTAGATCGTTGTTTAGTTAGAGCACTTTTCATGGTTTTAGTATATTTTTATAATTGATGTCATGCCTGCTAGCAGTTTAGTATATAGATCACCAGGGGTCGCTCAACCCACCCACTAGTGAAGCATTGTGTATGTTCTGTACAATAAGGTACCCGAGAGGCATCTTGATGGTACATATTGCGAGGATACAATTGGTCAAGGTGTATGGGCATAAGTAGTCTAAAGTCGCCATTTTTATTTTTCCCACGTTTGTTCCGTCGTGACGGCGCATTACAACCATTGGTCAGCCGCACTATTGGCGGAAGAAGCAGGGCTTATTGTGGTGTAGGCCTTAGCCCTACTGATCTCAGCTGGAAAATGAGAAGCTTAATACCGTCGCTTGGTTATCTGCTTCTGGGCGGGCAGGGGCTGCTCCTCACCTTCTCTCTCATCTCGTCGCAGAATAATACCGACTCAAGAGCCTCGCCGGAGCAGAACAGCAGCAATGGCACCGAAATAAGAGATCCCAGAGGACCCATGGTGCTATGCTCCTTCATGTAAGAGCAAATGCCACTGCATGATGATGACATGTATCAGTATGGGAAATACACCTTATAATGCCAGTCCTGCACCTTATAACAGGCTATATATGTATGTGAGAGTGGGACAAATATAACACACATTATAATGGGCCATATATATATATATATATATATATATATATATATATATATATATATATATATATATATATATATATGTGTGTGTGTGAGAGAGGGACATATAGAACACACCTTCTAATGGGCCATATGTGTATGCGAGAGAGGGACAGATAGAACACACCTTCTAATGGGCCATATGTGTATGCGAGAGAGGGACATATAAAACACACCTTCTAATGGGCCATATGTGTATGCGAGAGAGGGACAGATAGAACACACCTTATAATGGGCCAAATGTGTATGTGAGAGAGGGACAGATAGAACACACCTTATAATGGGCCATATGTGTATGTGAGAGAGGGACAGATAGAACACACCTTATAATGGGCTATATGTGTATGTGAGAGAGGGACATATAAAACACACCTTCTAATGGGCCATATGTGTATGCGAGAGAGGGACAGATAGAACACACCTTATAATGGGCCATATGTGTATGTGAGAGAGGGACAGATAGAACACACCTTCTAATGGGCCATATGTGTATGCGAGAGAGGGACATATAAAACACACCTTCTAATGGGCCATATGTGTATGCGAGAGAGGGACAGATAGAACACACCTTCTAATGGGCCATATGTGTATGCGAGAGGGACAGATAGAACACACCTTCTAATGGGCTATATGTGTATGTGAGAGAGGGACAGATAGAACACACCTTCTAATGGGCCATATGTGTATGCGAGGGAGGGACAGATAGAACACACCTTCTAATGGGCCATATGTGTATGCGAGAGAGGGACAGATAGAACACACCTTCTAATGGGCCATATGTGTATGCGAGAGAGGGACAGATAGAACACACCTTCTAATGGGCCATATGTGTATGTGAGAGAGGGACATATAAAACACACCTTCTAATGGGCCATATGTGTATGCGAGAGAGAGACAGATAGAACACACCTTCTAATAGGCCATATGTGTATGCGAGAGAGGGACATATAGAACACACCTTCTAATGGGCCATATGTGTATGCGAGAGAGGGACATATAGAACACACCTTCTAATGGGCCATATGTGTATGTGAGAGAGGGACATATAAAACACACCTTCTAATGGGCCATATGTGTATGTGAGAGAGGGACATATAGAACACCACTTCTAATGGGCCATATCTGTATGCGAGAGAGGGACAGATAGAACACACCTTCTAATAGGCCATATGTGTATGCGAGAGAGGGACAGATAGAACACATATTATAATAGGCCATATATATAGTTACATAGTATTTAAGGTTGAAGAAAGACTTTCAGTCCATCATGTTCAACCTTTTAAGATCTCCTCTGATCTGCAATATGCGGATTAACAATTAATTAAACAGAAAACAAAACCAAGCGAGAATTAGCCAATCGTCTAAAGTGAAAATAAAAAAAATCAATTCCTTCCTGATCCCAGACACCGGCGACCGGATTTCTCCCTGGATCAATACTGTCTCTCTAATTATCCATGATAACCCTGAATTCCCTTTTTAATTAGAAATAAATCCTGTCCCCTCTTAAAGTTATCTATCGAATACGCTGTCACCACCTCCTCTCATAGAGAATTCCACAGATTAACCACCCGTACTGTGAAGAACCCTTTTCTTTCTTTAAGGTGGAATCTTTTTACTTCTAACCTCAAGGGATGTCCTCTTGTCAGTTGAAAACCTCTTGGCACAAAAAGCTACCTTGACAAATCTTTATACTGACCCTGGATGTATTTATATAAGGTAATCGTATGTCCTCTTAGACGCCTTTTTTCTAGAGAAAATAAGTTTAATTTGGTTAGTCTTTCTTCATAACTTAGCCCCTTCATTCCCCCTATTATTTTTGTTGCCCTCCTCTGTACCTTTTCCAGCTCTAAAATGTCCTTTTTATGAAGTGGTTCCCAAAATTGTACTCCATATTCCAAATGAGGGCGTACTAGAGATTTGTATAGTGGCAGAATTATATTTGCTTCCCTCGCTTCTATA